>CM055277.1:67772418-68046976 GCA_029237695.1 Conchocele bisecta
TGCAATACAATACGATATTTGTTCGAGAAAAACACCTCATGTCAACACATTTTTGTTCAGCCTTTACATCCGTTGTGCATTTGTTGCTGTGACTGGGTAAATAGGGGGTAGCCTGTGGTTAATTGCGGGAAGTAACTCTGCAGTATACTCCAGTACCGTCTGGGTATGAACGATACGGGAGTATTCTGCAGAGTTACTTCCCGCACCTATCATGTGGTTAGAAGCATGGCGGGTGTTTCATTGATGGAATGGCGGCCAGTGCAGGTCCTGATCAGACTGTGCTACAGCTCAGGCTCAGCCAATCAAACTGGTTGACTGCGAGTTGATATTGTCAATATAATGTTCACAAACATTGACATCTCGGTGCCGTTTCACTAAACTTCGTACCACTAAAATGTTCGTAAGTGCAAAATGATGATAGTCTGTAAATTTCAAATGAACAATGTGTTCTTGTAAACAATTATTGGATTTACATTTATTGAGCATAGGCTGCATATGCAGCCTATGCTCAATGAATGTAAATCGATAAATCCATAAATCCATAAATCCATAAATTTAGTCGTACAACGTTTAGTGAAACGGGCCCCAGGGCAATATTAACATAGGCGGTGTTGTATACATGTATAGTATCATGGTATTTTCGACTACACGTGCATTGTAGATCAACTGGACACCCGTTATGTGGGGGATACTTCTCCAGTTTGCTCTCGGACTGGTCATCCTGCGATGGCGACCTGGCTTCCTGGCCTGTCATTGGCTGGGCGAGCAAGTTACCACATTTCTGGGATACACCGACAAGGGCTCCGAGTTTGTCTTCGGCGACTATTCAAAGCACCCCGTCGTGTTCAAGGTACAGTCGAACCTTCCCGAACGGCCACCTCTCTACAACAACACCCTCTCTATAACAGCCGCTAGTTTATATCCCAAATGGATGATTTCCTCTCTATCTAACCCTTAGACTGCTGAGCACGAAAATTGTCATCTGCTGTTGCTTTTGTCTTCTTTCTCAATAAAAACATGTTTTGACAGCATTTTGGAATCAATTCCATTGGAAATGTTTCTAAAATGTTGCCAAAGCATGTTTTTAATGAGAATTATCAAAAAAATAATTAAACAGCGGACGACAAAATTTAATTCAGCATTAACCTCCCTAGAACAGCCACCTCTCTACAACAGCCACTTTTGCGTCTTCCCATGTGTGGCTGTTGTAGAGAGGTTGCACTGTACATGTACTATCCGGGTCACAACATTCTCTGACGTTCCATTGGTCGAACGGGGTGACACGTATGGAACGCCAAATCTACATAAACTCAAATAATTATTGCTAGCTCTAATAATTTGAGCTAGCATAAATATTTAGAGCTAGCATTAATTATTTGAGTTTATGTAGAGTTGGCGTTCCTGAATCGCCAACTCTACATAAACTTAAATATGTATTGACAGCTTTAAATTATTAGAGCTAGCATTAAATACTTACAGCTAGCTCCAAATGATTTAAAGAGCTTTTCAAATGAGTTGGAGCTAGCTCTAAATATTAAATGCTAGCTATAATTATTTAGAGCTATCATTAATGATTTGAGTTTATGTAGATTTGGCGTTCCATAGACATGACGTCACCGAAATATATCAATCAGTGACACGGTAAGCAAGTAAGTACGGTGTGAGATCACGTGGTCCATTGTTGTGTTGGTTTTGCGTAATGGTGGCGCCCATTAATTGTGAGGTAAATCTTTTTCACCAATACGACTGTTGTTTCTTGCTTTTAATGTTCACCATATTCGAGCCATTAACAAAACTAGTCCGAGAATACCAAATTTAGCAACGTTTAAGGCTGAAACATGGTCATCCGTGAAAGTAAGACACCGTAGTTGTATCGATGACAAATAAGATTTATAATAAACCACAAGTCAACGTATACCATGTTCTACTCGTCCATTCTCTAGCATAACACGTTACTTTTCGTTTCGTTGGCAGATAAACTAAATACAGTGAAACATCTCTAAACTGAACACCCTGTGAGGTCCCCTGGGTGTCAGGCATAGAGGTTTCACTGTAAGTCAGGCATTTGATCATCCTGAACCATAGTTCACTGTTCCACTGTATTCATGTAGATATTTCCTGGACCCGGTTGCTCAAAGCTTATGTTAGCTGAACTGACTGTTAAATCCTTAGCATTGCTAAGGATTTAACAGTCTGTTAAGCTAACAGCGGTTTTGAGCAACCGGGCCCAGGTTGGTAGCGTCTTGGTAATCTATATGTACGTTGGAGGCCTATGCATTATGGCCTACTCCATTTGACAATACTGGCACAGTCCATTTCGCAAACTAACCCGTGCTGTAAAGGGCTCATCATTTACTTCCATTCGAGTCTTACTGGGACACCCGTTCCAAGGGATCTTATGTTGCATTTGAATGGCCAGTGAACAAAACATTTCACTGGCCTTGTTGGGGAAAACACCATTACATTTACTTCTGTTACTTTTAATACGTTCACAGATTCTGCCAGTGGTAGTGTTCTTCAGTGCGATTGTGTCAGTTCTGTACTACATTGGCGTCATGCAGTTCACCATCCAATCAATCGCCGTCGTGCTCCAGTACGTCATGAAGACCACGCCCATTGAATCATTCGCCGCCGCTGCTCACATCTTCATTGGCCAGGTACTTATGAGGCTCTGACTGGGCACCTAGGGCTTATGACATGTGTGACCAGTGTAGCTCCTGATCAAGTCGCACACTCATGTAGCCTGGTTAAGATCTACAGTGTGTGTTAGAAGCATGACGGGTGTTTCAATAATGGAATGGCGAACAGTCCTGAACAGGCTGATCTAGATCTACACTGGCCGCGAAACGCATAAGTCACATAGTTTCCAGTCACAGCCACACAAGCTTCTTATTTTGTCTTTTCTCGCTATATAAAAGCGTTGACAGAGCGCATCGGGGAAATTATTGTTGAGGTGTGTAGAACCCGCTTTTGTCCATTTACCACTTTAGTTCACGTGTACGATTAAGCCGGGGAAAATAAGTGGTCGATGAACAAAAGTGGGTTCTAACATCAACCACTTTTGTTGCCCACTAAAGTTCACCGATATCAAAACGTCTTCAAAATTGTCTAAGTTATTCAACGACGCCCTATAAGGTTTAATTTGATTCAAAAACGCCTAAGTTATTTTCCCCGGCTTAATCGTACACGTGAACAATAGTGGTAGATGGACAAAAGCGGGTTCTACAGAGGTGGTCTCGTCTATAGTTTTCCTAACTCATACAATAGACGAACATGATAGAAATCGGTTGACTCTTTTGTGAGAGACCGTTGTTTCGGGCCATTCCAATACGGCCCATTAAAAAGCCAGCTGCCTTGTATTCTCATTTTACATGTAACAGGGAGTAATCGAACATTCTTTAACTTACTTGTTTTCACTTACTTATTATGTATATTTAATGCATTTATAGACCTTGGTCCAATACCATAACCTGTGTTTTAGTATAGTCATTCTCGTGTATCTGTAGCCGATTTCATCAAAATTGCAAAGTATATTTATCTAGCAAACTACACTTTGAGGGAGCAATCATTTATTTTTCGCGAAATGCATTATTTCATATAGAACTAACGACTGTATATATGTGATGATTAAAAGTATGCAGGATTATAATACTGAATTTATTACATTATCGCAGCCAAAACGGATGTGATAATGTAATAAATTCAATATAACAAATATTCATAAATTTATCCTTAAATTGAAAATTTCTCCCTCAAAGTATACTTTGCTAGATAAGTATACTTTGCAATGTTTGTGAAATAGGCTACTGATCGTCATCCCAGGTTGAATCGAGCGTTGCCCTTAAGCCGTTCTTGTCGAAATTGACCGAATCGGAACTGCATTCACTGATGACGGGCGGGTTTGCTACAGTGGCGGGGACTGTTATAGCGGCCTATGTCCAGTTTGGGGTAAGTGTGATAGAGAACAGTAGGTTAGTGCCGTGAATGGGAAAATATCTGGCAAGGCTTAGGAAACGGGATGGGCGAGGCTCTGCCTCGCGGGCGAGGCTCTGCCTCGCCCATCCCGTTTCCGTGCCGCGCCAGATATTTTTTCCCATTCACGGCACTAACCTACTATTCTATTTATCTCATCAACACCTAAAAATAGCTTTAAAATGCAATAAAAATAACCCCACCCACCGCACATATGCATACGCAGTGATTAGGTCGTATTGACAGGATATCAAAAATGTTTCACGGCACCGTGTTTCACGGCACATACGCACTGTGTTGGCGGGATAAATACCCATTCCATGGTATTTCTCACCGCTCTTTGACATGCGGACAAACATACTAGGGGATCATATTTCAGTTAGCGTGTCAATACATAGACCATCGGTATTTTGTCATACGTCAAATAGGTAAGCAGACCTCTCTAAACCATTGTGTTTAAAGGTAATTGCCCACTCAGTAGACACTAATTGTTTGATATAGGATTAAATAAGTGTATAATTGTGTCACTATTCCACCAGTTCTAAATACATGCATGCCATGATGGCTCTGATATAAAGAACATTGTGTGCATACTAAGTGGGCATGTACTATTAAGTCTCATATTACTAACGTGAGTGACGTATCCTCACTGGTGGCATTAAAGGTACATGCCCACTCAGTGGGCACAAACTAAGTGTGTAAGTGTGTCAATATTCCACCAGTTCTAAAAATTACGAGTGCCCGCTATACAGATATAATCATTTAGTAATATTTAATTTACTGATAGTGACTCGCGGTGGTATCAGGCTATTTTCATATGCAAATGAGGCATTATAGTTTTTAATTATGTATGCTAATTAGGTGCGTCACCTGAAAAAAATAATGTTTTCGACAGATTATAAAGTATGATCATTGCGCATCAAACAATAAATAGATAATAAATAGTAATGTCCGTTAACATGCTAAGGAAACACGGTTATCGCCCCTGATATCAATGTGAAAATTTACGTCTGATATAAACTGTGTACTAATGCCAATAAATACACGGGGTAATGGTGAATGAATGTTCATTTTGCCATAAAATGATGTATCTGATATAAAGAACAGTGTGGACCTACTGAGTGGGCATGTAAGAAGGACGCTAACAGGCCTACTTACCTTAGTACACGGGGCAGTTATGAGATTTTGTACCTGTGCGATTTTTCATGAAAAATATTTACAGAAATTGCGATAGTTTTCATAAATGAAGTAGACAGTTGACGAAATGTTCAGAGCAAATGCGGAATTCCGCATTTGCTCTGAACATTTCATCAACTTTCGACGTCATTTGCGGAAAATATAAAGTTTATAAATAGTTTTCATGAAATATCTCATATCTTAGATGAGATTACTGTAATGTATGTTATTTGCGTCGTTAATTACAGTGGAACCTCCCTAAGCCGGGGACGCACTGGAGACCCCAGTGTGCTTAATTAAGACGTGGTTTCGCTGTGATTTGTTTCATGGCCGTGTCTGTTCATAATTGGAAAGGACAAAAGCAAGGTGTATGATCACGTGGTACTAACAACAACAACAAGTACCGATTCAAAATACTTATTCTTTTATAGTGTCCTTATTACGTAACGGATTTTGATGAAATATGGCGCATCACACGCGTCTTGTTAAGCTGCATTTGATGGTCTCTGTATTTTCGCCCAAACTTCTGTCGTTTTTGCGAATAATCGATTTCCGTGTCTCCGACTCACTAGACCACCGAATGCAGCTCATGAAGACGCGTTTGCTGCGTCATATTTCATCAAAATCCATTGCATATTAAGGAAAATATCAAAGAATACTTACTTTGGAGTGGGCGACGTTGTTGTTGTTGTAACCACGTGGTCATGCACATTTAAAAAGAGTTCACTGGGTGCTTAATTACAGCGGAACCTCTCTAAACCAGACATCATAGGGGGCCGCATTGTGTCTAATTTAGATGGATTTAAGTGTAATTTATTTCATGATCGTGATTCTCGTGGATTGAAAAGCACACATTGTTCATGGAGTGCTTAACGACAGTGGAGCCTATCTAAATCGGACACCCTGGGGGACCCAATTGTGCTTACTTTAGATGGGTTTCACTGGAATTTATTTCAAAGTCGTGATTCTTCTTGATTGAAAAGCACAAACATTGTTCATTGGGTGCCGATTTACTGTGGAACATCTCTAAATCGGACGCACTGGGGGACCCAATTGCGCTTACTTTAGATGGGTTTCTCTGGAATTTATTTCAAGGTCGTGATTCTTCTTGATTTAAAAGCACAAACATTGTTCATTGGGTGCCGAATTACTGTGGATCCTCTCTAAACCAGACACCCTGGGAACCTCTCAGGGTGTCTGGTTGTGAGAGGTTGCACCGTATCATGGTATTTCCTGCTCCTTAGAGAGTGCCAATATATACCAAGTCTAGAGTGCACATCTGCACAGTCTGGTTATAAAATCCGCACTGTTCCTCATTTTGTCATTCGTCAAATAAACATTTATCCAGTCAACACAGTGCATATGTGCCGTGAAACACGGTGCCGTGAAACACGGTGCCGTGAAACATTTTTGATATCCTGTCAATACAATTTTTGCATTTTACAGCCATTTGTAGGTGTTGACGGGATAAATAGAATAGTAGGTTAGTGCCGTGAATGGGAAAAAATATCTGGCGCGGCACAGAAATGGGATGTGCTCGGCAGAGCCTCGCCCATCCCATTTCCTGAGCCTTGCCAGATATTTTTTCCCATTCACGGCACTAACCTACTATTCTCTATATAGCCGACAATGTGAAAACATGATTATGGCGAATAGGTGTGACCGGTGATCCGAACTGAAATTAGTAGGCTCGGATTTGTCGGGTTGTAACCACTATGTGGGAGTGACTGGGAAAACGGGGCTTATGATGGGATCTGTTGCCAGTGTAGCTCCTGATCGAATAACATCTCATGTAGCCTGGTAACGATATGCATTGGTTGTTAGAAGCATGACAGGTGTTTCATTGATGGAATGCTGAGCAGTGCATATCCTGATCAGAACGTGCGGAGGCACATGCCGATTTGGAACTACACTGGTCGCAAAACACATAATACTTTTGTTTAATAGTAAGCCCCAGTTTGCCAGTCACAGCCACATATCAGAAAAGCCATCTGCTTTTGTACCTAAGGCGATTTGCGAATTTTAATGAAAACAATTTACAGAAATTGTTATATTTACTGTAAATTACGTCGGAAGTTGATGACATTTTCATAGCAAACGAAAAATTCTATTTCGCATTTGCTCTGAACATTACGTCAACTGTCTACTTCATGTACGAAAAAATATCGTAAAGTTTGTAAATATTTTCAATTCACGTTTGCTTAGCTACACAATCACATGGATAGTCTCATAAGCAGGGTTAGATATCATCACGTGGCTTATCAAAAACAAGTCACGTGATAGTTGGCGTTATTTTCACAGGTGGCGGCAGAGGATGTGATATCGGCGTCGTTTATGTCGGCACCCGCGGCGTTAGCAATAGCCAAACTGTCTATACCAGAAACCAGTCTATCACGGGTGAAATCACAGAAAGATATAAAGATACCGACGGGGTATGAACGTAGAGAATACCAGGCTGGTGTGCTTTGGTACCAAGATTATCAGATAAGGCTAGAAACGCGTAGGAATTCCTCGGCCGAGGAATTCCTACCGTTTCCGAGCCGAACCCGATGAGCTGGATATCGAGCCCGGTAATTGACCGATGACCGACGTATCTGGAACTGTATAAAGACAGAAAATATCATTATAGTGTCCTTTGATAGCAGGCAAGGCTAGGAAACTCGTAGGAATTCCTCGGCGTGCCGAGGAATTCCTACCGTTTCCGAGCCGAACTCGAGCTGGATATCGAGCCCGGTAATTGACCGATGGCCGACGTATCTGTAACATTATAAAGACAGAGAATATCTTTATAGTGTCCTTTGACATCTGGCAAGGCTAGGAAACTCGTAGGAATTCCTCGGCGTGCCGAGGAATTCCCACCGTTTCCGAGTCGAACCCGATGAGCTTGATATCGAGCCCGGTGATTGACTGCCGGCCGACGTATCTGGAACGTATACATGTACACACAGTGAATAGCATGCTAGAACCCTTTGACATTAGGCAAGGCTAGGAAACGTGTAGGAATTCCGAGGCTGCACGTTTCCGAGCCGAGCCTGATGAGTTTGATATCAAAAGACACTCGCCTCGTATTTATGGTATTTATTTATGGGGTAAGTCTGGGAAACGAAGATATTCCTAGGATCACGAGGAATTTCTACCGTCTCGGAACAAAATCTGATGATTTTGATAGAAAATTTATATTACATGGTTGTATATGTATCATGTCACGTGTTAGAAATGTAATAGTATATGACATGCGAATTTAGATAATCATTTTTGTCAATAGAAACGCAGACTTGTCCATATTGCGCCTTCACTCTGACGTCATTCAGTAACGCCATGACACAATTGAAACATAGTTTTGAATCCGTCGTGACCCCGATATACGTATCTGGTCAACGTAAGATACAATGTGTTATCCGTCAGTATGTATTAGGTCAGCACAACGTGTGTTACCTGATGTATATGGATGTGGCTGTGGACATGGGGCTTATGGGTTTTGCGACCAGTGTGATCCAGATCAGCATGCGCATCAGCAGTCTGAACAAGATCTGCACTCGTTGCCATTTCATCAATGCAATACCCGCCATGCTTCTAACATGCAATGCAGATCAGACTGTGGGAGTGTTCTATTTGATCAGGAGCTACAAACTAGCCCCAAATCCTCATAAGCCCCATTTCTCCAGTCACGGCCACATATGAGACGCACCATGTTACATGTATTTTGTGCGTACGAATGAATATGTGCGATTTTTCATAAAATACATTTAGAGAAACTGTGATATTTTTTGTTAATAACGTCGAAATCTGACGAAATTTTCATAGGAAAATTTCGTCAGGTTTCGACATTATTGACAAAAAATATCACAGTTTCTCTAAATGTATTTTATGAAAAATATTTCGTGAATTTTTCGATGTCATTTAAGGAAAATATTGTAAATTTTGTAAATATTGTTCGGACATATCGCACGTTTTCTTTGGTACAAAATCACATGGCATGTCTAATATAAGATTAGCATCCCCTCGCCGATAGACAAGAGCGATATAGCGTCAGTTCATGTACGTGCGTACGTGTGTTAGTAACACCTTTATGTTTTCAATAACTTATGAACCGCTTTACCGACTTTGATACTATTTGTCCACACTCTGTAGCTAGGATTGGTGCCTTGTTTTGCATACGACCCACGTCCGACCGCTCAAGGTCAAGGTCACTGAGTACTTATGTTCACCTTGTTTGTAAGGCAAAACCGTTAACAAAATAATAATAATAGTATTATTATTATCAAGGCTGCCAGCGAGGGGATTAGCTTAGTGATAACGATGCCCGTGTTGTTTCAGGCAGGAGTCTAACGTCATAGAGGCATTGTCAGCAGGGGCTATAGCGGCGATAAAACTGATCGCTTACGTCGTCGTGAATCTGATCGCATTCGTGGCCGTCCTCTCGTTCTTCGACGCCGTCATTTCGTACGTGGGCGGTAGGGTCGGGTATTCCGAGCTCAGTTTTAGCGTAAGTATCAATCTTGCCAATTTTCACGAAATAAAAAGCAGGCTCATTCTTAAATTTTCCTTTAATTTAATATTATCGAAAAGAATATTGTTTTTGAATTGTTTATATGGCCGTAAAAATTGGGCAGCTTTCGTGAAACAGACTATAAATAATAATAAATATAGTGTATTTATGATTGAATACACTATGTTAATACACTGCGAACCCCGATGTATGAATAAGATACGGTCTGTTTTATGAAAGCTGGTCAGATTATACGGCTATATAAAAATGCAAAAACAGTATTTTTTTTGATAGTATTAAATTATAGCAAACTTTAAAAATGAGCCTACTTTTTATTTCGTGAAATTTGGTCATATGGGGATTTAACATGGGGAATTTCTTTTCAAATTTCTGAAATATTGGACCGATTTTCAAAATTTAACTTGTTATATCGTTTCCAAGCTATCTAGCCACGTTTCAGAGTCAATTTCCATTGTTTTCGTTTTTCCACCTCTCCTCCATGTTCTCCACCTCTTTTACCCCATGTTGAATTCCCATACAGAAATATTCTTTCGTAATTTTACGAAATAAAAAATAGGCTCATTCTTAAATTTTGATAAAATGTATTATTAGCATTGCTGCCGTAAGATTTGGGCTGGTTTCGTGAAACAGACAGTAGTGCTATTACACTGCGTACATTGTATATAGAGAATACCAGGCTAGTGTCTTTTGATATCAAGTTTATCAGGCAAGGCTAGGAAACGCGTAGGAATTCCGAGGCTTGCCGAGGAATTCCTACCGTGTCCGAGCCGAGCCTGATAAATCAATAGACAGTAGACTGGTATTATATTTATCAGGTAACGTTTTATGCTCGAAAATGATCACAGATGACGTTGTTATCTATGGACAGAAAGCGGACTTGTTTACGTTGCGTCATTACACTGACGTCATTCGGTAACATCACGTGACGTCATCTGACCAATGGAACGTCAGTGTTCACTTAGTTGTAAGCCGGATGTCTGATACAACACTATGTTAAACGTCAGTACGTATTCGGTCAATACATGGAAGGTTACCTGCTTTAACCCCTAAATGTACATGTATTTCCAGTTGATATGTTCCTACGCATTCATGCCGTTGGCATACCTAATGGGTGTACCATGGTCCGACTGCAAACTCGTCGGTCAACTCATCGGGAAAAAGATCATCCTCAACGAATTCCTGGCATATGCAGATCTGGGCGAAATGATAAAGCAGGGAGTATTGGAGGTTAGTGCAATCGTTAGTTATTAACCCTTTCAGCCCTACCCAATGTTCTATGAATGGTATTTCGGACAGGACTTGAAACCGAGGTCCCGTCTCTACGTGACCTTAGTTGATGCTGGGCAGTTAAGCCCATTCACTTTCACATTCTTGACATTCTAGGGCAAGTCGGCCGTTATCGCTACTTACATCCTGTGCGGGTTCGGTAGCATCGCGGCCCTGGGCATCAACATCGGTTGTCTCTCCTCCGCCGCGCCTGAACGAAGGGGCGATTTCGCGAGACTCGCTGTTCGGTCCATGATCAATGGAAATATAGCATGTTTCATGACGGCTTCCATAGCAGGTAATAATGTATGGAAATAGAGTATATTCCATCATACATTTTTAATAGCGGGAATTAATACGCGAGTGTGCGTCGGCATCCGCGTAAGCAAATAGGTAGCATAGCGAACGAGTTGCTTGCACGGAAGCCGACGGACACTAGAGTATTATTTCCGCTATTCAAACATGTACGATGGAATATCATATTTATTACACTGCCACGGCGGATATATTGTATATTGAGATTTTAAGCAAACTAATTGTGCTGTGCGTATGTATAGTTACACACTGATGTGTTTCCCCGCGTTGTGTGACGTCAAACGTGACGTCGTGTAAATCCAAATTACGCAGCTGTTTCTATGAACTAGATATATTGAGTGAATGTTTGGAATGTGTTCAATCACATTAACATTCTGCATTAGTCGAGATTCTCTCCAAATTTTCAAATAACTTTATTTTGACTGTAATAAAAGAGGGTGCAATACGGATGTTCTCTTCCCGATGTATTATTTGAAACGATTTGATTACGGGTTTTCTCTCACATCGAAACCCATGAAAATAACTCGCAAGAGTGTAATAAATGGTTTTATTTGGCTATTCGGTGCAGCGATTTAACAGCTGGACTCGATTTATTGAGGCTCGCTGTTACATGTATGTCCGTGATTAATGGAAACATACAATCTAGCATTTTTCATAGCGGCTTCCATAGCATGTTAGGGTGTTTGATCTGCCACGTCCGAATTTGGTTTCTTGAATTCCATGTATAGCAATTGAGCGGCATAATGATTTCGCGAAGATGGCTGTTCGGTCCATGGTGAGTGGAAACATGACGCTTCTATCGCATGTAAAGGTAGTTGAGGTACATGTACCCGCACAAAACACTTGTACACTTTTATAACTCTTATATCTCCATACATTTCAATTTTCACAAATGCTGACATACGTATTGGTTATTAATTTTAGCATATCAACATTATATATACTTTCTCGAAGCTGCACGTATGCTGTTGCCATGGCGATTATGAATTAGAAAAAAACTGCTGTAAAATGATACTTTTCAACATTCCTGATGCAAAATAGCATTTACGGCATTAAATCCATCAGACAGTGATAAAATACAATTAAATATCAGGAGCTACACTGGTCACAAATCCCATATGCCCCATTTCTCAAGTCACAGCAACAGTTGTCACGGTGGGCCACATTATGAGGTCATATTCATATTCATTTTCAGGTTTGTTGTACCAGGGTTCAGCACCAGGCGAGATGACAACCACGAACTACACTACGTTTATGACCAACACGACGCAGATGGATGGTTTATAAACTACCACATATCCAGCGACATTGTAGGACCTCTCTGTACCTGGAGTGACACTGACATTCCATTTAACACACACATGTACCATGTACGAGATAGTTTTACTTAAGAACATGTGATATTTTTAATTCAAACTATTTACAAAGTCTACTGTATTTTCCGTAAATGATGTCGAAAGTTGACGAAAGTTACATACCAAATGCGGAAATAAATTCCGCATTTGCTATGAAAATGTCGTCAACTTTCAACGTCATTTGCAGAAAATATCACAGTTTCTGTAAATTTTATTTCATGAAAAATCGCTCTTGTTCTCAGGTACAAAATCTCATGGCTTGTCTCATGTCAAGCTGGAATTAAAAGTACATGCCAACGTAGTAGGCACAAAATGTTCTGTATATCAGAGACATCATCTGAGCTGAGACATTTTCTGGCAAAATGAGCATTCATTCACCATTACACCACACACTGATTGACATTATTATACATTTTATATCAGACGAAAATTTTCACACTGATATCAGGGGCGATAACCGCGTTTCCTTAAAATGTTAACTGGCATTAGTATTTATTCTCTGTTTTTATATTTTGATGTGCAATGATCGTATTTTATAAGCTGTCAAGTGACGCAAGTATAAATAATTAAAAAAAAATAGCATGCCACATTTGCATATGAAAATAGCCTGATACCACCGTGAGTCACTATCAGTAAAATAAATATTAGTAAATGATTATATATGTATAGCGGGCACTCGTAATTTTCAGAACTGGTGGAATAGTGACACAATTATACACTTATTTAACTCCTATAATGAACATTGTGTACCTACTGAGTGGGCATGTACCTTTGAGATGCCAAGAATATTAAGTTCAACGTTCAATACGATGAGATAAGAACGAAAGCCTCAATTAAGAATCATGAATTTCAAGGAAGCAAACGATAGGAAAATGAACAAAAAGGAAAGAGAACAAAATTAATACATTTACAGTGAAACCTCTCTAAACCGGGCACACAGAATATCAGAATGTGATTGATTTGATGGTTTTCGCCATCATTTATCTACATTAAGAATGTGTGTTCGTGATTACAAAGGAAATAAGCATTACTGGAGCGTTTATATGCCTGTATTACAGCGGAACATCTCTGAACCAGACACCCTGGGGATCTCCCAGGGTGTCCGGTTTAGAGAGGTTACACTGTATGCACAAAATACAAATGCCATGGGATGCATGTTAGTCGACGTAATCGTGATAGTGTATGGCAAAATAGGTTTAGGAACATTGCACTTTGTTTAGAATATACTTTGATCAGCGTTTACGCTGTTAGAAGAAAGCCTTAACGTTTTCATGTGTGGCTGTGACTGTATAAATGGGGCTTATGGGTTTTGCGACCAGTGTAGATCCAGATCAGCCTGTGCATCCGCACAGTCTGATCAGGATCTGCACTGTTCGCCATTCCATCGGTGAAATACCTATCGTGCTTCTAAGAAGCAATACTATCGTTATCAGGCTGCAGGAGTGTGCTATTGGATCAGGAACTACACTGATAACAAATCCCATAAGCCCAATTTCTTCAGTCACAGCCACATATGGCGTTTAACTGTATTTACATAGTACATGTAATTTTATTACTATTAAGCAGTATTTGTATAATATTGTATTGACGACTGACTATCACAAGTTAACTACTCAAAGTAATATCGCTATTCTTCTTAGACACCCGGGGCGGGGGGGGGGGCGTTTCACTAAACGTCGTACGACTAAAATGTTCGTAAGTTCAAAATTATGATAAGTCTTGTAAATTTCACATTAGCAAATGTTTTCTTGTAAACAATTATTGGATTTACATTTATTGAGAATATGCTCAATAAATGTAAATCCATCAATTGAAATTTCCAGACTATCCTAAATTTGCACATTTTAATCGTACGAACTTTAGTAAAACGGCCCCCTGTTATATTTATATATAGTAACACAGTTGTGGCACACTTCCGAAGAACGTTTGTGGTTAGATTATAAATGCAAACGTATGGTAATATTACCGCATAGCCTTCACCTGATTGTTGTCTGACGTACGTGTGCTATCAGCATAATGACGCAACGCAAACCACATCCTGTTCAGCAAAACCAACATCTTATGTGGCTGTGTCTGGTGGAACGGAGCTCATGGGATGTACGACCCTGATTAAATAGTACACACCTGATATTCATATATATGGCTTGTCAGAAATATGGCAGGTGTTTCATTGACTGGAGAAATGCAGCTTATTGGATTTACGACCAGTGTAGATCCAGATCAGCCTGTGCATCCGCAGGATCTGCACTGTTTGCCATTCCATCAATAAAACACCACCATCTTTATAAATGTAACAAGCACTGTAGATCGCTCTACCGCTACAGTAGTGGGCTATTTGATCAGGAGCGTCACTGGTCACAAGTCCCATAAGTCCCATTGATCAAGTCAATGCCACACATACGTTACATGCAAATAGCTGTAATATTTTGCCACCTTTTCTGAATTTATACCGCTACAGGAGTGTGCTATTTTATCAGGAGCGTCACTGGTCACAAATCCCATTAGTCCCATTGATCCAGTAATGGTCACATATATTTGTAACATGTTACATGCGTTATCTGTAAGTAGTTGTAATATTTTGCCACTATTTCTGAATTTATACCGATTACAATTTTTCATTCTATTCGGTGTCCAGAAAATATCCAGCTTTGTTGCCCAAATGACAAATTCAAGGTGCATGATCACGTGGTTATAACAACTACAACAGTGGCTGAAAGTGTTGAAATCTTAAAAGTATTATTTGATATTTTCCTTAATATGAAACGGATTTTGATGAAATATGGCGCAGCAAACGCGTCTGCATGAGCTGCATTTGGTGGTCCATGGAGTTTGGCACAGACTTATGTCGTTTTTGCAAAGAATCGATTTCCGTGTCGGAGACACGGAAATCGATTCTTCGCAAAAACGAAAGAAGTTTGGGCGAAAATACAGAGACCACCAAATGATATTTCGTGGGAACGAATTGTTAATTCGAGGGAACGAATTGTCATTTCGTGGGAACGAATTGTTCTATCGTGGGAACGAATTGTTAATTCGAACGATTTGTTAAATTGAGGGCAAGAATTGTTATTTCGTTCAAACGAATTGATACAAAATATTCCATGTCCCCTGCTGGGCTCCGTAAGATACATATCACACAGCGGTTTATTATTAATTTAGTGTCACTATGCCAGTTTTTTTATAAATGGCCGTAATATATCATTACATGTTTTTGTGCAGGATACATCTTTCAAATGTGTTTATTTGTTAAAACACAAAGAAAAACGTATTCATAATGTTAGTTAGTATCTTAAAGGTACATGCCCACTCAGTAGGTTGTAATATAGGGATACAGATAGAGTTGTGTATTCTGTAGACATGACATTTACTGGCAAAATAAACATTCATTCACCATTACCCCACGTATTGATTGTCATTATTATACATTGTATATGATAAGCAAATTTCCACACTGATATCAGGGGCGATAACCGTGTTTCCTTAAAATGTTAACGGACATTACTATTTATCTTTTGGTATGCAATGGTCATACATATACTTTATAATCTGTCGAAAATATTATTTTTTCAGGTGACGCATTTAATTATTATAAATAAAAAAAAAATCCTCATTTGCATATGAAAATAGCCTGACACCACCGCGAGTCACTATCAATAAAATAAATATTACTAAATGATTATATCTGTATAGCGGGCACTCGTAAATTTTAGAACTGGTGGAATATTGACACACCTATATGTGTACCCTTATTTAATTCCTATAAAGAACAGTTTGTGCCCACTGAGTTGGCATGTACCTGTATTGCCATCAGCATGCACAGTGCGGATATGTCACTCAAGTTAGTGATATGACACTTAATTGTACTTAAGAATATGTGCTTTTTTTCATGAAAACTATTTACAGAAACTGTGATAATTATGTTCTGTATATGACGTTGAAATTTGACTAAATGTTCATAGCAAATGCGAATACGTATTGAAGTCAACTGTTACGGAAAATATCGTAAATATTTTTCATATGATATCGCACATATTACATGTTGGTACAAAATCAAATGGCTTGTCTCATATGTGGCTTTGACTGGAGAAAATGGGATTATCAGTTTTGCGACGAGTGTAGATCCAGATCCTGCATCCGCACAGTCTGGTCAGCTTCTAACATGCAATATAGATCGTTAACATACGACATGGGTGTACTATTTGATCAGGAGATACACTGGCCACAACTTCCATAGGCCACATTTCTCCAGTCACGGCCACATACGGAGGCCACCGGCGAAGAACATAATATGCTTTTTAATAATGAGACACGCCATGTGGTTTTGTATCGTCGGATGTCTACGTAATTTCATGAAATATGTTTACAAAATTTACAATATTTTCCGTAAATGGCGTCAGAAGTTGACACAACTTTCAGAGTGCATGCGGAATTATATTCCGCATGCACTCTGAAAGTTTTGTCAACATTTCACTTTATTTATGAAAAATATTGTACATTTTGTAAACGTATTTAATGCAATTACGCAGACGTCCGAAGATACAAAACCACATGGCGTATCTCAATGTCATGTATGATATTTGCAACAATTGTAGATATTACTCCTCTTGCAAATTCTCATGGTATGATTAGAATATATTCCTGCTGTTCGGATACATGTGCGTCAGTGACTGTATGGCGAACAGCGTACGTCCTGATCAATTCTCGCCATTGTAATGTATATGTCTGTAGCCGATTTCATCAACATTGCAAAGTATACTTTAGTAGCAAAGTATACTTTGAGGGAGAAATTTTCAATCTTACGATAAATTTATAATTGTTTTATTATACTGAATTTATTACATTATCACAGCCAATTTGGCTGTGATAATGTAATAAATTCAGTATAATAATTCTGCATACTGTTAATCATGAAATATATGCATTTGTCAGTTCTATATGAAATAATGCATTTCATTGAAAAATAAATGATTACTCCCTCAAAGTATACTTTGCTAGTAAAGTATACTTTGCAATGTTGATGAAATAGGCTACTGATCTTGATCTACGCAGGTCACATGCGTCGTAAGGTCCCTTTTCTCAAACGGTGGCCGATTTGTGACCGTGACTGCCTTTTATTACCTTCTTTATTAATGTCATCGTAGCTAGGTAAGAGGTATATTTAACGAATACAAACGTGGGCTGAAGGACTCCTCGCAAACATGCCAATTGGTCTTTATACCGGAACAATTGCTCCATGTAGCATAATAAACGGGGTTGAATAAATGCTGTTTATATCGGAAGTAATCTAATATACCTGAAGTAGCCTAATATACATGAAGTGCCGTTTTTTGCCTTTATTTTTTCACCTTTGACCCCTAATTGCGGCCACTGATTGGTCAGTCTCAACAGCAAATTCAAGATTGCAGAAAATTTTAAAATCGAAATCGCTGTCGATTCAGCTGAATTGTGTCCATTTTAACAGTATTTGCAACGTAACCAACGGACATGTCCATTATGATTGTAATGCTTATTATGACAACTGTGGAGTCTAAATCCAGGCAATATTGAAGTTCATCGCAAATAAAATCGGAGATTTAATCGGATACAATACCGAATCTACCAAACGTGGACGCCGCAATTTTGCTTTGAATGACGGCGCTAGATTTGTGACGTATGGCGAGGGAATGACGTCAAAACATGACGTCATGCATGTTCAAACAATTATGTTTAGTGTGCGGTATAAATTAAATACATGATTAGTACCGTTGAATATAAAATATATTCGGTTTCGCCCCGACAACTTTATACATGTAGGCTGCAATAAAGCTGTCTAATGCTCAACCGAATATTTTTTATATTCGACGGCACTAACCATGTATTTACTATATTATATACGTACTTTCTTTTCCGATTTTTCATTTTTTTCTAAGCCTTACGACCTCCCTATTGAAATCTTACGACCTCCCTATTGAAATTCAAATGGCCGCCATTGCAATTTATATTTCACGTCAAAAGCTATTGTGCGGAGTGTTTGTTGCACAAATCACATTATTAGTGGCATAGAATATTAGCCGAATGAATTCAATACATTTTGAGATGGCAGCCATATTGCATTTCAAAATGGGTGCTATTTTAAACTTAGAAATCCGACTTATTGTGCATTTAAATAAGTTTCCGGTGTCATACTAACTAATTTTACCCGCCACAGTGTACACGTCTGTAGAGCCGGTTTTTGTAAACCCCCGGTTTTTGTAAACCCCGTTAACAAAAACCGGGGGTAACAAAAACCGTTTACGTACGCGCCGGTTTTTGTAAACCCCCTGTTTTTGTAACTCCAAATATTAATATTGCGATACATGAAATATGATTGCTTCAAACATTAAATAAGGTATGTTTGGGCCCGGTCCAACGTTCCGAGTTCGATACTCAAGCCGTTGGGCGGTGGCCGGGCACACATTTAACTCAGTCGTTTTTTCAACCTTTTCTACACTATAGCCGAGTGACAGAATATGTAATAGACTTTTCAGGGCGTGAGGTTAACAAAAACCGGGGGTAACAAAAACCGTTGACGTACGCGCCGGTTTTTGTAAACCCCCTGCTTGTGTAACCCCAAATATTAATATTGCGATACATGAAACATGATTGCTTCATACCTTAAATAAAGTATGTTTGTGCCTGACTCGACGTTCCGAGTTCGATACTCAAGTCATTGGGCGGTGGCCGAGCACAAATTTATCTCTGTCGTTTTGTTCAACCTTTTCTACACTATTGCCGAGTGACAGAAAATGTAATAGACTTTTCACGGCATGAGGTTTACAAAAACCGGGGGTAACAAAAACCGTTGACGTACGTGCCGGTTTTTGTAAACCCCCGGTTTTTGTAACCCCAAATATTGATATTGCGATACATGAAATATGATTGCTTCAAACTTTAAATAAGGTATGTTTGGGCCCGGTCCGAAGTTCCGAGTTCGATACTCAAGCCGTTGGGCGGTGGCCGAGCGCAAATTTAACTCAGTCGTTCTTTTCCAATTTTTTATACCTTATAGCCGAGTGACAGAAAATATAATAGACCCGAGCGCAAATTTAACACGGTCGTTTTTCCAACATTTCCTACACTCTAGCCGAGAGACATAAAATTTAATAGACTTTTCACGGCATGGGGTTAACAAAAACCGGGGGTAACAAAAACCGTTAACGTACGCGCCGGTTTTTGTAAACCCCCGGTTTTTGTAACCCCAGATATTAATATTGAGAGACATGAAATGATTACTTCAAACTTTTACTAAAGTATGTTTGTGCCTGACTCGACGTTCCGAGTTCGATACTCAAGTCTTGGGGCGGTGGCCGAGCGCAAATTTAACTTGTTTTTACAAAAAATGTCTACACTATAGGCGCGTGACTGAAAGTGTAATAGACTTTCAAATGTTGAACTAAAGATTTTCCACCTCCGAGTAAGATAACATATGATGTTAATATTGCGATACACGAGATATGCTTGGTAACTGCATACCTGAAAATAAGGAATGTATAGGCTGATCCTACCTTCTAAGTTCGATACTCAAGCTTATCTCAAGGAAAATTTAACTCGGTATGTTTTCAACTTTTCCTACACTATATTGCTCGACTGGCAGACTCGAATGTCACTTTTTTAATTGTTCTATATCGTAGCAGAGTGACAGAAAACGTAAGATATTTCTCATGGCATATGGATGATAAAAACCAGGTGTTACAAACACCCTGAACGTACGCGACGGTTTTGCTAAAAACCCGTTTGTGTAGCCCGAAATAGTAGTATTACGATATAGCAAAGTATCGTTCGTGCGGGTGGCTGTATACTTAAACCTTAATGTTTCCAGCTCGATACTTAAGGTTTTTGGCCGTTGCCAAGTGACAGGTTTACTGCATTCATTTTGTTTTCAAATTCTTTCTATGCTACAGCAGAATGATAGAAAATGTAAATGAATTGGTTCGTTATTTATTTCTTATTCTGTACTTTAACTATTTTATTTCTACAGAGTGTATGTTCATTTGTACACTTTCAACCGTATGGTGTGTGCGGGTATTATGCACAGCAAACTGACGTCAACTGTGGAGATGTCACTTCGTCTACTGACATCCGAAACGTTTTGGTTTTACGCTTTTTTCACCGACTAATCTTCATATATCAGCTCGTGAGTTCCTGCCTCAAGTATCAAGATGATGGGTCAAGTAGCAGTACCTACAGACAGAATGTATGTATACATGTATTATACCTTGTGCCAGCAAGAACCCCGCTACCCCACCATGTGGAACTTTTGGTGAGTACAATTCTGCGAAACATTAGCATATTGTCTATTAAACGCTTAAACGGCATATATCGTGGTAATGAATTGTTAATTCGAGGGAATGGATTGTTATATCGTGAGTACGAATTGTTATAGCGTGGGAACGATTGTTAAATTGAGGGAACGAATTGTTATTTCGTGAGAACGATTTGTTATTTCGTTGGAACGAATTAATAAAAAACAATTATACGTCCCATGCGGGGCTCCGTAGGTATGTAACCAATATCGATTGTCAAAAATACTGGCTCTCTGATTGTAAGCGTGGGTACATTGTATTGGCTAGAGCCTGGACCAGTTCTGGCGCACGGTCTACACAATAACTTTATTGTAAATCACAATACCACTGACCATTCAGTCCATAAAATCAAACGTTCGTTGCGCGGCACGTATATCAACATGTAGGCCTGCTAAAATATTATGGGATAGTCAACAGCAAATCATTGGCGCCATTTAGACGTCTGTCTTTGCAAATGGAGGCAATGGTTTGAAATGGGTACAACTATGCTTGTTGCTGTTGTTATTGTGACTTTCACCCGCTGAATTATCTTGACACCGTTAATAAAGTCGATCTCCACAGTTGTTGTGAGAACAAAATCCAACGGACAAAATTGTCAATGTTTCCCATGTAAAATTTTGTTACATTACATGAAAACACAATACAAAATCTGTAATATGTGACCAGACTTCGCTATAGTTAAAGGAACTGTATCACCTTTTGCGAAAAAGAAAAACAATCTTTTCACATTGAAACAATATATCAATCTGTAAAATATATATTTAGATGGATTTCATCATTAGTTAATGCACGTTTTGAGGAAAACAAATAGTATTAAGCCATTTTTTATAAATTTACATAGTGTCAACATAGCATATGTTTTGGAAATAAAGAAATCGCCATTATGTTTAAAAAACATTTGCTTGCCAAAATAAAAACAGTGTCAGATACATCATTGACTATTATATGGACAGACGCGTAACTTGGTCATAAACAAACGTTTGTCGGATAATTATCACAATTGCATCTTTGGTTTAGATGTCCTAAACAGCAAATCGAGGAAATAATATGCTAAATTTAACTTATCTGTATCTGGAGAACAAAACCACTAGTAGAGACGTAATTCCTTTTACCGATTCAGTTACCACTGACTATCGTTTTGCTGTAGATCAGACACAAATACATACCGGATTGAAACTCTACAACACCTTTATTGCAAAACATTATCAGCATTGCACACGTCTATATAATACGAGGGTCAGTCAATATATAACCGACCTCGATAACTTACTGATGCGAATAATTTGCACGGGATTCATGGTTTATACATTGACTATATATGAGTCAGTAGGCATGTGCTTGTCAAATTTTGATTAGTCATATCTGAGGTATTGAATGTCAAACATGGCAAGGGACTGTACAGAAGTTTCAAGTCGAATTAAGTACAGAGCTGTCATTAGATGTTTGTATCTGAAAGGGAAAACGGGCATGAAGATTCATGTACGGCTTGTTAGTGTATATGGAGATTCTGATCCTTCGTACACACCGGTCAAATGTTGGGTTGCCGAATTTAAACGGGGTCGAACGGACCTAGAAGATGAGTCACGGCCTGGTAGGCCAAAGAACACAATCACTAGTAAAAACTGTGCAAAGATTAGAAAGATCGTTACGTCAGACAGACAAATGGATATTGATGAGATTGCTATGGAAGCAGGGCTTTCACATGGTACTGTTTTTTCAATTGTGCATGAACATTTGGAAATGAGACCGATTGGTGCGGCGGTCGTTGGATGCCGACCAAATGGAAGCTAGGGTTGCCGCAAGTAGGGCTCTGTTGCATCAATATAACTCCCGCACAGGACATTTTTTTAGAGCGATTAGTGACAGCAGACGAGACACGTGTTCGCTGGTATGATCCAGAGACGAAAGAGCAAAGTCGCAGTGAGTGGGGAAGGGGTCTTCGAGACCCAAGAAATACAAGTCCCAGTCATCAGTAGGTAAGATTAGGACGACAATTTTTTGCAGGCATTGAATTTGTACACCGACCATACTGGCACCCACCATACTCACCAAACCAGGGGCCCGTTTCACTAAACTTCGTACAACTAAAATGTTCGTAAGTGCAAATTTAGAATAGTCTATGCATTTCAATTGATGGATTTACATTTATTGAACATAGGCTGCATATGCAGCCTATGCTCAATAAATGTAAATCCAGCAATTGTTTACAAGAAAACATTGCTAATGTGATATTTACAGACTATCATAATATTGCACTTACGAACATTTTAGCCGCAAGAAGTTTAGTGAAACGGACCCCTGGCCCCCAGCGAAACTATTTCCTATTCCCAAACTTGAAATAAAGTCTCCGTGGACGTCACTTCCGGTCCGACGAATTCCTGCAGGCAGCAGTTAGACAGTGGGTCGAGGAAAAACAGTCCAGTTGTTTCTTGCAAGGAATTACAGCGCTGAACTCTCGCTGGCAGAAATGTATTGAATTGTCGGGAAATTATATCGAGAAAGAGGAAGTCAGTCGTGACTAGAAAGTATCTAGGCAGGTTACATATTGAATCACCCTCGTATATATAATGGTTTGAATTACTGTGAACAACGACCGGATTGACAATATTGTTGAAAAACAAAATACTTTGGCGGCCATTTTGAAAATATAAAAATATGTTCAAGCTTAGTATAGTTTACATTCAATTAATAATGTATCTGATATTACATGTTGTTTAAACACAACTTCGAAGGATTTACTGTAGAAAATGTGTTGATTATAGGAAAACGACCTCAATGAAAACAAAAGAATAGTGTTTGGCAGCCATTAAACATTGCCGCCATTTGTTCAACCAGCTGCCGTTTAAGCGTTTAATAGACAATATGCTAATGTTTCGCAGAATTGTACTCACCAAAAGTTCCACATGGTGGGGTAGCGGGGTTTTTTGCTGGCACAAGGTATAATACATGTATACATACATTCTGTCTGTAGGTACTGCTACATGACCCATCATCTTGATACTTGAGGCAGGAACTCACGAGCTGATACATGAAGATTTGTCGGTGAAAAAAGCGTAAAACCAAAACGTTTCGGATGTCAGTAGACGAAGTGACATCCCCACAGTTGACGTCAGTTTGCTGTGCATAATACCCGCACACACCATACGGTTGAAAGTGTACACATGAACATACACTCTGTAGAAATAAAATAGTTAAAGTACAGAATAAGAAAGAAATAACGAACCAATTCATTTACATTTTCTGTCATTCTGCTGTAGCATAGAAAGAATTTGAAAACAAAATGAATGCAGTAAACCTGTCACTTGGCAACGGCCAAAAACCTTAAGTATCGAGCTGGAAACATTAAGGTTTAAGTATACAGCCACCCGCACGAACGATACTTTGCTATATCGTAATACTACTATTTCGGGCTACACAAACGGGTTTTTAGCAAAACCGTCGCGTACGTTCAGGGTGTTTGTAACACCTGGTTTTTATCATCCATATGCCATGAGAAATATCTTACGTTTTCTGTCACTCTGCTACGATATAGAACAACTAAACAAATGACATTCGAGTCTGCCAGTCGAGCAATATAGTGTAGGAAAAGTTGAAAACATACCGAGTTAAATTTTCCTTGAGATAAGCTTGAGTATCGAACTTAGAAGGTAGGATCAGCATATACATACCTTATTTTCAGGTATGCAGTTACCAAGCATATCTCGTGTATCGCAATATTAACATCATATGTTATCCTACTCGGAGGTGGAAAAGCTTTAGTTCAACATTTGAAAGTCTATTACACTTTCAGTCACGCGGCTATAGTGTAGAAATTTTTTGTAAAAACAAGTTAAATTTGCGCTCGGCCACCGCCCAAAGACTTGAGTATCGAACTCGGAACGTCGAGTCAGGCACAAACATACTTTATTTAAAGTTTGAAGTAATCATTTCATGTCTCTCAATATTAATATCTGGGGTTACAAAAACCGGGGGTTTACAAAAACCGGCGCGTACGTTAACGGTTTTTGTTACCCCCGGTTTTTGTTAACCCCATGCCGTGAAAAGTCTATTACATTTTATGTCTCTCGGCTAGAGTGTAGGAAATGTTGGAAAAACGACCGTGTTAAATTTGCGCTCGGGTCTATTATATTTTCTGTCACTCGGCTATAAGGTATAAACAATTGGAAAAGAACGACTGAGTTAAATTTGCGCTCGGCCACCGCCCAACGACTTGAGTATCGAACTCGGAACGTCGGGCCGGGCCCAAACATACCTTATTTAAAGTTTGAAGCAATCATATTTCATGTATCGCAATATTAATATTTGGGGTTACAAAAACCGGGGGTTTACAAAAACCGGCGCGTACGTCAACGGTTTTTGTTACCCCCGGTTTTTGTTAACCCTATGCCGTGAAAAGTCTATTACATTTTCTGTCACTCGGCTATTGTGTAGAAAAGGTTGAAAAAAACGACTGAGTTAAATGTGTGCTCGGCCACCGCCCAACGGCTTGAGTATCGAACTCGGAACGTCGAGTCGGGCACAAACATACTTTATTTAAGGTATGAAGCAATCATGTTTCATGTATCGCAATATTAATATTTGGGGTTACGAAAACCGGGGGTTTACAAAAACCGGCGCATACGTCAACGGTTTTTGTTACCCCCGGTTTTTGTTAACGGGGTTTACAGAAACCGGGGGTTTACAAAAACCGGCTCTACACATGTCCGTTAACTGACGTTCCTACGGAACCCCGCAGGTGACGTAGAATTATATTTTTTATTCATTCGTTCCCACGAAATAACAATTCGTTCCCTCCATGTAATAATGCGTTCCCACGAATTAACAATTCGTTCTCTAAATTTAACAATTCGTTCCCACGAAATAACAATTCGTTCCCACGGGAACGAATTGTTAATTCGTGCGAACGAATTGTTATATCGAATTGTTAATTCGAGGTAACAAATTGTTATATCGTGGGAATGAATTGTTAATTTGAGGGAACGAATTGTTTTTTCGTGGGAACGAATTAATAAAAAAAAATCCATGTCCCCTGCGGGGCTCCGTACGTTCCAAAGCCGTACAGTTGCTGTGATGTGTTCTTGTAGAGTAGTTTGATTTGCTTTATATATTATTATTTATTATTATAGAAAATATTATTATATTCTATATTATTCTTTATTATATAAACGATTAATCTATTCTATATTATTATTTATTATATACGTACTTTCATTTCCCATTGAAACACAATGGAATGTAAGCCGTCAATAGTTGTCCATATGTGAGTTCATATTGGTCAGTGCCGGAACTACGTTTCACATTGCAAAGTAGTTCTTCCTAAATCACCATTAATTTGTTACCATCACCTGCGTTACAGACAGAACATTCGGGTTAATATCTCTGTATGGTGGTCATGTTGACTAGATATCCACAATCAATTTCCATATTGATTTTCATATCAGCCAAGCAATATCACAGTAAGTGGTATAACAATTAATTTTCCAATTAGAGTAATAGGCGAATAGTATTAGACAACAAATCGCCAAAGATCTGAAAAAAAATAAGCCAAAGTTGCATTTTTCTGTATAGGTCCAGAATATACATGTAATTAGGAGAAACATATCAAAACTCCCAAAGAATCCCACTGGAGCTTAATCCAGAATTCAAGATGGCGTCCAAGATGGCTGCCATAAATGTGACTATAATGAAACAATTCATACATAGGGTCACAGCATATCACTGAACAATGCATATATAGAGGATATTCATATTTTTGCAACGAATATGACATATATGTTCATCGAGTGGTGTGAAAAGTCCATATTTCACTCGTGAAATATGGACATGTCACACCACGAGATGAACATATATTTCATATACGTTGCAAAAATATTAATATTCTATTTATTATATACCGCTCCATGGAAATTAGCAGTTTTTTAAGACTGTATGTTTATTTGCGGCGGCACTGCAGGTGCGCGTTATGAATATAGATAGCGGAAGTATTTCCACCGGAAGATGTTTATTTCATCGATGAGAACATATGACTTTTATTTACATCGTATAACTATGTATTTCATGAGTAGGTATATAATAAATGAACCTTTCCAATAATTATGAGTCGCTTAACCTTTCAAATATCCAATATGGCTGACAACATTGCCAATATAATAAGTAAAAGTTACATTTTCTTCACAACATAATTATGTGAATTGATTTTTAATTATCTTGGACTTACATGTACTATTTAGTAAAGCTTTAATAAGTTTATAATTGAAATAATATGGCGTCCAATATGGCCGCAATAACGTGGAACCTATTATGAACGTATCAGGGTGTACATACGTGATTTGATATAATGGTACTTAAAACGTTTAATACAACATTCTTAAAACCGTTAAAGCAATGTAACTATACCTTGATCTTGTTTAGGAAAGCCAAATGGATGGTCTACAGAATAAAATTATGGATGGTAACAAAAGAACAAATGTAAAAACGTTTGACATTTCATGTCGACGCGACTTAGCGTTGTTGATCTACGTATAAGGTATTTAAAAAACGACAATGTTGTGTAAAAACGTCATCACTCAGTCTGATTATAATTGGAGAAATATAAGTTATGTATATTTCGGACAGACTCTCCCATTGACGGACGGACATTGTAAGCAATATGTCCCGCTTTCCACGATGTACTCGACAAGCAAACAATTAATTTAGCACTTGTCTTTCTTCTGTAGCCGATTTCATCAAAATTGCAAAGTATACTTATCTAGCAAAGTATACTTTGAGGGAGTAATCATTGATTTTTCCGAAATGCATTATTTCATACTGAACTAAGATTGCATATATTTGATGATTAAAACTATGCAGAATTATTATACTGAATTTATTACATTATCACAGCCAAAATGGCTGTGATAATGTAATAAATTCTGTATAATAAAAATTAATAAATTTATCCTAAATTTTAAGATTTCTCCCTCAAAGTATACTTTGCTAGAAAAGTATACTTTGCAATGTTGGTGAAATAGGCTACATGAGTTAAATCACATTAACTATAACTTTGATAAAATAAAACATACATGTATGTGTTAGGGTTAGTATGTACAATCCATGTAATTCAATGTGGCCTCCAGTATGGCTGACAAAACTGCTAATTTGTATAAAATATTGATCAGTAACAAACTGTGTATAATATTTTAGAAGTATCTTCCGCTTACCGTAATTACATCTACATGTATATACGAGTACATTGTAGACATAACATATACATATCATGATTAAAACTAATGGTGGCCATCTTTAATATCAGTTTACATAACATAATAAAACAATATGTATTAAATGTATTGTATACTTGAAATGAATACTAATAACACAAATATTACATTCGAATATAGCTATTCCAAATGGTCCACATGTTTGCTCAGCTTAGAGAGTCAAGAGATGTTGGCGGCCAACTTGGACGCCATTTTGATTGTATTACATTTCACTGTTTGGATTATTATGATTCGTTAGTTATATTCGGTAGGTTTTAGCACATTTATTTCCTAATTGGTTTAGTGGATTTTACATTAGTTATGATTTTTGTCATTTTGGCGGCCATTTTGAATGCCATCTTGGATCTCAACCCTTTTACTATTCCCCTATAAGTAAACAATCTATTTTGATTTGAGTGGCATACACAACACAAACTTACCCGTTTTCTAAGGGCAATATAATCATACATGTTGAATATCATGTTGTTTTTATGTTGCTACTAAAATAGCTGTTAAAAGTACATGCCCACTCAGTAGGTTATAATGTAGGGATACAGATAGTTTTGTATATTTTGTAGATATGACATTTTAGGGCAAAATAAATATTAATTCACCATTATCCCACATATTAATTGGCATTATTATACAGTACATTTTATATTAGACTAAAATATCCACACATAACCGTGTTTCCTTAGCATGTTACCGAACATTACTATTTATTTTCTGTATTTATTGTTTGGTGTGTAATGATCATATTTTATAATCTGTCGAAACTAGTATTTGTTTAGATGGAGCATTTAATTAGTATAAATAATTAAAATATATCATGCCTCATTTGCATATGAAAATAGCCTGATACCACCGCGAGTCACTATCAGTAAACCACATATTACTAAATAATTATATCTGTATACTAGTGGGCACTTGTAATTTTTAGAGCTGATGGAATAGTGACATAATTATACACTTATTTAATTCATATAAAGAACATTTTGTGCCTACTAATTGGGCATGTACATGCCCACTCAGTAGGCACAATATGTTTAGTAATATGTATTTTACTGATAGTGACGCGCGGCGGTATCAGGCTATTTTCATATGCAAATGAGGCATGTTTTTGTTTTATTATTTATAACTAATTAAATGCGTCATCTGAAAAAATAATATTTTCGACAGATTATAGAATATGATCATTGCACATCAAAAAAATTATAGAGAATACATATTTATGTCCGTTAACATTTTAAGGAAACACGATTATCGCCCCTGATATCAGTGTGGAAATTTTACGTCTGATATAAAATGTCATAATGCCAATCAATGCGTGGGCTAATTGTGAATGCATGTTTATTTTGCTAGAAAATGTATCAGATGATGTCTCTGATATACAGAACATTTTGTGCCTACTGAGTGGACAAGTACCTTTAAATAGTACATAATTCAGACAATTAATGTTTTTGTAAGAAAATGTTTTTTTGTAAGCAGAGTTATGTTTACAGTTTCTTTAATGCGTAAATTAACGGTAGGGGTTCCTCCTTATAGGAAGGCCTGGTTTGGCCCTCGGATACGTTTTTATCTTTGGCTCGTTTGTTACCTGAGAGTTGAATTGGGTTATTGCCCATTGTAAAAGTAGTAAAATTATTACTGATCCTACTGCTTTTGGGAGGGTGCCAAGTGATTCTGGTGTGGCATCAGATCAGGATTATCTCATTTCAGGGCTGAATATATAGTTTTTCTTATTGTAAATATTCAGTTCTGATTTTTGGGATTTTTTCCCCATTTGTACATGCACTTGAACATGTACATGTCTTGTACATGCACTATATGTGATTTAGTACTAAACCCATTGATCCGGCCTTAAATGACCTTAGCTGTTGATAGGCCGTTAAACTCCAACAAACAAACAAAACAGTTTATTTAAGCAAAACATCCAGGAGTGTGATAGATTAACTAACATGAACCATCCCAGCCAAACATGCCGTATATGTTCTCTACTCACTGTCACATTTTTGCATTAATTTGGCTGTGACTGGGGAAATAGGGCGTTCGCAGTAGCCAGCACAGCCAGTCGACCTTCTGACACGCCCCACGCGGCTGCAGTCCGATTTGGTTCTATACTTCTTGTTACAACCAGTATTGTCTTTTGTTTTCAACTATGAATGGCGACCAGTGTAGACCCTGATCAGACTGCGCGGAAGCGCAGGCTGATCTGGGACTACACTGGTCGCAAATGGCATAATCCCCATTTCTTCATTAACACCCACTTCGAAAAGGACTTGAATGAACAATGTACACGTGTTCTATCACAGCCAATGTAAGCTTGAGATTAAGCTTATTCTGCTGCAGAACGGATACAATTTTAAATGGTCTTCGTGTCTTCATCAGATCAACTATTTTACTACATATGCCAATGTACAACAACCGGTGTAGACCCTGCTCAGATTGCAAACAAATTAACGCCAAATGTGAGCATGTACCTTTTGCAAATTATGCACCATCAACAATAAGGAGACACGTCATGTGACTTTGTACGTAATTTTATGAAATACGTTTACCAAATGTACAATATTTTTCATAAATGAAGTCAAAAGTTGACAAAATTTTCAGAATTTATTTTTCGGAAACTTTTGTCAACTTTTGACGCCATATACGGAAAATAACGTAAATTTTGTAAATGTATTTCATGAAATTACGCAGATGTCCGAAGGTACAAACCCCCGTGACGTATCTCATTTGTATCCATAAACAGTATAAATAGCGGCTGTGGCTGGAGAAATGTGACTTACTGGATTTTTCATCAGTGTCGCTACAAGTCAAATATCACACTCCTGTAGACTGATAACGAGCTCTATTACTTCTTAGAAACAAGCCCGGTAATTCCGTGATGGAATGGCGAACAGTATAGGTCCTGATCAGACTGTGCGGATGCACAGTCTGATCAGGAGCTACACTGGGCGTAAAACAATTAAGCCCCATTTATCCAGTCGCATCCACATATAAATAACAGATACAACATGTAGCGAAGTAGTCGAGAAATACTGATTCTACAACAATGGAGGGTGAAAAAATTATATTTCTCATTACCTGTTTTTGTATCATATTTTTTGTACCAACAATTTCTGGTTCCAAAAAGAAAGGAGTGGGAGTGGCGGCACTAAAGTACAAGTGTGATGATTTTACTGTGTTGAATAACATGAGCTGGTGGTAAGTATTTTTATTTTTACCGGTAGCACATTGTATAACCATACGTATAAGTTATTGTGCACATATTGGATTTTGAAAGGAATTAAATGCGAGGGAGCATCAGCGACCGCAACATTTGGTTCCCTAAAAATACAATACATGTATGTGAACGATAACAATAGCATAGTTATAATTAGCCAGATTTATAATGCAGTCTCCCATCCAAGTATTGATTATCCATTTCTTGTCGAACTGGTAATATGCAACTTATTGGGGTTAAATTTTGCAATTTGTGAAATAAGTGGGGCGTGATAGTAGGGCAAATTATAAATATTATAAATATTATAGGAATGAATGGCATTTTTGTGGAATTTATCGGGGATATAAACTTGGAAAAGTCGCGGGAATACTGGACGAAGCGATAAAAAAAGTACAATTTTCGAAAAAACATAAAAAAAAAAGATTTTTTTTTTTTGATTTTTTTTCGAAAATTGTAATTTTTTAAGGCCTCGTCCAGTATTCCCGCGACTTTTCCAAGTTTATATCCCCGATAAATTCCACAAAAAAGCCATTCATTCCTTATAATTCCAGCATTTGAAACAAATTCATCAAGAAAATGGGTTGAATGGCATTTTTGTGGAATTTATCGGGGTATAAACTTGGAAAAGTCGCGGGAATACTGGACGAAGCGATAAAAAAGTACAATTTTCGAAAAAACATAAAAAAAAAAAGATTTATTTTTTTTTATTTTTTTTCGAAAATTGTAATTATTTAAGGCCTCGTCCAGTATTCCCGCGACTTTTCCAAGTTTATATCCCCGATAAATTCCACAAAAAAGCCATTCATTCCTTATAATTCCAGCATTTGAAACAAATTCATCAAGAAAATGGGTTGAATGGCATTTTTGTGAATTTATCGGGGTATAAACTTGGAAAAGTCGCGGGAATACTGGACGAAGCGATAAAAAATTACAATTGTCGTATAAATAATAATGTCAGTTAACATGTTAAGGAAGCACAGTTATCGCCCCTGATATCAGTGTGGACACTTAGTTCTGATAAAATATAGGAATGAATGGCCTCGTCCAGTATTCCCGCGACTTTTCCAAGTTTATATCCCCGATAAATTCCACAAAAAAAGCCATTCATTCCTTATAATTCCAGCATTTTAAATAAATTCATCAAGAAAATGTGTTTGTTTTCCGTTTTCTTAAGAATTATTTTAACTGGGTCTCACGGTTACGGAAAGTAGTTCGGCGTGGGAGTTTACTGGGATATAAATTTTGGACAGAGACTCGCTACGGACCAATCAAATGTTAAGGAATTGTGTAAATATTTTTGTGCTGGAATTATTGTATAATACTGCCAAGCAATACGTGGGGAAATGGTGAATGAATGTTTATTTTTGCCAGACAATGTCGCATATGAACATGTGCCTACTGTAAAAGGTACATGCCCACTCAGTTTGGAACAAATTGTTCTTTATATCAGAGACATCACCTGTGACATCACCTGAGACATTGTCTGGCAAAATAAACATTCATTCACCATTACCCCGCGTATTGATTGGCATTATTATACATTTTATATCGGACGTAAATGTCCACACTGATATCTGGGGCGATAACCGTGTTTATTTGTTGATGTGCAATGATCATACTTTAATATCTGTCGAAAATATTATTTTTTCAGGTGGTGCATTTAATTAATATAAATACATGTAATTAAAAAAATAGCGTGCCTCATTTACATAATTATGAAAATACATGTACATGTAGCCGGATACCACAGCGCGTCACTATCAGTAAACTAAATATTACTACATGAGTATCTATGTATTTCATACCAAATGCACAATAGCATTCCGCATTCGCTATGAATAGTTCGCCACCTTCCGGCACAATTAAAATTTTATAAATATTTTTCATGAGATATCGCAAATCGTGACAAAATCGCATGGCTTTGTCTCATTTGTGGCCGTGACTGGAGAAATGGGGCTTATGGCTTTTGCGACCAGTGTATATCCAGATCAGCCTGTGCATCCGCACAGACTGATCTGGATCTGCACTGTGCGCCATGCCACAAATGAAATACCAGCCATGCTTTCTAACAAGCAATATAGCTTAATATCTGGGGGCCGTTTCATTAACCTTCGTACGACTAAAATGTTCGTAAGAGCAAAATTATGATAGTCTGTAAATTTCACATTAACAATTTGTTCTTGTAAACAATTGATGGATTTACATTTATTGAGCATGGGCTGCATATGCAGCCTATGCTCAATAAATGTAAATCCATCAATTGAGATTTCCAGACGATCATAAATGTGCATTTACGAACATTTTAGTCGTACGAAGTTTAATGAAACGGTCCCATGCTACTGGAGTGTGCTATTTGATCAGGAGCTACACTAGTCACAAGTTACATAAGTTAAATTTCTCCAGTGACAACCCCATTTGAGTCACGTCATGCGATTTTGTACCTTCGGACATATGCGTAATTTCATTAAATTCGTTTACAAAATTTGCAATATTTCTCATAAATAAAGTTAACAGTTGACACAACTATCTGAGTACGTGTGGAATATAATTCCGCATGTACTCTGACAATTTTGCCATCTTTTGACGCTCTTTACGGAAAATATTGTAAATTTTGTAAACGTGTTTCATGAAATTACGCAGATATCTCAAGGTACAACATTGCATGGCGTGTCTCGTTTGATCTCAGGTACGATTGGCGAATCAACCTCTGGTACTACAACCAGCGCACGACCTGTACAAACATCAATGACTACAAGGCGACGCACGTACCCATGGTCTGGGGTTGGCCGACCACGGGCTCATTGTGGATCCATGCCGGCTCACTGGCCGTGCTCGGCTTCAACGAACCAAACTTCTTCTCGCAATCCAACCTGACAGCGCAACAAGCCGCCGCCTATTGGCCGGAAATCGAGAAGATCGGCAGCAAATATCCGCTCGTGAGTCCCGCGGCGGCACCTTGCGGAGACCTAAGTACCTGCCATGGCGATGTCTTCACGTGGTTCGACCAATTCTTCGGAAATTGTTCAAACTGCCGCGTAGATTTCCTCGCCACGCATGCCTACTTTTGCAATCCGACTGACACAATGAACTTCCTCCAGAGTCTGTATATCCGTTACGGAAGGAAGATCTGGCTGACGGAATTCGCCTGTCCTCGCACCACAGATCCAGCCGTCCAGTTGCAATACATGCAGGTTAAAACACACCAAATAGTTTTAATATACATGACATAACTTAACCGAATACCCCAAATACGACCAGTCACTCATACTGTCACTAGTCCTATGGATGCTGTGGGACCTACTTGTACATGACCTACAACAGGTACTGGCTCTGCATGAATAAAACACAGTGGGTATAAGCCGTGAAACACGGTGCCATGAAACATGTTTGATATCCTGTCAATACGACCTAATCTCTGCGTATGAATATGTGCGGTTGTCATACTAGTCGATTCTCCGAGTTTGACGATGCGGCTGGAGTTATATTTTCCATTTTAAAGCTGTTTGTATGTATTTACGGGGATAAATAGAATAGTAGGTTAGTGCCGTGAATGGCGCAAACATCGCCCATCCCGTTTCCTAAGCCTTGCCATATATTTTTTCCCATTCACGGCACTAATCTACTATTCTCTATAAAGTACCTTACTCCTAAGACAGAAACATTCATCTCGTCATGTACCCCGATATTGTTTACATTATTTTGCCACGTTTACATCACGTGACCAACATGTTCAGTGTTTCTTTTAAATGCTATAAATATGTTGAAAACACCCAACATATTTCTCAAATAGAATTGGGTACTAATGGATCAGGATTAGCAAGCAAACTGTCAAAACACCCGGATTTGGTTTTATACCGGACTACTTTTGTCCCCATGGTGGTTTTGTACCATTTAGTGTTTTCTAACCTGCAGGGGGTGCTACCGCTCCTGGAAGCCGCGGACTACGTGGAGCGCTATGCCTGGTTCGTTCACCGGCGGACCCACGACGGCTTTGTGACGACCACCGTCAGTTTACTGGAAGCCGATTCGTCCACACTTACTCCACTCGGGCAGTACTATAACAACTTCCAGGGCAGTGTCTGAGCCACGGATACGAAGCCATTGCGCGAAGAATGTAACGTACTTACAGTTAAACAATATATTGGTAAGGCCATACCATATTTGTCTATGCTAATCATCCGCTCAGTTGACCAAAACCTACATGCGTACCCGGTAAAAACAAACAAGACCTTACTTATGTTAAAAAAACATCCTCAAGTTGCAAACTTTAGAAAACAGAAGACGAAACACTATTATTAAACTTATAAAGTGGACATTGATGAACGGAATAATTCCAGCACAAAAATATTTACACAATTCCCTAACATTTGATTGGCCCGTAGCAAGTCTCTGTCCAAAATTTATATCCCAGTAAACTCCCACGCCGATCTCCTTTCCGTAACCGTGAGGCGCAGTTAAAATAATTCTTAAGAAAACGGAAAATAAACACATTTTCTTGATGAATTTATTTCAAATGCTGGAATTATAAGGAATGAATGGCCTTTTCGTGGAATTTATCGGGGATATAAACTTGGAAAAGTCGCGGGAATACTGGACGAGGCCTTCCGGCCTTCGTCCAGTATTCCCGCGACTTTTCCAAGTTTGGGGATATAAACTTGGAAAAGTCGCGGGAATACTGGACGAGGCCTTCCGGCCTTCGTCCAGTATTCCCGCGACTTTTCCAAGTTTATATCCCCGATAAATTCCACGAAAAGGCCATTCATTCCTATATTGAATACTTGGACAAGTCCCCCAAACAGTTTTCATATTACTTCACCAGTAAATAGTGTAAACTTACGGAGCTCCGCAGGGGACATGTTTTTTTTATTAATTCGTTAACACGAAATAACAATTCGTTCCCTCAATTTAACAATTCGTTCCCTCGAATTAACAATTCGTTCCCCACGATATAACAATTCGTTCCCTCAATTTAACAATTCGTTCACAGTGTGTATGTGCCGTGAAACACGGTGCCGTGAAACATTTTTAATATCCAGTCAATACAATTTTTGCATTTTACAGCCATTTGTAGGTGTTGACGGGATAAATAGAATTATCGGCAGAGCCTCGCCCATCCCGTTTCCTAAGCCTTGCCAGATATTTTTTCCCATTCACGGCACTAACCTACTATTCTCTATCTATTTTCCTTATTTCTGAACCAAAGTATATGTTGTGACCACTCATTTGAACCGTCTCGGCGAGACGGTTCAAATGAGTGGTCACAACATATACTTCTGATGAGAAATAAAGAAATTCTTGAGCCTTGCAGGATATTTTTTCCCATTCACGGCACTAACCTACTATTCTCTATCTACTAGTTTTTAGCTCACCTGAACCAAAGGCTCAAGGTTGAATCTGGTTTTACCCCTTTTAAGAGTAATGCTACCGGTATTACTTTTAGGGGAAGGGGCCAAGTGACTTTGGTCTGGTCTGGACCTGGCACCAGGTCAGGTTATTCTAGTTTCAGGGCTGAATAATATATACTTATTTCAATGTAAATATTTCGTCCTGATTTTGGGATTTACAACTCCCCCCCCCACCCCCACCCCCCCCCCACCCCCCCCACCCCCCACCCCCCCCCACACCCCCCTATACAGCAGCAGGTTAAATGTGGGATCGAACCCGTTGGCCGGGCATTAAATTATGTCTATGGGGATTTTACATGGGGACATTTTTTTCTCATTTCATAAAAAGGTCGACCGATTTTCAAACGTTAACTTTTGTTTTCTTAGTTCGATCAATTCAAGGCTATTTAGCCAGGTTTCATATTCAATTTCTAAACGTTTTCGTTTCTCGACTCCTACGGCAGCTCATCCAGCTCTTTTCCCCCATGTTAAATTCCCATAGAGAAATCATTTCTCGTAAACATGTCAATATTTGACCAAATTTCACGAAATAAAAAGTAGGCTCATTCATAAATTTTGCTAGTTAATATTACCAAAAAAATATTGTTTTTACATTGTGGATATATCCGTAGAATTTTGGCAGGTTTCGTAAAACAGACAGTAATTTACCGAGAGTATCAATTTAACCTCTGCAAATTAATATACATGTAGATTAGATAGACGTTCTGTACTTATTTACGACGTATGCTGTGATTACAATGGAACAACTCTAACCGGACCTGGGTGTCCGGCTTAGAGATGCTCCACTGTAAGTCAGGCAGATCAGCACTCCAAGACATACAGTTGTACTTTTCGATCATGAACATGCATTATGATCGGTGAAAGTGACAACGAAATCCATCAAAAATTAAGCTTTCAAATAGTTGATGGGTGTCTTAGAGAAGGTTCTACTGTTTTAGAAACAGATAGCTGGAGCTATATGTATCGAGTTTTAATCACAAATAAACTGAAATTATATACATCTAACTTTGTTTATTTGGCTGTTCATGATGATATTGATTCAGAAGCAGACAAAAACACACCCACTCATATTATTTATCCCGTCAACACAGTGCGTATGTGCCGTGAAACACGGTGCCGTGAAACATTTTTGATATCCAGTCAATACTATTTTGCATTTTACAGCCATTTGTAGGTGTTGACGGGATAAATAGAATAGTAGGTTAGTGCCGTGAATGGGAAAAAATATCTGGCGCGGCACGGAAACGGGATGTGCTCGGCAGAGCCTCGCCCATCCCGTTTCCTGAGCCTTGCCAGATATTTTTTTCCCATTCACGGTACTAACCTACTATTCTCTATATATAAGACGCGCCTTGTGATATCGTACATTCGGACATCTGCGTAATTTCATTAACTACATTTACAAAAGTTACAATATTTTTCATACATAAAGTCGACACGTTGTACTCGCATGTACTCTGAATATTTTGTCAACTTTTGACGCCATTTACGGAAAATATTGTAAATTTTGTGAACGTATTTCATAATATTACGCAGATGTCCGAAGGTACAAAATCACATGGCGTGTCTCATATAAGATATACGCCATCTGACAATAGTTTGTATTTATCAGGTAACCTGCCCTGTATTGACCGAATACGTACTGACTGATAACATATTGTTGTATCAGGCATTGCCCTGATACATGTATAAACATCTGGGTTACAGCGAAGTGAAAACTGACTTTACATTGGTCGGATGACGTCACGTGACCTTACCGAATGACGCCAGTGTAATGACGCAACGTAAACAAGTCCGCGTTCTGTCCATAGAATACGATGTCATCTAATGTCATTTTCGAGCATAAAACGTTACCTGATAAATAGAATACCAGGCCAGTGTATTTTGATACACTCGGAAACGGTAGAAATTCCTCGGCAAGCCGAGGAATTCCTACGTGTTTCCTAGCCTTGCCTGATAAACTTAATATCAAAATACATTAGCCTGGTATTCTCTATATAGCATGGCAGTATTGTATGTTTGCTCAGGGGCAAGTAGGCTCAATGCAATAATTTACTTCTTCGTCTTCTTCTTCTCCTTCATATATTTCCTGAAGCGCTACGGTAATCATAATTTATTCCGTCAACACAGTGCGCATGTGCCGTGAAACACGGTGCCGTGAAACATTTTTGATATCCTACAAATACGACCTAATCACTGCGTATGAATATGTGCGGTGGGTGGGGTTATTTCTTTGGCATTTTAAACCCATTTGTAGGTGTTGACGGGGTAAATACAATAGTAGGTTAGTGCCGTGAATGGAAAACAATATCTGGCGCGGCACGGAAACGGCAGAGCCTCGCCCAGCCTGAACCTTGCCAGATATTTGTATCGATTCACGGCACTGACCTACTATTCTCTATATAGTGAACAGCAACAAATAACAAGAATTCCGCCACAGAAGCAGTGTCGCGCCTGCCGAGACATTTGACTGTAACATGATCATGGGCATGTGCTGAAGTAAACATGACAACAAACATCAGAGTGCTTAAAACACGAAAAAGGTCACGGTTGAAGAAAGGTTTTGACATAAAAAAAATGGCTAACTGTTTCCGTAACCTTATGAAGGTCAACAAGTTCAAGGTCATATTAATGGCAGCATGAGTGTGTTCCAAATGCTTACATGTATTAAGTGTCCAAAATATTGAAGCAATCTGTCAAGTAATATTAATGTTATATCATGATGGAGAAACTTGTACAAACCTTTTGGCGTAAAAAATGGCCAAGTGTTTCTGCAAAAATATGATGGTAAAAAAGGTCAAGGTTATGTTAATGGCACATGAGTGTGTTCCAAATGCTCACATGTATCAAGTGTCCAAATATTGAAGCAATCTGTTAAGTAATATTAAAGTTATACCATGATGACGAAAATGGTACAAACTATTTGACATTTCGGACGACGACGCGGACGACGACGACGGAAAAAGCGGCGGCTATAGTCGCGACTTCTGCTACAGCAGGCGCGACTAAAAGAGTAATTATTATACTGAATGTATTACATTATCACAGCCAAAATGGCTGTGATAATGTAATAAATTCAGTATAATGATCTCAAACGAGTTTCCATTTGATATGATATTTATGAAATGAGTCACGCACACTTTATACAATTGCTGACGAGTTTCATAAATTTCATATCAAATGGAAACGAGTTTTGAGATTATTTTTATCACATGAGTCACCGTTACTTTGTCGCGCCATTAGGGACATCATTTGAGCGTCTTCCTTTTGCATAACGTTGGCGCAAAATACGAATACGTAATTATGGTGATGCGGCCAGCCTTTCTGGTGTTATTACACGTGACTGTGTCATATCACATTAACGTTTATGAAATGGTTACAACACGTCATAACAAGGTTTTCATGTGATAAAATTAAATTCTTAAATATAGTGCACATGTTGTGTACAGACATGTCCATTTCTACATCGAATGTGTGTCTCTTCGATTTGTCCTGATCACAAGTTTATTAAGTCATTCAGAAGCTTGTTTCCATAAACCACAGTGTATGATTAGTGAATATCTTCATGCTGATGCTATGCAAATTTATTTTTTGGAAACTCAAAAATATTTTCTTTATTTGTGATCAAAAGTATATGTAGTGACCACCATTTGAACCGTCTCGTCGAGACGGTTCAAATGAGTGGTTACAACATATACTTTCATTGAGAAATAACAAAAATAAAAAAATATTTTTTTTCCGTAAATGTGTATTCCGAAAACAATGGTGTAATGCATTGACAAATCACACAGGCCCGTAGCTGCGGACTATTGAGCGGGGCCTCTGGGGGCCCTCCCCAAGAAAATCATTCAACCTACACTCTCAAAATCGTGTTTTCCGCGCTCTAGAGCCAAAATAGTACATTGTACCACGGCGTGCCGCGGTCTGCCGTGGTGGCGTCTACGGCCGTGTCACGTCACCAACGGTCGTGTAAATTCTAGCAACGTATGGTCGATCCTTACTTGCCAACCAACCAATATGTCTTCATTAGTCCTTTTCCCTGGAAATGTAAATATGTGCACATATATCATATATAGCTGTGACTTGGGAGATAGGGCGTCTGGCTGGTGTAGATCCAGATCAGCCTGTTCTGCACTGTTCGCCATTATATCAATGAAACACCCGACATGCTTCGCTCAAGCATCATAGATCGTTATCAGGTTACATGGGGTTTCCGACCAGTGTAGATCCAGATCAGCCTGTGCATCCGCAAGCAATATATATCGTTATCAGGCTACATGAGTGTGCTATTTGATCAGGAGCTACACTGGTCACTTATCGCATAAGCCTCATCGTTCCAGTCACTGCCACATACGTGTTCTGTCATGTAATGTAATGTATTCAGTTTGGATAACAATATAGTAAATATGCATTAAACATGCACGGTGGTTTGTGTAAATCACTAACACGTAAATGTAAATGCTTGTATTTAACGACGGCACCGACTCGATGATCGCTGTCGTCTCCCAAGAAAGGGAGAAAGGCAGGAGCAAGGTGCATGATCACGTGGTTACAAAAACAACAACGTCGCACACTCCAAAGTAAGTATTATTTGATATTTCCTTAATATGCAACGGATTTTTATGAAATATGGCGCAGCAAACGCGTCTTCATGAGCTGCATTTGGTGGTCTAGGGAGTTTGACACAGACTTACGTACTTTGAATCTGTACTTGTTGTTCTTGTTAGTACCACGTGATCATACACCTTGATGAGGTGGATATAGAGGAAACCGGTCCCAGGGGGGCCTAGCTCTTATTATAATAGTCTCCTCTGGTTCTTTAACGTGCCCTTCAAACCGCCGTTTGAAGTCTCCATCCGAAAGGACTAGTAGAGCAGGAAATACAAAGTATCTCAGAAAGACTGACGCCCATGAACTGAACCCTGACTCGAATCCGGGTCGTCAGCGTGGCAGTCCGACGGTGTTACGCCTCTGCCACGGTCTGCTCTTTCACTAACACGTGATTGGCGGGCGTTTTTATAGTTCGCCCTACTTTCTAATGCAGTCTATAAATATCACGCAATCTGATTTGCTGATGGTCATACATTTCAGGTATATCATTGTTGATGAACGGTCGCAAATTATTTCCATATGTATTTCTACGCCAATACTAAGTTTGAGGTCGGTCAATTTACGGTCAAATAATGACCGACCAAAACATGTGGTAACGCACATAAAATGTCCCAAATGGTATTCTGGTATTGTTGCCAAAGACACAGATGGCTTGCATCTGAAACGTCCTGGTCCGAAACGTCCTGGAGACCTGATCCGAATGTTGCATGGTCCGAATTCATTTTTTTGCAAATATCTCACCGTTGATCACGTTTCATATGTTTTGGCAGTAATAGCTCGTTCACACAAACAGAAAGTACAATGTATGTATCCTGTGTAATCTTGCATCTCAAATGGTAGTATATCACGAATGATTAGACAAGACAAAATATGTATCAACATCAGGAAGTTTGACGGGCAGCTGCAATTGAAATATTGTTGCTAAGAGATCGCACTGGAGTGACACTAAAAGCGCAAAGTCCTATCATGCTGTCCACGATCCCCCGGCCTTCTGTGTTTTCAAATTTGCCTTCGTTTTCTTTGGCTCCCAAGCAATACATGTATATATCGTTATCGTGCTACAGGAGTGTGCTATTCGATCAGGAGCTACATTGGTCACAAATCCCATATGCCCCATTTCTCCAGTCACAGCCACATATTTGATTCCAGTACAGTGGGGTCAGCGTGTAAGTGCACACACGAACAAACACGACAGGTTGGTTCCAACCTGTCGTGTTCGTTCGTGTGTGCACTTACACGCTGACCCCACTGTATATGCGTAGTCCAATACCTTTATTTCCATCTCCTGGCGAAACGTAATGTGGTATCCCCCGATCCTGATTAAGGCCATGTATGTATATTCGCTTAGATGTATCTTCTGACCTGAAAGAAATGTGATGAATAGCAAAATAATGTACTCTATAATTCCAGCACAAACATATTTACACAATTCCCTAACATTTGATTGGCCCGTAGCAAGTCTCTGTCCAAATTGTATGTCCCAGTAAACTCCCACGCCGAACTACTTTGTGTAACCGTGAGGCGCAGTTAAAATAATTCTTAAGAAAACGGAAAATAAACACATTTTCTTGATGAATTTATTTCAAATGCTGGAATTATGAGGAATTAATGGCCTTTTTGTGGAATTTATCGGGGATTTATACTTGGAAAATTCGCGGGAATACTGGAAGAGGCCTTAAACAATAACAATTTTCGAAAAAAAAAAAATTGTTTTCGAAAATTGTACTTTTTTATCGCTTCGTCCAGTATTCCCGCGACTTTTCCAAGTTTATACCCCGATAAATTCCACAAAAATGCCATTCATTCCTATAATAACCATATTTATAGTTCGCTCTATTTTCTAAGCCAATCGCTGGCCAGTAGTGTGTCCTACTTATTTCAGATATTGCACGGTTTAACTCTGATAAGTTATATATTACAAGATTAACTGTTCGACAATCAATACTCGGATGAGACAATGCATTGTATACACGGATGAACTATATGTATGTTATTGTTCGCATATTGGATTTTTCAGGAACTAAATGCTGCGGTCGCTACCGCTGCCTCGCATTTAATTTCTTAAAAATGCCGTTTTTCTTTCATTAGCACACGTACATACATCTACCTCCATCACAAACTGACCTTTTCGGTACGTTTATTATGCCCCCAACACCGAATAGTGTGGTGGGGGGGGGGGTTGTGGTGGTGTGGGGGGGGGGGGGGGGGGGGGGGGGGTATATCGTGTTTCCGTTAAAAACTTACATATGTATTCCTTCAATGGTCATATATAATAATGTCCACGACTCATCGGCCTTTTATGTTTCCAAATGTTCCTCGTTTTATTTGGCTGCCAGCGGGGTTGTTCGTGTGCCGATATGCCGTTTGATGTTGGGTTGTTTCTATTTTCACCCATATAGGTACCGATAATATCGAATTTCTTACATGTATCTTGCTGCGTTCAAATCTGATACTTATTATGTACCGATATCTGTTAAAATGGGAACAGACCAGGGGCCAGTTTCACTAAACTTCCTACGACTAAAATGTTCGTAAGTGCAAAATTATGATAGTCTGTAAATTTCACATTAACACTGTTGTCTTGTAAATAATTGTTGGATTTACATTTATTGAGCATAGGCTGCATATGCAGCCTATGCTCAATAAATGTAAATCCATCAATTCAAATTTGCAGACGATTCTAAATTTGCGCTTACGAACATTTTAGTCGTAAGAAGTTTAGTGAAACGGGCCCCTACAGTCCTAGTATCGTCATGTATATTCAATTAAAGAACTTTACACAGGGCCATGATGAAAACACGTTTACATGTATATCGTTTATAGTATTTGTTCATAAATTCCTTATATGCCCCTTTAACCTGACTACTGTCTGTTTCGCGAAGCCTGCCCAAATTGTACGGCCATATAAAGAACGCAAAAGCAAATTTTTTTTGATAATATTAAATTTTAGCAAAATTTAACAATGAGCCTACTTTTTATTTTGTGAAATTTAGTCATATATTGATTTTATTACGAAAAATGTATTTGTCTATGGGAATTTAACATGGGGGAAAATTACGTGCAGGAGCTGGGGGAGGAGCCAAAAAACGAAACATTTTGGAAATTGACTCCGAAACCTGGCTAGATAGCTTGGAAGTGATCTAACTAAGAAAACAAGTTAGATTTTGAAAATCGGTCCACAATTTCTGAAATTAGAAAATTTCCCCATGTTAAATCCCCATAGACATCTTCACAGAGTGAAGATGTCTATGGGGATTTAACATGGGGAAATTTGTTTTTCGTATTAAAATTTATTTTGGACCAAAGTTCACAAAATAAAAAGAAGGCTCATTCTTAAATTTTGATAAAATGTAATATTATCAAAACAATATTGTTTTTGCATTGTTTATAATTATAACCGTAACATTTGGGCAGATTTCGTGAAACAGACAGTAATGGAGAAGAACATCTCTAATATAAGTTAAACACGTCGAAATAAATTATGCTACCGCCTGCACTGCACGACACTTAATCTGGCCAATATTTGTAAATGTCTTTATTTCAAAATACTTGAATAGTATTTGCTTGAAATCAAGCATCTTGATTGGCTGATCCTCAGGCACAGCCAATCAATATACTTGAATACGAATTGAACTTGCCAATAGATGTTCAGAAACGTTGACATCTGGACAATATTAAGGCAGGCAGTGTGCCATTTTCTATGATTGTTCATGATATATGATATATGATATTGTCTAGGGTGTCCGGTTTAGACAAGTTTCATTATATAATAATTTAAATTTCAATATTACTAAATCAAATGGCTCACTTTCCCAAGTTTCACTGTAAATCAAGTTTGTGATCACCCTGTGACACAATTTAATGCTTTGCAATCACGAACACACGTTATAACTCGAGCGACATTGCAGTGAAAACCATTTAAATTTAATACTGAGATGTTCTAAGTGTCCGGATTAGAGGGTTTTCACTGTAGTTCATATATTGATTTTTTAATCAATTAAATAGAGCGAGAGAAGAAATTAGTTTATAAACAAATTAATATGTGAACTACATATATAACTACATGTATCTTACTGTTGGCCCAGCCCCTTCGCATGCACACATATGTTGGAATGAAGTCCCGCCCATATAATTGCGATACTACTACGCTATTGGCGGTTTTACCCCCGAATCGATCGAGCAAAAGCCGTGACATGGTTCGCGTCACGGGGAAATTACGTCAATAAGGTGGAACTTCTGGTTTAAGATATAACTTTCTACGTATTGAACATTTAATGATTAAATATATATTGTTGTGATGCTGCTTTGCGCTTTTAACCTTTACGTACTTTATCACCTGGTTTCCGATTCTCGCCTAATGATATAACACACCACGGAACCAGCTTTCCCGGATTTCGTTACGCACGAGCGTTTTGTTTATATCAGAAGCCCATGTGCTCTATCTGTCTTTTTTATGCACTAGACATCGACACGAACGGACCGGTACTTACAACCCCCCCCCCCCCCTACAACCCCCCCCCCCCCCCCCCCCCCCCCCCCCCCCCCCCCCCCCTGTTGTACCATGTGCATTGAGACCTCCAGGTAAGTATATAACCTCCCTGTGAGGTAAGTATTTTTTATTGCTGTATACTTTTACAGCGATAAGCATTTATTGCCTATGAACCACAGGTAACTGTTACAGTATCGATGGTCTAGTAACATAAGGTCGTAAGTGTTATGCTTTAGCATAGCAGTTACGACCTTATGTTACTAGACCATCGGTATGTCGTGTATAATACAATATCCCACCACCCGGGCTAATTACAACAATATTGACGAAATCGTCGGATTAATTGAGACGAAATGCTGTGACTTCATGACACTCGGAACACCTCGAACCATTCCGTAAATCGAGAATCTTCGACGCCATTTCTTTTTTACCATAAAACTCGGGGCAAACAATAACAGAACGAAATTTATCCCGTCAACTATGTCGCTACTAGACGTGAAAAGCAGGTACGTGTATTTTTTCTCGTTCACGTCTAGTAGATACGTCATTATGTATGACGTCACGTCATTATGTGAATGACGTAACACGATAATCTTGTCGCTTCAGAAGACAAACTTATGAGGCCACAAATGCATTTTTAGAGACATTTGAACAACTTTGATGTGGTTAACGGGATAAATAGAATATTATTATAGTGTCATGAACGTGAATAAATATCTGACTCGGCTCGAAATCAGGATGTGCTCGGCAAGCCTCGTCCATCCTGATTTCTCAGCCTCGACAGATATTTATTCACGTTCATGACACTATACTATATTCTCTATGACTTACTTTCTCCATTGGTTTCCATCCGACTAGCCGTGTTGACCGTATCCCCGAATAAACAATACCTGGGCATGGACAGTCCCACCACTCCTGTAACAGAGATATGTCAAAGGGCTGAACGTCCTGAAACTCTTCGCAGTATGTGTTTGTGGATGACACATAGACTAATAATTAATCTACAGTGTATTCGTGCACCGAACCATGAAGTCACGAATCGCGAATAATCAAGTATGGCGGTTAATCATTGCACCATTATACTACGGCAACATTTACAATAATAAATTTAGAACAAAAAGCAAACAAAACATGTATCACAATGAAAGGCGATCAAACTAATAAGTTGTTACGTAGTAAGACCCGTGTATGTAAAAATTTCAACCCGCAAAAATTGTGCTGCGACCGACATTAGACTACAAAAATTAATGTTTAGATTCTCATCCCCGCCCGCCGCTAATAAAACGGCCCGCACAAGGGTTTTTTATTTTTTTTTTAAATTAAAAAACATTTGGTAAAATTTACGAGAATGATGCGGCCCGCGTATTATACCGCCCACAGCTTTTTATCTGAGTGCTTTACGTAGCGCAATACAGCAACCCCGGAACCCGCCCCCTCCAGATTAGCAATACTTCAATATGAACATATTATTACAAAACACTATTGCACGCAACTGCGCATTGCCGTTCAACACCTCGTTTTAATATTGCCTGAAAATAAAAAAACAAGAGGGCCATGATGGCCCTAATTCGCTCACCTGACTCCATGAACACCAGAGGAGAATGTGACATTGAGTTCATATGTGTTTTAAAAAGATTGTGCTATTTTTAGATGGCGGTCATCTTGGATTAAGCGATGACTCATTTTACCAAATCTGAAAATGCTTCACCCAAGGATCTTAACTTACTATGAAATTTGGCCAGCATCGGCCATGTGGTTCCTGAGAAAAAGACGTTCAAAATCTCGAATAAATGGACCTTTTGGCGGCCATCATGGATGACATAATCATCCGATTCCGACAAATATTGCACCAGAGCAATCGCCTCATCGATACCTTCAATTTGATATATGACATGAGCATATTCGGTCAAAAATAAAATATGACCCCACGGGCCACGCCCATTTTTCACCTCGGGGTCAACATTTTAACACCTAATTCTACATCGATCATTCCTACCAAGTTTCGTTGAAATCCGGCCAGCGGTTCATGAGAAGAAGATTTGTTTAAGAATTTGTGCTATTTTTAGACGGCGGCCATCTTGGATTAGCGACGATATCCGTTTTAACAAATCTGAAAAGGCTTCACCCATGGACCATTACTTTTAAGATTGGCTACCATGGGCCAAGCGGTTCATGTGAAGAAGAATTTTGAAATCTCTAATAAAAGAACGGCCTTTTGACATTTCGGCGGCCATCTTGGATGACATAACCATCCGATTTCGACAAAAAAAATGCACCAGAGTGATCGCCTCGTTGATACCTTCGATTTGATATATGACATGACCATATTCGGTGAAAAATAAAATTTGACCCCACGGGCCACGCCCATTTTTGACCCCGGTGTCACCATTTTAACACCTTTGAAAGAGCATTGTACATCGATCATTCCTACCAAGTTGTATCGAAATCCGGTTGGCGGTTCTTGAGAAGAAGATTTTTGAAGAACTCGTGCTATTGTTAGACGGCGGCCATATTTGATTACGTAATGACGTCATTTTAACAATTTTGTAATCCCCCTACCTAATGACCATGACCATGAAGTTTGGTGACTATAGACCTTATGGTTACCGAGGAGAAGACGTTTGAAAATGTTCACGGACGACGGACGACGACGTCGGACGACGACGGACGACGGACGATGGACACATTGCGGTAACAATAGCTCACATGAGCTTCGCTCAGATGAGCTAATACAAAATGAAAGTGTCCCACCCGCCCCATTTTCCCCCAAAATTTGGATGAGAATCTAAACATTAATTTGTTGTAGCCTTAGCTCATTTGCATAAAATATACCCTTTCAACCCTAGATGATACACGCCATGTGATTTTGTATGTAAGAAAATCTGAGATTTTTCATGAAATGTATTTACAGAAACTGATATTTTCTGTAAAACTAAATGACGTCTAAATATGACGAAGTTTTCATACAACTCGTCAACCCAGACGTCATTTACGGAAATTAGCATACATTGTGTAAATAGTTTTCATGAAATATCGCACTTCTTAGGTACAACTCACATGACTTGTCTCAAATATCTGACATTGGATACATGTATATGTACATAGAGAATACCAAGCTAGTGTATTTTGATATTAAGTTGATCAGGCAAGGCTAGGAAACACGTAGGAATTCCGAGGCTTGCCGAGGAATTCCTACCGTTTCCGAGCCGAACCTGATAAACTTGATATCAAAATACACTTGCCTGGTATTCTATTTATCAGGTAACGTTTTATGCTTGAAAATGACATTAGATGACGTCGTAATCTATGGAGAGAACGCTGACTTCTTTACGTTGCGTCATTACATTGACGTCATTCGGTAACGTCACGTGACGTCATCCGACCAATGGAACGTCAGTTTTCACTTCGTTGTAACCCGGATGTTTATATCATTGCAATGCCTGATACAACAATATGTTATCAGTCAGTACGTATTCGATCAAGACAGGGCAGGTTACCTGATAAAAGCTCATTACTAGCGGACAGATATAATAAAAACAATATATAACTTATTCATAACAATGATAATGTCATATTACTCACCTGCACAGCACGGTCCCGTGTGCATGCCGATTCGAACCATGATCCTCTGTTTCGACAGGTGACGAATCCTGAACCCTGCCAGACCTGTCACGATATCCAGTGACATGTCCGCGATCACACCTACAAAAGGAGTCCACTTGAAATACATGTACGAGACAAGCCATGCGATTGTGTACCTAAGAAGATGTGCGATATTTCATAATAATTCCAGCACACAAATATTTACACAATTCCATAACATTTGATTGATCCGTAGCAAGTCTCTGTCCAAAATTTATAATCCAGTAAACTCCCACGCCGAACTACTTTCCACAGGTGCGATGTCAGTGCTGTCAATGTAAACAAATGGCTGCCGTCTGTCAAAATAAACACATTTTCTTCATGAATTTATTTAAAATGCTGGAATTATAAGGAATGAATGGCCTTTTTGTCGAATTTATAGGGGTATAAACTTGGAACAGTCGCGGGAATACTGGACGAAGGCCTTATAAACTTGGAAAAGTCCATTATTCCCGCGACTTTTCCAAGTTTATATCCCGATAAATTCCACAGAAAGTCTATTCATTCCTATAATAAATATTTACAAAATCTACGATAGTTTATGTAAATGACGTCGAAAGTTGAAATTTCCATAGCAAATGCGGAATTATCAAATTAGTCAACGTTCGATGTCATTTACAGAAAATATCACAGTTTCAACATTTGTGCAATTTAAAAATACTTAAATATCGTGCTTACAATCAAGCAGCTTGATTCGGATGAGCCTGAGCTGTGCTACAGCTCAAACTCATCCAATCAATATGTGTGATTGAGATTGCCAATAGATGTTGATAAATTCCGACATCTGGGTAAAATTAGCACCGGCGGTTGTGTAGCCTACGTGTACATTTGCCAATAGTGAAGCGGCAGTCTTTCTATATACATTGTAAGTTTGTCAATAGCGATGTACACAACTCGTTAGCTTTTTTATTGACAATTGGCATGCGAAATTAATGTCCAATGATTCAAGCGTAGGAAGCAGTAAATTGAGAACATATAGATTGTTTACTGAAACGTCGTACAGTCTGAAGGATGCCTTACAGAAAATATTCCTGTCTCACAGCAGTGTCGTTACCAAGTGTCGATGTGGAACTTCACCGATTCGGCAGGACGGTAAACATATTGATTTTATTGCGAAAAAACGATTTTCCTATTGGAATTTACCATGGGGCAGCAAGGAGGAGGGTGACCAGGAGTGTCGAACAATGAAAACTCTTGGAAATTGACTCCGAAACCTGGCGAGATAACTTGGAAAATATGTAAATAAAAAAACAAGTTTGATTTTGAAAATCGGTCCACAAATAAAAAAATGTTTGTGGGTGGGTGACTTTTTTGTTATTGATGAACAAGCACTTACATTTATAATATAAACATTTTTTTAGATTTAATGTGTTTAATAGCCAAAAGTTAGTCGGCAGAAAAACGTGGAACAGACAGTAGGTGGAATTCTGAATGTCTTAACAAGACGTAGAAGTGTACTGTATAGTTAAGCAGTATTACTACATGCTCAATATGCACTTACTTTAAGTTCTCATGCTTTGTTTTAGAATGGCAATTGTGTATTGTGTGACTATTCGTTCGTTAGGTTTTGCGTTTTGTTGTACAATTGGTGAGAAGTAACTAAACTATCGTATCGTAGTGTACATCGGTCGTAAACTACGGAGCCCGGCAGTGGACATGGACTTTTTTAATTAATTCGTTCCCACGAAATAACAATTCGTTCCCTCAATTTAACAACTCGTTCCCCCAAATTAACAATTCGTTCCCACGAAATGACAATTCGTTCCCTCAATTTAACAATTCGTTCCCTCGAATTAGCAATTCGTTCCCACGATATAACAATTCGTTCCCCCAAATAATTAACAATTCGTTCCCGTGGAACGAATTGTTATTTCGTGGGAACGAATTGTTAAATTGTGGGAACGAATTGTTAATTCGAGGGAACTAATTGTTAATTCGTGGGAATGAATTGTTAAATTGAAGGAACGAATTGTTATTTCGTGGGAGCGAATTAATAAAAGAAAGAATTATACGTCCCCTGTGGGGCTCCGTAGTAAACACACTAAACACATTTTTGATTGTGCCGAGTCTATTATTATTAACCCTTTCAATACTATAGACCTCTTTCCTAATATTTGAAAACAGTGTGGATCATGATGAACCGGCACGTAACGGCTCGAAAATAAATAGGCACAGCGGCCTCGACAATTCGTGTCAACAGTACCGTAACCAGTATGAGGCCGACAAGGCGGTCGCCTCGTCTGCCATTTTGCAGATTTTTATCATCATGAAATAACCCTGGGTGGTGGCGGGGAGAATGCTCCCTGACCCCATATGGATCGCCTCGTCTGGCTTTTAACCTCTGGTTACGGCTCTGGGGGCCGTTTCACTAAACTTCGTACGACTAAAATGTTCGTAAGCGCAACATTATGATTTTGATTATTGGATTTACATTTATTGAGCATAGGCTGCATATGCAGCCTATGCTCAATACATGTAAATCCATCAATAACAATTTTCAGACGATCCTAAAGTTACGAACATTTTAGTAATACGAAGCTTAGTGAAACGGCCCCCTGGACTCAAGGATGCCTAATGAAAGAAAACAGTTTAAACGATATCATGTACCACTATGGCACAATAAGTCGTCGACACTACGAGTAATTGCGACGTTCTGTTCACTAACGAGTGTCAATTAACGTCGACCGCAGTTTATTAAAGAACGGCGTACATCACCGCTTGTATCTTACCAAGGTCTCTCAACATCTATTGGCAATCTCAATTAGCAATCGCACAGTTTGATCGACTGAGCCTGAGCTGTAGCACAGCTCAGGCTCACCCAATCAAGCTCTCTAGTATTTTGAAATACAGTAGAACCTCTGTAAACCGGACACCATTTAACCGCAACATGCTTGCAGTCTCAATTCGCAATCACACAGTTTGATCGGCTGAGCCTGAGCTATAGCAATCAAGCTCAAGTATTTTGAAATGCAGTAGAACCTTTGTAAACCGTTAAAACCGCAACAGGCTTAATTTTATGAAACTTTCTGATCACAAAGCACATACTTGTGTCTCGGAGTGGAGTGATCATACTGTACACCCGCCTTACAGTGTAACCTCTCTAAACCGGACACCCTGGGATGACCCCCAGGGTGTCCGGTTTAGAGAGGTTACACTGTAACACAAATGACAACTTTTGGCAAAATTAGCGAGGGCGATGGTGTACATCGTAATCACCGGATTCAGCATTTCGCGATGACACCTACACGTGTCGTAATGACTGATTAAAGGTGCATGCCCACTCAGTAGGCACACACTGTGCTTTATATCAGAGACTTCATCTGAGACAGGTTCTGGCAAAATAAACATTAATTCACCATTACCCCACGTATGGATTGACATTATTATACGAAAATATATCAGAAGCAAACTTCCACTCTTATATCAGGGGCGATAACCGTGTTTCCTTACAATGTTAACGGACATTACTATTTATTCTCTGTATTTATTTTTCGATGTGCAATGATCATACTTTATAATCTGTCGTGACAATATGAGCCGCGTCGTGAGAAAACCTGTCTTCGGGAGTCTAACGACGTCACAATATATGACGTCGTGAACTTAGCTGACGTAATTTCCGCTGAGATTTGCATGTTGCACTCTGACTTCGAAGTTTAGTTGCTTGTTTCAGAACAATTGGCTACGATACTCGCTCACTGAAAGCTTAGCGAGTTGACTCTTCAAAAGACAAAATGCTACCGTAACACCCCCAAAAAAACACAAGGCGGTGTAACAAGCTGATATTTCAGTAACAATTGTCTGCAAAAATGTTAGAGCGGGGTCGGGTCTGACCGGCCGACGGCACTGACCGCCCCCCCCCCCACCCCATCAGTAAACACGTTTAAACCTAAATGTGCGACAAACAGTGCAGAGAGTATTGTTAATACGAATTAAATCAAATCGTGTCCATAGAACAACATCTGTAAACCAAGACCTGCATAAATATGATTTAATATGTACACGTACGTAACACATTTGTGTATACATGAATGTACGTAACACATTGGTGTATACATGTATACATGAATGTACGTAACACATTGTTGTATACATACATGAATGCAGATTTATCTGAGTGTGTCTACATATTGGAATACCGATTGTAAGTTAAGGCTTGTCACATTCAAATAAAGGTACATACCCATTCAGTAGGCACAAACTATTCTTTATAGGAATTAAATAAGTGTATAATTGCGTCACCATTCCACTAGTTCTAAAAAACCGCTATACAGATATAATCATTTATAGTAATATTTATTTTACTCATAGTGACTCGCAGTGGTATTAGGCTATTTTCATATGCAAATGAGGCATGATATATTTTAATTATTTATACTAATTAAATGTGTCACCTGAAAAAATAATATTTCGACAGATTATAAAGTATGATCATTACCCATCAACAAATAAATACAGAACATAAGTGAGTGGGCATGTACATTTAATGTTGAACGTATTGTCCTAACCATTTATAGGTGTATTCCCATCTGTATTTGCTGAACTGTCGTATAACCCAATGAATCAACTAGTTAATCATTACAGAAATGACATACCTGGACAGTAAATATTACTGTCTGTTTCATATACTTATGTGGTTTTCTACAATTATAAATTATTAAAACGCTCAGTAAACAGGATTTCAAAAAGAAGAAATACGTATACCGAATCCGCCGTACACGCGCACACGTTTATACTTGCTGGTACATGAACTTGCCGGTTTGTCTTTGTCGCTTTTCACTTTCATGTATTACCAAAACAATCAAGCTCATCTGTCTATACATTCATTATTCAATGCCAAACATGCTTCTAATTTGTCAACGTGCAAACTGTTGTAAATGTTGGCGTATACTCTATGTGTACCGGTAGCTACGTATATACGGTAACGTCGTTTTTACGTCGTTTGACGTCGCTTTTATGTGACGTCGTCTCATTTGTGGTTTTGTATAAAATATAATATCTTAATGAATATTGCAGATATCATGATCAAATAAAAAGCATTCAATTCATCATACAAATACCATTGTCATAGTAACAAAATGTCAATTTGACCAAGAATTTCCCGAAGACAGGTTTTCTCGCGACGCGGCTCATATCATTGTTTCAGGTGACGCATTTAATTAATATAATAATTAAAAAATAACATGCCGCATTTTCATATGAAAATAGCCTGATACCACCGCGCGTCACTATCAGTAAACTATCTATTACTAAATGATTATATATGTATAGTGGGCACTCGTAATTGTTAGAACTGGTGGAATAGCGACACAATTATACACTTATTTAAATCATATAAATAATTTTGCGCCTACTAAGTGGGCATGTACCTTTAAAGGACATGGAACTATGTGTAATCACATGATACTGTTTTTCTCTACCAGGACTGTTGTCAGTAAACTGGTATTATCTTAGTTTGATTAAAATTTCATGAGAAAACGATCAATCTACAATATTCCAGAAATTAATTTTGGCTGTGACTGGTTAAATGTGGTTTATGCCGGGATTTGAGACAAGTGTAGCTCCTGGTTAACTCTCTCGTAACCTGGGGGCCGTTTCACTAAACTTCGTACGACTAAAATGTTCGTAAGTGCAAATTTAGGATCATCTGTAAATTTTAATTGATGGATTTACATGCATTGAGCATAGGCTGCATATGCAGCCTATGCTCAATAAATGTGAATACAACAATTGTTTACAAGAAAACATTGTTAATGTGAAATTTGCAGACTATCATAATTTTGCACTTACGAACATTTTAGTCGTAGGAAGTTTAGTGAAATGGCTCCCTGATACTGATAGTGATCTATATTGCAAGTCGGAAGCATGTCTGGTGTTTCCTTGATATAATGGCGGATGCACAGGCTAATCTGGATCTACGCTGTTCGCAAAACCCATAAGACCCATGTTTTCAGTCACAACCACAATTATCAATCAAGGATTTTGGTATAGTATTTATGTTTTCTGGTCCGTTATCAAGTTCATTAGACATCAGACAGTATTATATATTTGAGTTTAATTTAAGATACATGTAACTATATGACAATACTAGGACTGCTGTGTTGTTTCTATTTCCACCCATATCATAGGATTTCCTATGGTGTTGCTTTCAACAAGATAGAAAATCTAATACCTATGTACCTATATCGGTGACAATTGAAACAACCCAGCAGTCCAAGTATCGTTATATATCTTCAATTAAACCACTTTACAGAGGGCCGTGATAAAAACACGATTTTATTGTGTATAGTATTTTTAAAAAAGTCCTGATATTCCCCTCTTAAAAAAAACAAAAAACAAGAAACATCGGGACAGAGAACCCACATTTATCAGGTAACCTGCCCTGTATTCACCGAATACGTACTGACTGATAACAAATTGTTGTATCAGGCATTACCCTGATATAAACATCCGGGTTACAATGAAGTGAAAATTGACGTTCCATTGGTCGGATGACGTCACGTGACCTTACCGAATGACGTCAGTGTAATGACGCAACGTAAACAAGTCCGCGTTCTGTCCATACAATACGACGTCATCTAATGTCATTTTCGAGCATAAAACGTTACCTGATAAATAAAATACCAGGCTAGTGTATTTTGATATCAAATTTATCAGGCTCGGCTCGGCTCGGCTCGGCTCGGCCTCGGCAAGCCTCGGAATTCCTACGCGTTTCCTAGCCTTGCCTGATAAACCTGATATCAAAAGACACTAGCCTGGTATTCTCTATAAAACAGACACTTAAAAAACATGGGTTGTTGCGTTTACTGGGGTTACAATACATTTGGTCTGTTTAAAGTGCGTAGAGTCCGAAGGACACCTCGCAAACTTTAAACAGACCAAATGCATTGTACACCCCAGTAAAAGCAACATCCCATGAGTTTACTACTTATATTTACACTGCAATTTCTGATAGTTTCAAAAATGTAAATAACCAAATATGGCGTTAAAATTAAGAATACTGTTGTTTTATGTCAATTTGTCGCAATTCTTGGAACAACGACGTGGCCGGTCAATAGCGTGCATTTATTGACAACCTCGTGGAATTTATGGACGTCAAACAAACTTTAACCAATCAACAGCATGGCGCGACGGCACGTGTGTATAATGTATTGTATTGGGATGTAAACGCAGTACGTCGAATGGAGGTGTTTGCATTATCAATTTACAGAAAATATTAACGCCATACATCATGATAAACACATGACAGGCGCACAGCGGTGGTAGAGAAACCTTCAACACGACACCTGTACTCCACGACTAGCGGTGTGAGGTCCAAAAATGAAAGCAACAGTCCGTGAAAATATAATACATGTAACATGTGTAACGAGACCATATTGTTTTAATACCATAACCAGATTGCCGAAGGTCACAATATACGCCCTTCAAGGCAAGGCCAGTCAACAGGGGCAGATAAGTCACTGAAAACCAATAGGGTTCTTCATCTTGCCTTGATAAACATCTATACTGAATTTGGTTACGGTCCGTCAAGTAGAACTTGAGTTATTGCGTGGATAAGGATATAGAGTCCGAAAATTAACAAGAGCTGTAGCAAAACAGCATAGCTCGACTACGAGGGTTGTCGATGTACACATAGCTTGACAAAGAAGGTGGCTGCGGCCTGCATAAAAACCTTAACCAAGGTTGACTAAAAACATTAACCAAGGGAAATTAAGTAAGTAATTCAAGGTTAAATGTAGGTCAATGTCAGATATAGGTCAGGGGTTATTGATGTACATGACTAGGAGATAAAGTTTTCCAAGTATGGTTGCTGTAGGCCCAGGAGTATTCCATATACAAGCTTGAGTAAAAACCGTAACCAAGGGCAGATAACTAAGTAATCCAAGGATAAAAGTAGGTCAAGGTCAAATATAGGTCAAGGTCAAATATAGGTCAGGGATTATTGATGTACATCACTAGGAGATGAAGTTGTCCAAGTATGGTTGATGTAGGCCCAGAAGTATTCCATATACAAGCTTGACTATAAACATTAACCAAGTAATTCAAGGTTAAATGTAGGTGAAGGTAAAATAAAGGTCAGGGGTTATTGATCTACATCCATATGAGAAAAAGATATCCAAGTATGGTGTCTGTATGCACAATAGTATTCCAATTACAAGCTTGACTAAAAACCTTAACCAAGGTTGAGTAAAAACCTTAACCAAGGGGAATTAAGTAAGTAATTTAAGGTTAAATGTAGGTCAAGGTCAAATATAGGTCAGGGGTTGTTGATGTACATCATTAGGAGATGAAGTTGTCCAACCAAGTATGGTTGGTGTAGGGTCATGAGTATTCCATCTACAGGCTTGACTAAAAACCTTAACCAAAGAGAATTAAGTAAGTAATTCAAGAGGAAATGTAGGTCAAGGTCAAATATAGATCAGGGGTTATTGATGGACATCACTATGAGAAAAGGTTGTCCAAGTATGGTGTCTGTATGCACAATAGTATTCCATGTACAAGCTTGAGTAAAAAGCTTAACCAAGGTCGAGTAAAAGCCTTAACCAAGGGGAATTAAATAAGTAATTGAAGGTTAAATGTAGGTCAAGGTCAAATATAGGTCAGGGGTTGTTGATGTACATCACTAGGAGATGAAGTTGTCCAAGTATGGTTGGTGTAGGGCCAGGAGTATTTCATCTACAAGCTTGACTAAAAACGTTAACCAAGGGGAATTAAGTAAGTAATTCAAGAGGAAATGTAGGTCAAGGTCAAATATAGATCAGGGGTTGTTGATGTACATCACTAGGAGATGAAGTTGTCCAAGTATGGTGGGTGTAGGGCCAGTAGTATTCCATATAGAAGGTTGACTAAAAACCTTAACCAAAAGGAATTAAGTAATTAATTGAAGAGGAAATGTAGGTCAAGGTCAAATATAGATCAGGGGTTATTGATGTACATACCTATGAGAAAAGGTTGTCGAAGTATGGTGTCTGGATGCACAATAGTATTCAATGTACAAGCTTGAAAAAAAACCTTAACCAAGGTTGACTATAAACCTTAACCAAGGGGAATTAAGTAAGTAATTCAAGAGGAAATGTAGGTCAAGGTCAAATATAGATGAGGGGTTATTGATGTGCATCACTAGGAGATGAAGTTGTCCAAGTATGGTGGGTGTAGGGCCAGTAGTATTGCATATACAAGCTTGACTAAAAACCTTAACCAAGGTTGACTAAAAACCTTAACCAAGGGGAATTAACCAAGTAATTCAAGAGGAAATGTAGGTCAAGGTCAAATATAGATCAGGGGTTATTGATGTACATCACTAGGAGATGAAGTTGTCCAAGTATGGTGGGTGTAGGGCCAGTAGTATTCCATATACAAGCTTGACTAAAAACCTTAACCAAGGCGTGACGCCGACGCCGACGCCGACGCCGGGGTGACAACATAAGCTCTACTTATTCTTCGAATAGTCGAGCTAAAAATGGCCACCAAGGAGAGAAAGTCATCGAACATTTGTGAAAACCAATACGCGTCTTCGTCTTCGTCTTGCCGTGATGAACATGTATACCGAAGTTGGTAAGTAGAACTTATTGCGTGGACAAGAATACAGAGTGCGAAAATAAAAATGGCCGCCAAGGGGACATCATCAGCAATGTTTGGACACGAACAGGCTTCTTCGTCTAGCCGTGATACATATAACCAAGTGTAACGAATTTGGTTACGATACGTCAAGCAGAACTCAAGTAGTTTCTGCGTGGACAAGCTGTGCCCGTTAGCCAACCTGCCTCGTACCGATGACGCCGTTCGCATAACTACATGTACATTGTTTCTGCGTATGTACATGTTCTCGAAATATCTGCGATATTGCTACAGCTACTAGGACGACGTCATTGTCTGTTTATATAGTGAATATTTCCGGGATACCTGTACTTTATCACACACAAATTATTATTTTTATCACATCCTTGATACATTTTCTAGTTTTGTTATTGCATTTACACAGTACATGGGCAATGGGGATGCGTAAACACAGTTAGATCACGTTCGTCCGCGTGTACGATCGATAATTATGTCCTCGTACATGCGGACCAACCGTGATCTAACCGTGGCAAAGAAACTGTAAGTAGAAGTGGGCAAAATAAAACCAGTGTGTGACGTACAATGAATATTTGTTGAAGGTTCAAACAAAACGAAACAAAACGAAAACGAATGGAAAACGCAGTGCAAACGATCGGTTTGTACAACGACAGCATAAACACGATAATGTTTTTGTAGATGAAAACTATATTAATTTGTTGTTTATATAACCGGCTCACAATTATTTAAACGCATTTCGTTTCTTTCAACGCACACAGTGGGGTCAGCGTGTAAGTGCACGCACGAACGAACACGACAGGTGTAAGTACACACACGAACGAACACGACAAGTTGTTCCAACATGTCGTGTTCGTTCGTGTGTGCACTTACACGCTGATCCCACTGTAGGTTCGACGTCGTTTACGTTGTTATGATTAGACAACGATGTGTAAACGATAGGCAATCGCTCGTTTGTGGAAGCAGGAACAAATCAAGGTTGTATCACAGGTGGAATACTCGAACCTGTGACACAAAAAGAAATGCGCATTAAAAATTCCATTACCCCACCAACTTGGTCTCGTACAGTACTATGTTCTATTTATAAATAAGTGGGTGGTGTAATGGATTTTTTTTAATGGGCTTTATTTTCTGTCACAGGTCCGAATCTTCCACGTGTGGGCTGTATTGCGTACCTGCGTGTATTTGCGAAAGGTAAGTCTTGAAATATACTCCCGTATATCGTCCGTAGCTGCTACGGACGGTACGTGAGTAGATTGCAAGTTAGAGTTTCTGTTCGCAACTAACCTGCGTGTTGGTCGCCATTCCGTTTCGGAATCCCACTCACAACTAAGTAGGCGTCTCCTATTGTCTCCACCTGAAACGGCCACTCCACGAATGAGTGCAATACCACTCGTACTGCACTGCGCGCCGGCGTAAAATGTTTCACGTCGAAAAACTCACCGGTTTTTTTTAGGAGATGCCACTCAGATCTACTTACAGCTATCGCATAACGCACGTTTCGTCTAGTGACCAACGCAAATTTCTTGCGCCGGTTACTAGACGAAAATATGTTTATGCAGTATCATCTGAATATGGCTGAATGGGACTTCGTCGGGAATTCGGCGCCTATTAATCAGGGGCCCGTTTCACTAAACTTCTTACGACTAAAATGTTCGTAAGTGCAAAATTATGATAGTCTGTAAATTTAATATTAACAATGTTTTCTTGTAAACAATTATTGGATTTACATTTATTGAGCATATGCTGCATATGCTCAATAAATGTAAATCCATCAAGTGAAATTTACAGACGATCCTAAATTTACACTTACGAACATTTTAGTCGTACTAAGTACTAAGTTTAGTGAAACGGGCCCCAGATGTCTATTTCGACTTGAAACATTTTACTCCTTCGCGGTGTGAAGCATTAATGAATACTAGCAATATAAAATGCCGGCGGCCCGCATGTTGCTCCTGCCGGGGCTTTGATAGTATACCGAAAAACTTTAACCAAAACATTTAATCCGGACGCACGTACGTACGTGCGTACGTGTGTATGTACGTACGTACGGACGGGCGGACATACGTACGCCAATGTGCCGACTATCTAGCGCTGTCCGCAAGCGGGCGTGACAAAAATGATACTTAACCCTTCCAATGTTGAATTAAATTTTCGATGGCTAAATGAAATATATATTACATGAACTGTGTATTACGTATCACGTGACACTAAATTACTAAGCATTGTCTTAATCTTTAGAACGCTGGACCTGACATTTTCGGTTGCTGTTGTTTTTGAATTTCCATTTTTATCTACGATAACATGGAATGGCAGAATCATTTTCTTTGGGCAGGACGATCGTGGATTTGTCACAGGGAGGTAGAGGACCATTGGAGCAATGCGTGTCAGATTTAATGTTAGTATAATGTACTCTAACATGAGACACGCCATGTGATGTTGTACCTAAACTGCTGCCACGCCATGTTTACTTAACCTCGTTTTGCTTCTCTCACTCGTTTGCTTAGCGGAAAAACCCAATCTCTAGCGCATTATCACACGACGATCAGATCACCTGGTCAACTAGTTACAACACTCACCTTATAAGCGTCATATCGTGCGATTATTTCGTCGAAATGTGTATAGAGATCGTTCAGTAAATCCACGACCTCCATCGGCGAACTACATCCGGCGATCGCTGTAAAACCGACAATGTCCGAGAAGAAAACCGTCGCCGCCTCGTACAGTTCCGGAGGTACCACTTCGCCGAGCTTCAATCTGTTGGCGCATGATCTGTATCAGAGTTAATGTCGGTATAATGTACTCTAACATATATAGAGGATCTCAAACACGTTTCCATTTGATATGATATTTATAAAACGTGTCACGCACAATTTATGCACCGAGCCTCTGACGAGGTGCATAAACTTACTCACGAGTTTCAGATTCTCATATCAAATGGAAACTCAGTTGAGATTCTGTTTATCACATGACTTTACACACAAAATAGCAGAAAAGATATTTATTATATACCTACCCATGAAATACATAGTTATACGATGTAAATAAAAGTAACACGTTCTCATCGATGAAATAAACAACTTCCGGTGAAAATACGACTATCTATATTTATGACGCGCACCTGCACAAAACAGCGCAAATAGGCTGCAAATACACATTCATTACGGTAACAGTATACAGTCTAAAAACTGCTAATTTCCATGGAGCGGTATATAATAAATAGAATATTCATATTTTTGCAACGAATATGACATATGGGCACGAGTGAAATATGGACATTTCACACCACGAGATGAACATATATGTCATATTCGTTGCAAACATATGAATATCCTCTATATATCCGCTACGTTTCAGTGAGAATTATTTTGGCGTTGAGTTGGCTGAAAATTTGAAATAGGATTACGTCAATGTCAAAGCGTCGTTGCTTTGTCGCCCACTAGGGACGTCATTTGGAACTTCTTCATTTTCTTCGTTTGGCATTACGTTGGCGCATATTACGAATATGTAATTAGGGTGATGCGGTCAGCCAATCAAATTGGCTGCGGGTGTTATTACACGTGTGTCATGTCACAGGGTGAGATAAATGTGCTCCGGCCCGGGGCTTGAATCCGGGACCTCTGGTTTACCGTACCATCGCTCTAACCGACTGAGCTAGCCGGGCACGAATACACATCTTCTCCCCATATTGAGTTGTGGCGTACAGTGACATACTTCCCCGCCAAATTGAAATTCGTCCCCAATTATATATTTAATTCGTGTCTGAATTCCATATTTGTGGTACAATTTGGGCAGTATTTATCATTCACGGTCCCTCATTGGGCGTCAAATGTCACAGGGCGATAAACATGCAAATCCGTCCAGCGGCTCGAACCGGGAACCTCTGGATTACCGTACCATCGCTCTAACCGACTGAGCTAGTGAGTTATGTACCGTGACAGTCATATCACTTTTCTGTAGCCGATTTCATCAAAATTGCAAAGTATACTTATCTAGCAAAGTATACTTTGAGAGAGTAATAATTTTTTTCCCCGAAATGCATTATTTCATATAGAACTAAGGACTGCATATATTTGATGACTAAAAGTATACAGAATCATTATACTGAATGTATTACATTATCACAACCAAAATGGCTGTGATAATGTAATAAATTCAGTATAATGAAAATTAATAACTTTATCCTTAAATTGAAAATTTCTCCCTCAAAGTATACTTTGCTAGATAAGAATACTTTGCAATGTTGGTGAAATAGGCCCCTGCAATGGGTTACAACACGTCATAACAAGGTTACCGTGTGATAATAATTATTGGATTTACATTTATTGAGCATAGGCTATGCTCAATAAATGTAATTATCCCGTCAACACAGTGCGTATGTGCCGTGAAACACGGTGCCGTGAAACATTTTTGATATCCAATCAATACAATTTTTGCATTTTACAGCCATTTGAAGGTGTTGACGGGATAAATAGAATAGTAGGTTAGTGCCGTGAATGGGAAACAATATCTGGCGCGGCACGGAAACGGGATGTGCTCGGCAGAGCCTCCCCATCCCGTTTCCTGAGCCTTGCCAGATATTTTTCCCATTCACGGCACTAACCTACTATTCTCTATCTATTTTCCTTATTTCTGAACCAAAGTATATGTTGTGACCACTCATTTGAACCGTCTCGGCGAGACGGTTCAAATGAGTGGTCACAACATATACTTCTGATGAGAAATAAAGAAATTCTTGAGCCTTGCCGGATATTTTTCCCATTCACGGCACTAACCTACTATTCTCTATGTAATCCCCATTCCTACAGTGACTGCCACATATTACTCACTCAGGCATCATCCTATACAGGAGTGTATCCGTTTTCCGTTTTTCCTCCACGAGTTGCTGAGTTCGCTGGTCCACGAGTTCTTCCAGGTTACACGCGTATTTCTCCAACCGCTGCAGCATGATGTCCACTATGTTCTTGTTGCTGGACACATATTAAACATATTATATATAAAAACTATTTAAAGCAGGGGTCCCACATGCAAGGTTATAATATAGGGAGACAGATATTTTTTGTAATTCTGTATATACGACATGCTCTGGCAAAATAAACATTAATATCACCATTACCCCAAGTATTTATTGACATTATTATACATTTTATATTAGCCGTAAATTTCCACAATGATATTAGGGGCGATAGCCGTGTTTCCTTAAAATGTTAACGGGCATTACTATTTATTCTCTGTATTTATTTGTTGGTGTACAATGATCATATTTATAAAATGACGAAAATATTATTTTTTCAAGTGACGCATTTAATTAGTATAAATAATTAAAGCAAATAGCATGCCTCATTTGAATATGAAAATATCCTGATACCACAGCCTGTCACTATCAGTAAAATGAATATTACTAAAGTATTATATCTGTATAGCGGGCACTCGTAATATTTAAAACTGGTGGAATAGTAACACAAGTAATTTTTCATCAATGACAAAATTTCACTCTCCCAAAAAATTGTTTTATGAAATTCCATCAAATATTGATTTTATTGCGAAAAGAAATTGAATCCGAAACCTGGCAGATAGCTTGGAAATGATTCTGAAAGTCGGTCCACAAATAAAAAAGTATATTAAAAAAATATAATTTTTGCACCCATGTTAAATTCCCACAGGAAAATGTGGCTGTGACTGGAGAAATTGGGCTGGTGGGTTTTGCAATCAGTGTAAATCCTGCATCCGCACAGCCTGATCAGGATCTGCACCATTCGCCATCAAACTAATACTTCTAACAAGGAATATATATCGTTATCAGGCCACAGCTATGTGATCTGTAGCCCATTTCATCAACATTGCAAAGTATACTTTACAGCCTATGCTCAATAAATGTAAATCCAATAATTATTATCACATGGTAACCTTGTTATGACGTGTTGTAACCCATTTCAGGGGCCTATTTCACCAACATTGCAAAGTATTCTTATCTAGCAAAGTATACTTTGAGGGAGAAATTTTCAATTTATGGATAAATTTATTAATTTTTATTATACTGAATCTATTACATTATCACAGCCATTTTGGCTGTGATAATGTAATAAATTCAGTATAATAAGTCTGCATACTTTTAATCATCAAATATATACAGTCGTCGGTTCTATATAACATAATACATTTCAGGAAAAATAAATGATTACTCCCTCAAAGTATACTTTGCTAGAAAAGTATACTTTGCAATGTTGGTGAAGTAGGCTACAGGAGCAAATCCCATAAGCCACGTTTCTCCAGTCACAGCCACATATGTGTATAGAATACCATGCTATAGTACATTGATATCAAATTTATCAGGCGAGGCTAGAACCGCGTAGGAATTCCGGAGGCTCAGTTCGGAATTCCTACAGTTTCCGAGCCGAGCCTGATAGTACGTACATGCTTTCTATATTCTCTTTCACATATATCCGTATGGTTCTAAATTCATATTTCTGGTATATATTTCCACATAGTGACGCATAGTATGCACACGCTTTTAACATTCTGTATCACACATGTTCGTACGGTTCTACTAGTTGCATATCATGGGGCCATTTCACTAAACTTCGTACGACTAAAATGTTCGTAAGTACAAATTTAGGATCATCTTGAAATTTCAATTGATGGATTTACATTATTGAGCATAGGCTGCACATGCAGCCTATGCTCAATAAATGTAAATCCAATAATCATTTATTTTTAATATGCAATTTAATAATTTTAGTAGTACGAAGTTTAGTGAAACGGCACCCTGACGCGTAGTACGTACGTGCTTTTGACGTTCTGTTTCACGTATGAGCGGATGGTTCTAAACGAGGGTCTGTCGTTCTCCGAGTCGGCCCAGCACAGCTTCATCAACTTGACGACGGCTGCCGACAGGTCCGGCACGGTACTGCTCATATCAGGGCGACACGGGATCAGCTCCCTGATACGGACCCGCTCTACTATGCCTGTAAATATAATGTTCGACAATATTAGCCGTGGGTTAACGTTTGCCGTGGTACGAGGCAATTGTTTGAACACCAAGGCCGTAGGCCGCAGGTTCAAACAGTTCCCGAGTACCACGGCAAATGTTTCCCACGGGTGGACAGGGTCGAACGTTATTGTTACATTTCGTATGAAATTTGATCATATATACAGTACTTTTGGTACTTTGATAACACGTTCAATTCAAACAACTGATTGACACACACCCATTGTGTCATGGGATTTCGCGCGTCCGGTGATTTCGCGCACCTGTTTAATTAGCCTTGTCAACCTCTCGCTACCTGGTGTCAGTATTTTAGAAGTCAACCTTTTCATATACTGTACAACTTCTGACGATATTTGGCCAGTCTCAGCTTCTTTTTTCTTTTGATTTTGCCAGTATACTGGTATACCCTCAATACTGAGGCTTATCACCAGTGAGTGCTTAGAAGGAAAAATAGTGAAATATGAAAAAGATGAGATAGAGCAGAAGAGTTAGGAAATACAGAAAAAAGTAAAGAAAGGAAAAGAATGCAGAGAAAGAACAGTGTTCAAATTTAGTTGAGTCTAGAGTGATGGTTCTTCAAGACCTGTGTCTTGAATGAATCCAGCGACTCTGCCAAGCAAGTGTGAGACTAAGTAGATCTATATTTGGTGAGTACAAGTTTATTTTTTGTGTCAGATTTACTCTTCATATCCTATTACATGCATACGTATTTTTTTCTCAAAGATAGATCACATTTTGAAGACATCGCCATGTTGACTTCTGTTTTGTGAATGAAATAGTTGGCCCCGGATCGACTGAGTATATTAAAACATACATATGACGTCATTGGGGAAACCGCTGACCCCCGTTTCCTGAGCCTTGCCAGATATGTTTACCCATTCACGGCATTAACCTACTATTCTCTATATTCCCTGACTGTAATTTATCACTTACTGACTTATTGACCCCCTTCCCTGAACGTATGTTGGCGTGTATTGGCCACCATAGACAAATATAATTAACTGACGTCACTAAAATCGCACTGTGAGTTCACAAATGGCGGCCGTTTACATTGTTGCACTTTGTTTTATTGCATGATATTTAGTAGAAATACGGCGGAATGGCGAGTTATTATATGCATATAAAGTTGTATGTCTGAATATGCGATATTTATAGATCGGTTACGTCATTGTTACCTAGCTGCGCGAAATCACCGGACCGTGAGCACCGTACATATTGCGGGGCAGCAGTACACGTCGCGTGATGCAGCCGCATGCATTTCAAAATTTCAGAGAAACCGTTTTAAGCTGGTCTGGTGATGTAATGGCGCGTTCCATTAACGTCACGAGACACATGCAGTACGTAGATGTTGTCTTGGCCCCGGAATGAGCATTGTCTACAGCCATGGTCAAACAGCTACTGCTGTACATTTGAACACGGCTATGAGCGGTGTCAAACAACGGCATTCATGTAACAATAGAGAATAAATAGACTACTGTCTGTTTCACGAAAGCTGTCCAAATTTTGCGGCCATATAAACAATTAAAAAACCATATTGTTTTCGATAATATTAAATTAAAGGAAAATTTAAGAATGAGCCTTCTTTTTATTTCGTGAAATTTGGTCAAATATTGGTTTTATTACGAAAAATTGATGGGAATTTAACATGGGGGGAAAAGAGGTAGAGGATTTGTGGGAGGAGTCAAAAAACTATTTGTTTTGGAAATTGACTGCGAAACCTGGCTAGGTAGCTTGGAAATGATCTAACTAAGAAAACAAAAGTTAAATTTTAAAAATCGGTCCAGTATTTCTGAAATTCTAAAAAATGTCCCCATGTTCAATCCCCATAGACATCTTCACTCCGTGAAGATGTGGGGAAATTTTGTTTTCGCAATAAAATCAATATTTGACCAAATTACACGAAATAAAAAGAACGATCATTCTTAAATTTTCCTTTAATTTAATACTATCGAAAAAAATATTGTTTTTGAATTGTTTATATGGCCGTAAAATTTGGGCAGCTTTCGTGCTTTTGGGCAAGATTCCCAACCCAGGTTAGGAAACGCGTTGGAATATCAAGACTACGTGTTTTCTTTATTGTCTAAAGAACCTCTCTAAACAGGACACCATAGCGACCACATTATGTTTTTATAAATGGGTTTCACTGTAATTTGTGTCACTGTCGTGTGTGTTCATGACTGAAAATTACAAAACTTGTCCAAAAAAGTCACCGTCCCCAAAAAAATTGTTTCATGAAATTCCATCAAATATTGATCAAATATTGATTGTATTGGCTCCTATTTTGCCCCATGTTAAATCCCATAGGAAAAATATTTTTCGCAATAAAATCAATATTTGATGGAATTTCAACAAATAAAAACATTTGGGGAGGGTTACTTTTTCGTTATTGATAAAAAAGTACTTACATTTAAATATGTTTTAGATATACTGTGTTTAATAGCCAAATATTCTTCGGCAGCAAAATGTGGAACAGACAGTATATACCTTTAAACGGTATGTCGAAGCCGCCGGAGAAGGGGCCCATCCGGAAGAAGATCTCGTGGAGAATGATACCGAAGCTGTAGACGTCTCCCTCCTTTGTGCCGTTCGGGGGGATGTCAATGCTGTTCAAGAGTTCTGGCGCTGTCCATAGCAGACCTGCCAATACAGCGGAACCTCTCTAAACCGGACACCCTGGGGACCCCATTGCGTTTGATTTACATGTGTCTCATTGTGATTTACTCCATTGCCGTGTCCTCTCAGCTCATGATTGAGAATGACAAACATGGTTCATGGAGTGCTTAATTACAGTGGAACTTCTCTAAACCGTACACCCTGGGGACCCCCAGGGTGTCTGGTTTAGAGAGGTTCCACTGTAATAAGGTGAAACATGATCGATGCAGTATAGGTCCGCATGGGTATGGAGGATTCTTTGAGCCAATCCCCCTCCCTTAACTTATAACTAATTAATATAGAGGTCCATACCAAAGGTGAAAAGTTGCGGCGATGTAGACGTTCAGAGTGTTTTCATGGGTTCACTGGTTTCCTTTGGGCATCTTTTTCCATAGTTTACATACCAGACAAGCTATATGATGTTGTGCCTTAGAAGATGGGCGATGTTTCATGGAAAAATGGCATAAATGATGTCGAAAGTTAACAATATTATCATAGTAAATGCGGAACTATATTCCGCAATTGCTCTGAAAATGTCGTCAACTTTCGACGTTATTTATGGAATACTAGTATATCATAGATTTTGTAAAAATATTTCATGAACATAATATTACAGTCGAACCTCCCCGAACGGCCACCTCTCTACAACAACACCCTCTCTATAACAGCCGCTATTTCATATCCCAAATGGATGATTTCCTCTGTATCTAACCTATAGACTGCTGAGCACGAAAACTGTTGTCTGTTGTTGCTTTTGCCTTCTTTCTAAAAAAAACATGTTTTGACAGCATTTTAGAATCATTTCCATTGGAAATGATTCTAAAATGTTGCCAAAGCATGTTTCTGATGACAGTTATCGAAGAAAATAAATAAACAGAGGACGACAAAACTTAATTCGGCATTAACCTCCCTACAACAGCCACCTCTCTACAACATCCAGTTTTGCGTCTTCCCATGGGTGGTTGTTGTAGAGAGGTTGCACTGTATAAGGTAAAACATCACACGGTTTGTCTTATAATTATACACTGTATTGCACATGAGAATTTTCCGAAAATAATGTTGAAAAGCTGTGATATCTTCTGTAATTGATGTCGACAAAAAAAAAGTAAAACACATTCCGCATGTGCTCTGAAATTTGCTACATTTCGACGCTATTTCAGAACAATAAAATAGCATCTTTCTCAGAATCATTACATGCGAAATACGTAGACGCAATAATGTAAAATTGCAAAAGAAAATATCATATACTCGCCCATAATAGAGTATATGTGGTTGTGACTGGGGAAATGGGGCTTATGGATTTTGTGACCAGTGTAGCTCCTGGTCAAATAGAATACTCCTGCAGCCTGATAACGATCTATAATGCTTGTTAGAAGCATGCTGGGCGTTTCATTTTCATTGATAGAATGGCGAACAGTGCAGAACCTGATCAGACTGTGCGGATGCACAGGCTGATCTGGATCTACACTGGTCGCAAAACCCATACGCCCTATTTCTTCAATCACAGCCTCATATTCGTAGTTTTCGTCGTCGTACCTTTGTATCTCTCCTGTTCCTCGTCCGTATTTTCGTCTCTATTCCGGAGAAACCGCCCCATCCCGTAGTCGGTGATTTTCAACATCCAGCGGTTATCCACGAGGCAGTTGTTGCTCTTCAGCGGCCGTGGGAGCCGAGCTTGGACGAGTGCAGATAGCACATGCCCTGTAAGTATATCTTACAACGTGGAATTGTCGTTAGGCGTTTATCGTCTGCTAACTGTTTTTTCTTACATTGACTATTTTTTAAAGCTCGGGAAAATCATAGAAGCTTGCAAAACAAGCGCTTGTAGAGAAATAAGAGAAAATGAAAAACACCAGACGACAATTTATACATCCATCGATTATCCATGAGGCAGTTGTTGCTCTCAAGGCGACCATGGGAGCCGAGCTTGGACAAGTGTAGATAGCTCATGCCCTGTACATGTAAGTACTCGTTTGAACACACAACTTGTTGGTTGAAGTTTATCGTCTGCTCACTTTACTTATTTTAATATGTTGTCAATAAAACTACTTCTGACAGCACATGAGAATCGTCTCTAGAGGGGACGATTCTCATGTGATTCCAAAAACATATTTGAAAAACAACAGAAGATACATTTCTTTTTCAGGTGCTTACAAAACATGCGCTAGTAGAGAAATAAGAGAAAATGGAAAACAGCAGACGACAATTTAAACATCCATCGATAATCCACGAGACAGTTGTTGCTCTTGAGATGACCATGGGAGTCGAGCTTGGACGAGTGTAGATAGCACATGCCATGTAATGACCCTTTTCATTTCCAGCCTTTTAAAGATTAAACATCTACAGTAGTGGTTATCCACAACACAATTGTTGCTCTTAATGCGATTTCAGGAGCCGAGCTTGGACGAGTGTAGATAACACATTTTTTTTAGCTTATATTTAACGGCGGCACTGGCTCTAGGACCTTGCATGCCGTCTCCCAAGAATGGGAGAACGAACGGAGGTAGAGATTTTGAGAGAAGCCGGTAATTCGTATTTACAGAGCAACTACGAATTATCGGTACCCATTTACAGCTGGGTGAACTGGAGCAGTGTGGATAAAGTATCTTGCTCAAGGACACAACGCACGCCGCTAGTCAGGCTCGAACCCACGACCCTTGTATCTGTAGTCCGACACACTACCCCAGATAACACATGCGCTGTAAGTAATTGTTACGACGCTGAATTGTCGTCTGCTCATTTTTCTATGTCTAACTGTTGCCGTAATTTGTTTGTATTAAATACAATGATCATGAAGGCGTTAGTCCCATATCTCAAGTCACAGTTGTACATTTTATCAGGTAACCTGCCCTGTATTGGCCGAATACGTACTGACTGATAACATAGTGTTGTATCAGGCATTGACCTGATACAAACATCCGGGTTACAATGAAGTGAATATTGACGTTCCATTGGTCGGATGACGTCACGTGACGTTACCGAATGACGTCAGTGTAATGACGCAATGTAAACAAGTCCGCGTTCTGTCCACAGATAACGACGTCATATGTGGTAATTTTCGAGCATAAAAAGTTACCTGATAAACAGAATACCAGGCTAGTGTATTTTGATATCAAGTTTATCAGGCTCGGTTCGGAAACGGTAGGAATTCCTCGGCAAGCCTCGGAATTCCTACGCGTTTCCTAGCCTTGCCTGATAAACTTGATCTCAAAAGACAGTAGCCTAGTATTCTCTATGTATGACTCTGATTTGAGACATGGGCCTACCGATTGTAGCAGGAAATCTGCTGGCGAAAGGATGCCAACAGAAGTAAGGCGATTGTTATCATATACAATGGCGACTGTAGATTCAGATGAGCCACCAAGTCCGCGTTAATTATGTCATGAACTGGACGATATCAAGAACTATCTTACTTGAACAAGGTCCTGCATCAACGAATGTTTGAAGATCATGTCCAGTTTGATATCTTCGTTCTCTAGAATGTCCTGCAAATAGAAAACTCAATCAGCTCTCACATCATTTATGAAGCCATGTGTTCTTTTTTTATCTACTTTCACCTTATAATAGTGGAATTGTAGCCGAGAGGTTACGACCTCCGACTGTCACTCCGACGGCCCGGGTTGGATCATCGATCCCGGCACTGGTGTTTATGAAATACATTTGTATTTCCCGCTCTACCAGCTGGCTCTACTCAGGTGCACCAGGTATTCAAGGCATAAGAGTCAATTGAGACCCTTAAATCGAGCAAAAAACAAACATTTGGCTTACAATTATGGTAGTATTACAATGTTAGTTCCATGGCGTATTTGTTGCATTCAGTATATGTTGCTGTGACTGTAGAAATGGATCCATGCACATGCAGATCTGAATGTGTACGTGTCGCAAATCCAATAAGACCCATTTCTCAAGCCACAGATTTTTTTAAATATTTGCGTTAACGTTTTTAAGTGCATTTAATATATGTAACCATAAGTCGGATTGACTTGAAACTTCATATACTTGTTTATCACCATCCATATATTAATTATATCGCCCACACATGCGGCTTTCATGCCCAATGACAATGTCATATACTAGTTACATGTAATATATACTAGTGACCATATACTATTATAATACTTAAATACTAGTAAACGTTCGTCATCGCAACCCATCACAATTGTGATGGGTTGCGATGGCGTACGTTTACCAGTATTTAATACAACAGTTTATTATTATACAACAGTTGTAGCGGCCAGTCATAAGCTACACTGGTTACTATGTGTTGAATGTTGTAGTTACCTGCAGGCTACCTTTGGGGCAGTAGATGAAGAGGGCACACGGTGATGCCGTGTCCAAGCTGGCACCAATAAATGGATTAACATTGTCGTTCTGCATTTCACGCATCTGCAATACAAAACAGAAATGCTCCTAAACCTTGATCTCAATGCCAGATTTATTATGTAGATGAGGTTGCATGCATGTTGATTCCACATGATATTTATTAAACATGTTATTTATTTCGTAAACAACTAGGATACGCCGAATTTCTTATTAAATCAGTAAACGAGTTTAAACTAGAGCACGTGAGCAGGGGCTCACGGATGCCCCCGGACGCCGCCTGGTCCGACCACCAAATATTTTCTTAGTTATTTGGCCTTGCCATTGGGCACGAAAGCCGCATGGGTGGGTTATATAATTAATATATGGATGGTGATAAACAAGTATATGAAGTTTCAAGTCAATCCGACTTATGGTTGCCTAGATAGCATGCACTTAAAAACGTTAACGCAAATATTTCAAAAACTCTAACGCAAATATCAAAGTAATTTGCCCTTGACCTTGGGCATGAAGGCCACATGTGTGTGGTATGGAAAGAATATATGGATGATGACAAGGAAGTATATGAGGGCAATCCGCATTACCGTTGCAGATATAATTGGCATCCGAAAACTTTAACGTAAATGGGACGGACGAACGGACGGGCGGACGGACGGACGGACGGACGGACGGACGAAAGCTATATACCCCTCGACATAATTCAATGCCGGGGTATAATAATACATGTGTAGCATATTAAATGAACACAACAATTAATGTTAGATATGCGTTTTTGCTTCAGCACATTTTCATAACCTTACGCTTCACCAACACATGTTTTATACTACAGTGCAACCTCTCTACAACAGCCACCCATGGGAAGAGGCAAAATTGGCTGTTATAGAGAGGTGGCTTTAGGGAGGTTAATGCTGAATACAATTTTATCGTCTGATGTTTATTTATTTTCTTCAAAATGATTCTAAAATGCTGTCAAAACATGTTTTTATTGAGAAAGAATGCAAAATCAATATCAAACGACAATGTTCATGCTCAGCAGTGTAAGGGTTAGATATAGAGGAAATCATCCATTTGGGATATAAAATAGCGGCTGTTACAGAGAGGTGGCTGTTGTAGAGAGGTGGCCGTTCGGGGAGGTTCGACTGTACAATCACATTTACATGATGTATATTGTTATGACTACAATACATCTGTCATTACTCTGCTAAAGCCTACGATATGCAATAAACACTTGCATTTCATATTACAAAGCTTTACCTCATATTATGATATAACAAGCTCGACTATCACACGTGTTCAATAGCCTTGCCTGGGCCCGGTTGCTCAAATGCCCGGTTGCTCATGTTAAAGCCCGGTTGCCCGGTTGCTAATGATTTAACAGTCTGTTAAGCTAACAGAAGCTTTGAGCAACCGGGCCCAGATAAACGTGTTAACGAAATACACAATAGCCTGGTATTTTCTATTTACAGTCGAACCTCTCTAAACCGGACACAGCGAACAGTTATTTCTGCTAAGTTTTGATATGTTTCATTGCCATTTACATCCAATGATAAGGTCTGTTCATTATCACAATGCACAAATGCGTGACTTGCAGTAGTCAGCTGCCGGTTTCAGTGGGACCTCTCTAAATCGGACACCCTGGGAACGTCCCAGGGTGTTCGGTTTTGAGAGGTTCCACACTACATTACCACTTTAAGAGGAACCTCTCTAAACCGGACACCCTTGGAGGTCCACAGGGTGTCCGGTTTAGAGATGTTCCACTGTAAATCAGACATATGACTATGTCAATGTATGCGGCTGTGCTTTGCGAACTTGAACAGATACTATCATCATAACTATACACCAATTTAACCCACAACATTAAAGGTACATGTCCACAAAATGTTCTTTATATCAGAGACATCATCCGAGACATTTTCTGGCAAAATAAACATTCATTCACAATTACCCTAAGTATTGATTGGCATTACTATACATGTTATATCAGACGTAACTTTCCACACTGATATCAAAATTAAAAATTAAAATGTTAACGGTTGTTAACGGGTTAACTGTATTATAATTTTGAAATTTGCGGCGTATATCAGAAAATGATAGGTCGGAAAATCTGTTTAATGGCGACGCGCTAGCGGAGCCATTATACATGTTTTCCGACACAATTATATACTTATTTATTTCTTATACAGAACATGTTGTGCATACTGAGTGGGCATGTACCTTTAAGGATACACAGACAGTCTTCGTGTCCGGTTTAGAGAGGGCCCACTGTATTACCTCTCCAAGTTCCACCAAATCCACCCTGATCAGGTTGTATCTGATTTTGGGCAACGATTTGATGGCGACCAGTTGTCCTTTGTACAAGCCGACCGTTGTCATCGTCTGGCCGTTTAATGGGTTGTCATCCGAGTGCTCCGAATTACATGACAACGCCGACTTCGACAAATTGATCTACAATAAGCATGTTAGGCAAGAAGTACATTTCAGTATTTATGAAACAATATTGTAAATGTAACTGTTTTGATTTAACGAAGGCACTGGCTCGATGACTTTGCATGTCGGACCGACTATTTAAGTCCCCATCCGATAGGACTAGGCTAGCACGAAGTTGTTTTGCCCAAGGACACACCGAATCGGCCATTCGCAACGGTCGAGGTGGGATACGATCTCCCGATCCGTAGTCCAACGCTCTACATACTGAGCTAATCCGGCCACATTTGTATTTATGAAACAATATTAACCATCGTTTTGTATTAGTACCCCGGATCAGTGAGTACACGCTTGACTACTCCAATGAGCACCGTGGCCTCGTTAACGCTAAAAGGACGACGTGATCAGAGTTCGTGCATGCTGATCTGGGGTTTAATACGGGCCTAAGCTTTTGGAAATATTTAAACACATCAGTTTTAATCATATTAATGGTAGACATGATTCATTCGTAGTCGTACAGCTTTAAAATGGGTATATACATGATAAGTATTGCGATTGGTATACAGTTAAACGAGAAGACCTATGGCATTGTACTGAGTCTGTGTTTGTCAGGGTGACAACAGTTGTACTGAGAAATAGCCTTACGCACAGGTTGACTATTCTCTTATCTGGGACCGTTTCACTAAGCTTCGTACGACTAAAATGTTCGTAAGTGTAAATTTAGGATCGTCTGGCAATTTCAATTGATTGATTTACATTTACCTATGCTCAATAAATGTAAATCCAATAATTGTTTACAAGAAAAAATTGTTAGTGTGCAATTTACAGACTATCATAATTTTGCACTTACAAACATTTTAGCCCCTGGTTTTCGCGAGGAGCATTTAATGATCGCCTTCCGTAGTGAATTTAATTGTACATGTATTGTGTTCTTCTCCGCCACAATAATACTCGCCATCACAATCGGGCATGGCACCTACCTTGCTGCCAACACCAACTTTGGACTTCTGTAATTCCACTTCATTCAGGTCAACCTTCCATATCATCTTCAGCATATTCGTCTCCATCTGTCGCTTCCTGTAAGTATTCAGGAAATGAGCAAGATTCTGATATACTTAGGCCTCTATGATAAAGCAGGAGCGGATCCAACATTTGTGGAATGGGGGGGGGGGTTCTCGTTGCGAAGCTAATTCTTGCAATCTACTCCCGTCCTGTACCGTCCGTAGCTAGCTACGGACGGTACGGTACGGGAGCAATTGCAAAGTCACAAATTCCATAAGTGCCGTTTATCCAGCCACAGCCACATATGACACACACCATGTGATTTTGTACTTAAGAACATGTGCGATATATAGTTACATAAACTGTTATATTTTCTGTAAATCGACAGACGACTCAATTGTCATAGCCAATGCGGAATAGACTTCCGCATTTGCTATGAAAATTGAGTCAACTCACATTTGTGGAAGATAACGTATTTTTTGTAGATATTTTTCATGAGATGTCGCGGATGTTCTTAGAGACAACTGATTGGTGTTTAACAGCCTATCAACAGCTAAGGTCATTTAAGGTCGGGCCAACGGGTTCGATCCCGTAATTAACCTGCTGCATTGGCAGGAAAATCCCAAAATCAGAACGGAATATTTACATCGAAAACAAAATATATTCAGCCCTGGAATTAGAATTACCTCACCTGGTGCCAGGTCCATACCACACCAAAGTCACTTGTCCCCATAAAAGAATAGGATTAGACATGGTACGTCTCATACCATGGTACGTCTCAGGACCATAGTTACCTGACTATATAGACGAGCAGGACGCAGGCAGCCATGACGAATAACATGGCAATACTGGCCCCAACGATGACACCCGTATTATCTGGAAGGAAGCAGGCAAAATTTAAAAAAAAATAGGATTTTTAGACCAGTCCATTTATGAACATGGGGTGATTTTGTTCTCAAAATTATGAAATTATTTGCTAAAAGTGCAGATCCTGATGAGACGGCTCGTCACGAGCCGGTTCATCTGGATCTACACGTTTTGCCAATACCACTATACAGGCATGTGGTGTTGAAACCAACTCAGTAGGCACAAACTGTTCTTTATATGAATTAAATAAGTATATAATTGTGTAAATATTCCACCAGTTCTAAGAATTACGAGTGCCCACTATACAGATATAATCATTTAGTAATATTTATTTTACTGATAGTGACTCGCGGTGATATCAGGCTATTTTCATATGCAAATGAGGCATGATATTTTTCAATTATTTATACTAATTAAATGCGTCACCTGAAACAAATAGTATTTTCGACAGATTATAAAATATGATCATTACACATCAAAAAGTAAATACAGAGAATAAATAGTAAACTCCTCTAACTTTTAGAGAAACGCGGTTATCACCCCTGATATAATTGTGGAAATTTACGTGTGATATAAAATGTATAATAATGCCAATCAATATGTGGGGTAATGGTGAATGAATGTTACTTTTGCCACAAAATGTCTCAGATGATGCCTCTGATATAAAGAACAGTTTGTGCCTACTGCGTGGGAATGTACCTTCAAACATGGTTTAATGATTAATTTAATACACATTGGCGAAAGCGTCACAATATGCGATTAATTGACACGAAATGCCGTTCTTGCATTGGTCGAGAAACTAGGGTAAACAATAAATTCGGTAATATGTAACTTATCGGGGCTAAATCTTAAAATATGTGGAATAAGTGGAGCGAATTATAATTTTGAATAGCAAAACGTAAATCAAAGGAGATCATTGTCCGCAGACAAAATAAACTGCAGCAAAATCAACTGCAGAAATAGTTTAGGTTTTCTGTCATTTTTTCACGGCATTGCCAAGCAGATATAATTCCAGCACAAAAATATTTACACAATTCCCTAACATTTGATTGGTCCGTAGCAAGTCTCCGTCCAAAATTTATCCCAGAAAACGGAAAATAAACACATTTTCTTAATGAATTTATTTAAAATGCTGGAATTATATGGAATGAATGGCCATTCTGTTGAATTTATCGGGGATATAATCTTGGAAAAATCGTGGGAATACTGGACGAGGCCTTAAAAAATTACAATTTTCGAAAAGAAATCTTCTTTTTTTTTTTTCGAAAATTGTAATTTTTTATCGCTTCGTCCAGTATTCCCGCGACTTTTCCAAGTTTATACCCCGATAAATTCCACAAAAAGGCCATTCATTCCTATCATAAACAGACGTGTAACCCCATACTCGTATAATGTAACTGGATCCGGTTCTGAGCTTGCATATATTTTTAAAACAAATTTTCCGTAAATGACGTTGGGAGTTTAAGAACAAATCAGATTATTTAGTCATTTTCGACGTGATTTACAGAAAATATGATTTTCGAAATAAAGATGACGATGCGAGAAGGGAAATTATAGATAATACCAGGCTAGTGTATTTTGATATCAAGGTTATAAAGCATGGCTAGGAAACGCGTAGGAATTTCAAGGCTCGCTGAGGAATTCCTATCATTAAATGTATCATTAAATTAAAAATTCTCACTCAAAGTATACTTTGCAAGATAAGTATACTTTGCAATGTTGGTGAAATAGGCTACTAATGAATTCCAAAAGCCGGGACAATTTAATATATACTTTTATTGCACAAAATGGACTTCCATAGTTTATTAACACAAGTTCGTACATTTCAGCCAGTAGTTTGCAGAAATATAACCATTACGCAAACATTGTATTAGCGATCGCACCCCAGAACACCCCCACTGACCAACGTAAAGACGGGGTTTAGTGCACAGGTGGAAGACTCGGACCTATGACAACAAAAATATGCCTATTAAAAAAAATCCCATTACCCCACCCACTTGGTCTCGTACATTACCATCTTCTATTTATAGAAGGTGGGTATAAATATGGCTATTATAGAAAGAGCCCTCTCTTTTCCGATTCGCACAAACACAATAAACATCGATTAAATGTATGAAATATGTCTTTGGCAATCGATAAAGGTATTAGGTGTGTGAATATACTCACTTCAAATCGCTGTTTCAAGTATTTATTGAGTTATTCGCGTTTTGATTACCACATCCAAAGCGAAAGTTGCGTGTTAGTCTAGTTGCCAAAATGTTGACCCTGTCCTCTCTTTTCCGGCTCGCACAAACACAATAAACATCGATTAAATGTATGACTTCTGTCTCTGGCAATCGATAAAGGTATTATGTGTGTGAATATATTCACTTCAAATCGCTGTTTCCAGCATTTATTCAGTTATTCGCATTTTGTATACCACATCTAAAGCGAAATTTGCGTGTACGAAAGAATCTCACACAGAATCGGAGGCCGTCCGGCGTGGATTATCGGTCATATTTGGCCGATAGCTGATCGCCAGCTCAAACTAAAGTGGTGCACCATGACCATATACATTAGAAACTCCAACCATACAAAGTTCGTCCAATTGTGATCGTTCACCGATCTAAAAAACACTTTTTTGTCTAATTTCGTTCATTATCTGGAACTGGGTCAATGCACCATCTTCCATAATACAACCGGAAGCGTCTATGTAAAGAACATCTCTGATTGGCTAAATCTAAACTGTATGATGTCCTATTTCGGGATTGCGGAAGACATAATCTGATAGTACGCGAATCATGAATGAAAGTAGAAAAAAGGTGTTTTTTAGATCGGTGAACAATCACAATTGGACGAACTTTGTATGGTTGGAGTTACTAATGTATATGGTCATGGTGCACCACTTTAGTTTGAGCTGGCGATCAGTTATTGGTAAAATATGACCGATAATCCACGCCGGACGGCCTCCGATTCTGTGTGAGATTCTTTCGTACACGCAAATTTCGCTTTGGATGGTGTATACAAAATGCGAATAACTGAATAAATACTGGAAAGAGCGATTTGAAGTGGATATATTCACACACCTAATACCTTTATCGATTGCCAGCGACAGAAATCGTGCATTTAATCGATGTGTATTGTGTTTGTGCGAGTCGGAAACGAGAGGGCTCTTTCTATAATGGCCACAATGTTATTCACATTTCTGTATATAAGATGGTAATGTACGAGACCAAGTGGGTGGGGTAATGGGATTTTTTTAATAGGCATTTTTTTTTTGGTGTCATAGGTCCGAGTCTTCCACCTGTGGTTTAGTGGGGTGCTCGCGCAATAGTTAATGCGGTCAAATAGGCCACGATTCTGTGACTATTATCGATCAGTAAATTATGCTGTAAACAATTGTAGTATATATTGTCAATATTGTTATTATTTAAAGATATCATATCGGTACTCCTTTAAATAATATTTGTATATTTTAAATGTTTTAATGTCCTCTCGATTGCGCATGAATATCAGTAAAAGCTAATCCAGTTTCACCCCCTCTGACCAATGTAAAGAGGGTGTCTAATGGGGTGCCCGCGCAATAGGTAATGTGGTCAAATAGGCCACAATTCAGTGACTATTATCGATCAGTAAATTATGCTGTAAGCAATTGTAGTATATATTTTCAATATTTGTATGATTTAAATATATCATATTCGTACTCCTTTAAATTATTATATTATTGTATTTTTATTTTTTAATTTGCATTTGTGACAGGTATATCCATTAGTGTTACTGATTGCATGCTATGGAGTTATCCACCCCCCCCCCCCCCCCTTGTAATTTGCTTATTCCAAAGGTCAAAGGTCACGGAATTAGCGTGTTTATGAAAACTTAACGTTGGGACAAATGTCCTATATGTCTGTTTCCTTATTTCATATTAAAACAACATAATACACTAGTGTAATAAATATGCAAATGAGCCAGCCACAGAAAACATGTTAGATACTCAGAACAGTTTCAAATGATGATGTTGTGCTTATGCATTAAATAGAACCTAATATTTCTGTTGACTTAATATGATATTTATTAAGCTCGTTGACTGATATCATAAGAAACTCGGCATAGCCTCGTTTATCATGAAATCAGTAACTCGTTTAATAAATCTCATATTAAATCATCACTCATGTAAGATTCCTCTATATATATATAATAGTCCAGTAGCCTATGTCACCAACATTTAATTCAAAGTATACTTATCTTACTAAGTAGACTTTGAGGGAGAAATAGATACATGTATATTACTTTTTATTATACTGAATTTATCACATTATCACAGCCATTTTGGCTGTGATAATGTAATAAATGCAATATAATAATTCTGCATACGTTTAACTATCAAATATACATGTATGCAGCCGTTAGCTTTATATGACATAATGCATTTCGGGAAAAATAAATGATTACTCCCTCAAAGTATACTTAGCAATTCTGGTGAAATCGGCTACCGGTATGCGTATAATGTATTATGAACCAAACATTTCAAAACGGTATTTACCATCAGGAATGTCTATACAAGATTCCCCATAGAATCCACAGGCTGGAGTGTCTGGTGGCGGACGGCCGTCGGGGGTCTGCCAAGTGAATCCCTTCCATCCAACCGTGTCCACCGTCTGTCCAGGGAAAAACGAATATAAGACAAGCTTAGATTTGTAGCTAATGAGATATTAAGTGAAAAATGTATACAAAATGTACGGCATTGTACGTAAATGTAGTCAACAGCTGATGAAATTTTCATAGCAAATGCGGAATTCCGCACTTGCTATGAGAATTTCGTCATCTTACGACATAATTTACCGAAAATATCATAGTTTCTGTAAATATATTTCATGAAAAATCGCACATGTTCTTAGGTACAAAATCACATGGCGTGTCTCAATTATGAGACAAGCTAAGATATGTAGCTAAAAAGATGTGCGATTTTTCATGAACATTATTTATAGAAATTATTTTATTACACTCTTGCGAGTTATTTGCATGAGTTTCGCTGTGAGAGAAAACCGGTAATCAACTCGTTACAAATAATACACCGTGAAGAGAACACCCGTAATTGCACCCTCTTTTATTACAGTCAAAATAAAGATAATTTACAATTTGGAGAGAGTCTCGACTAATGTACAATGTTAATGTGATTGAACACATTCGAAACTTGCACTCAAATATATCTAGTTCATAGAAACAGCTGCGTAATTTGGATTACAACACGTTTACATGAACGTAACGTCAAAACGCGGGTAACACGCCAGTGTGTAACTATTCATACGCACAGCACAATTCTTTTGCTTACAATCTGAAAAAAATATGCATTTATATTCGCCGTGAAGTGTAATAAAAAGGATATTCCATCGTACATGATTGAATAGCGGAAATAATACACTCGTGTCCGTCGGCTACGTTCACCATTTGCTCACACGGAAGCCGACGCACACTAGTGTATTATTTCCCGCTATTCAAAATGTACGACATATATATCCCCTATATATTTTCTCTAAATGACATTGAATTCTATTCCACTCTGTTTGTTCTGGAAGTTTCGTTAATTTAGACGTCAGTGACGGAAAATATCGTAAATTGTTTAAGGACCCGTTCTATACCAGCTCATCGTTTGATTCAAAGATAATTGTTTTGTAAATGTTAAAACAGAGATTTTAACCATTCAGTTAAGGATTTAACAGTCCGTTAAGCTAACGGATGTTTTGAACAACCGGGCCCTGGTGTAATTTTGTTCATTAAATCGACATACAACAATGATACCCACACGTGTCAGAGTGTCCTCGACGGCGGCGATCTCAGGAAGTCCGTCATCATGAGTAAACTCCCAAATCCAATAGGCAGGGATTCTATCACCGTTGTTGTCAAAATGAACGGGCCCTGATATACCTAGGATGAGAAACATCACGCGTGTAAATCGTAAACAGTTTTTTTCTTATATTTAAGGGTGGTAATTGGCTCGAAGGCATTCCATACCCGGACATATAAGTCCAAAACAAGGCTGAATGTTGTAGTGTTTTAATTGATAGTCTGTAAATTTCACATTAACAATATTTTCTTGTAAACAATTATTGGATTTACATTTATTGAGCATAGGCTGCATATGCAGCCTATGCTCAATAAATGTAAATCCATCAATTGAAAATTCCAGACGATCCTAAATTTGTACTTACAAACATCTTAGTCGTACGAAGTTTAATGAAACGGGCACCTGATGCTGGTACAAGGCAGACTGGGGTCGTTTCACTAAACTTCGTACACGACTAAAATCTTCATACGACTAAAATCTTCGCAAGTGCAACATTAGGATCGTCCGGAAATTTATTTTAATAATTATTAGGAGATGCAAACTCCTAGATACTAAGTCCTAATTAGGAGATATTAACTCGTAACTTGGACATAGTAACTCCTAATTAGGATATACTAAGTCATAATTAGGATATATTAACTCATCATTAGGAGATAGATAGTCCTAATTATGAGATGCTAAGTCCTAAGTATGATATATTATCTCCTAATTAGGACTCAGTATCTCCTAATGAGCAGTTAATATCTACTAATTAGGACTTAGATATTAACTCCTAATCAGGAGATACTCCTAATTAAAAGATACCTTAGTTATCTCTTAATTAGGAGTTAGTATCTCCTATTTATGGCTTAGTATCTCCTATAGCAAATATTTCAGCATCGACAATTGGCGGCCATTTCACTAAACTTCGTACAACTGAAATGTTTGTAAGTGCAAATTTAGGATCGTCTGGAAATTCTTATTGATGGATTTACATTTATTGAACATATGTAGCATATGCTCAATAAATGTAAATTAAATAATTGTTTACAATAATACATTGTTAATGTGAAATTTACAGACGATCATAATTTTGCACATACGAGCATTTTAGTCGTACGAAGTGAAAAATGCCCCAGGACGGTTCCATATGTGTATCGTACACTGGTAAAGACATGTAAGATTATTACCGGGAAATGATAGTCCTTTGGTGAAGTCGAACATCTCTCGACCGTTGTGGATATCGTGACCAGTTTCTAAGCTGTGGTTTATCCACATGCCATAAAAGTATATGGCATCGTAGAGGAAAGGCGCATACCGACTGCCCTAAAGACAGAGAATATGTACCAGGGCTCGGTTGCTCAAAGCTTCTGTTAGCTTAACAGACTGTTAAATCCTTAGCATTGCTAAGGATTTAACAGTCTGTTAAGCTAACAGAGGTTTTGAGCAACCGGGCCCAGGCCTAACTAAATATACATTTTAGTCAACTATTGTTGTGAAACACACGATTTATTTCTGGAGAAATCGTGGTAAGGGTCATATAATACAACAAGTATAGTCTTTTGAATCGGTGTACATGAGATTTACGGACGTTCTGTCAGGTCCGTAAATCTCATGTACACCTCTTCATGCACACCTTTTGATACTATGTTTATCAGGCAAGGCTAGGACACGTGAAGGAATTCCGAGGCTTGCCGAGGAATTCCTACCGTTTCCGAGCCGAGCCGGATAAACTTGATGTCAAAAAAACATTAACAATGTGATACATGTATCTGGTAACATATTACGCTACAGAATGAGCGATTACGACGTGTTTTTCGTTTAAAGAAAAAGGACTTTCCGTCTTTGCACTGACGTTATTCGGTAAAATCATATGACGCCGTTCGACCAATGAACGTACGTATTGGGCCAATACAAAGGTACGTGCCGACAACGTTAAACGAAGTTAATTCCCTAGCTGTCAGCCTGGATAATAAAAAATATATTTTTGTTAACATGTTTGCCTTACAAACAAGGTGAACATCAGTCCTCAGTGACCTTGACCTTGGACGGTCGGACGTTGGTCGTATGCAAAACAAAGCAACATCCCTTGACACACGTTGTGGCCAAATATTAACAAAGTCGGTGAATGGTTCATGAGTTATTATAGAAATGAATGGCCTTTTTGTGGAATTTATCGGGGTATAAACTTGGAAAAGTCGCGGGAATACTGGACGAAGCGATAACAAATTACAATTTTCAATTTTTTTTTTTTTTTCGAAAATTGTAATTTTTGAAGGCCTCGTCCAGTATTCCCGCGACTTTTCCAAGTTTATATCCCCGATAAATTCCACAAAAAGGCCATTCATTCCTTACAATTCCAGCATTTGAAATAAATTCGTCAAGAAAATGTGTTTATTTTCCGTTTTCTTAAGAATTATTTTCCCTCGAATTATCAAGTCGTTCCCACGAAATGATAATTCGTTCCTTCCATTTAACAATTAGTTCCCACGAATTAACAATTCGTTCCCTCGAATTAACAATTCTTTCTCTCGAGTTAACTATTCGTTCCCACGAATTGTTTTGGCGCCCAGGTGCGCGTGCAACACCTTTGTGCAGCAGGGCGCTAAAACAATTCGTGGGAACGAATTGTTAATTCGAGGGAACGAATTGTTAATTCGTGGGAACGAATTGTCAAATTAAGGGAACGAATTGTTAATTCTTGGGAACGAATTGTTTATTCGTGGGAACGAATTGTTAAATTGAGGGAACGAACTGTTAAATTTAGGGAACGAATTGTTATTTTATGGGAACGAATTGTTATTTCGTGGTAACGAATTAATAAAAAAAATAATTCTACGTCCCCTGTGGGGCTCCGTAGGTCGGAGAGTGTTACGCGGATTTTTTTGGCATAATTCTGTCCTTATCTCGTGAAGTGAATGTTACGAAAATGTGCCAATATATTGTCTATAAATAAGCTCGTACATGATTGTGTTATTACTAAAAGATACGGCAAAATATGTACTTGTACTAGTTATCAAGGTGTATGATCACGTGGTACTAACAACAACAACAATAATCCATCTGATTCAAAGTACGTATTCTTTTATAGTGTCCTTATTAAGTAACGATTTTGATGAAATATGGCGCATTAAACGAGTCTTGTTAAGCTGAATTTGGTGGTCTCTGTGTTTTCGCCCAAACGTCTGTCGTTTTTGCGAAGAAACGATTTCCGTGTCTCCGACACGGAAATCAATTCTTCGCAAAAACGACATAATTCCTTGCCAAACTTCCTGGCCCACCAAATATAGCTCATGAAGACGCGTTTGCTGCGCCATATTAAGGACAATATCAAATAATATTTACTTTGGAAGTGGGCGACGTTGTTGTTGTTGTAACCACGTGATGATCATGCACCTTGGTTATAGTACATACGTGTATATTGAATGTTTAATCATTTAGAGCGTACGTTAGCGGGCGTATAGAAGTTACTTTTAAATTATTTAAAAGTCAATATGTGAATTATAAATATGTTCTTATCTGGCCCAATCCTACGGAACCCTGCAGGTGATATGGATTTATTTTTCTTAATTCGTTCCAACGAAATAACAATTCGTTCCCTCGATTTAACAATTCGTTCCCTCAAATTAACAATTCGTTCACACGAATTAACAATTCGTGAGCGTGGGAATTGTTAATTCGTGGGAACGAATTGTTAAATCGGGGGAACTCATTTCTATTTCGTGGGAATTATAAAAGAAATAATTCTACGTCCCCTGTGGGGCTTTGTATAATCCTGCACATGCGCATGTGTTTGTTAATGTATACCTGCCCCTAAACGCGCTTTTGAATTGCGATACTATTACAATGTATGTGATTGGCGGTTTGACACCGAAGCGTGCATGGTATTATAATAGAATTAGAATATGCTTCTCGTGCACATTAGACAACAAGGCATGACGTCTGGTTATAAATATTACGTTGTACGTATTGCGAACGATTATTGGTTAATTTAATAGATATTGGTGAAAAAGTCACAATATGCGAACATTTTTTAAAGCAAAAATAAAAATGCGATGTTTTCATTTATAGAGAAACTATGGTAAACGATAACATACTTTGTGGTACAACCCCTTGGGTTAAACTTGCTTAGCCAATCAATCTGCTTGATTTCAAGAACGATATTCAACTGTTTTGAAATAAATAAATTGACAAATATTGGCAAAATTGGCGTAGGCGTTAGAGTGTATGCATTATTTAGGTTATTTGATTTGTACATGTTGTATGTGGATATATGCATTCCACAGCGTGCGATGTTGCGCGACTTTATCAGCGCAATATCGTTGCACGGCGGAACGAGTCGCATATTTAAGGTTGAGTTAACGAGCGTTATTATATAGAATAGCAGGTTATTGGGACCAATAATTTACATTGAGTTATCAGTAGTTCGACGTCAGAGAGTTTGAGGTAACGAGTGTTAGTTGTACGTATAATTATAGTATACAATGATACGTACGGTGTGGTTATTTCGAAGTGCGTAGTCGTCGTTCCAAGGCGGTCCCGCCGTCCGCAGGATCACGTCCTTGTTGAACTTGATGAGCCTCTGTCGACCTTCCTCATCGTGGTACTGTGCTATTGTTATCTAAATAGAGACGTTTGTAATGTTAGGTTGACAATAATTTATTTTTATCCCGTCAACACAGTGCGTATGTGCCATGAAACACGGTGCCGTGAAACATTTTTGATTTCCAGTTTTATAGCCATTTGAAGGTGTTGACGGGATAAATAGAATAGTAGGTTAGTGCCGTGAATGGGAAAAAATATCTGGCGCGGCACGGAAACGGGATGTGCTCGGCAGAGCCTCACCCATCCCGTTTCCTGAGCCTTGACATATATTTTTCCCATTCACGGCACTAACCTACTAGTCTCTATCTATTTTCCTTATTTCTGAACCAAAGTATATGTTGTGACCACTCATTTGAACCGTCTCGGCGAGACGGTTCAAATGAGTGGTCACAACATATACTTCTGATCAGAAATAAAGAAATTCTTGAGCCTTGCCGGATATTTTTTCCCATTCACGGCACTAACCTACTATTCTCTATGTATGGGCCTGCTTTCTGTATAATTATGATCATAGTACGTGTGTGTATTTTAGAGCTGCTTTTATATTAATATAATGTATACTCGTATACTCATCAAAACGTCTGAGATAGTTGCCATATCTGACCATGTCCCAGATCTTTTAGCGAATACAAAAATGGCCGGCTACGCTCTTAGGAATCTCGACAATAAATGTTGTCAAAGGCCAAAGTAGCAGTACGTCACAATGATATACATGTGATACATTTCCTGATAATCCTGATAAATTTCAATGTGACAGAAGAAATGTGGCTTATGCGATTTATGACCATGATAGCTCCTAGTGAAATAGTTCACTCCCGTAGCCTGATAATGGCTAATTTGATAGTTGTCTATATTGTTCACGTGACGGGTGTTTCATTGATGAAATGGCGAACAGTGTAGATTCTGATCAGGCTGTGCGGACGCACAGACTGACCTGGATATACACTGATCGCAAAACCCATAAGCCCTATTTCTCCAGTCACATCCCCAAATCATAAAGTAAATAAAAAACTATTCCTCAAGTTAGTGTTCTGTTAGTGCCCTTGAACGAGTACATTGTGCCTGTACCAGTACAGTGTACATGCTTGGAGTTAAAGGTAGATGCCCACTCAGCAGACACACAATGTTCTTTATAGGAATTAAATAAGTGTATAATTGTGTCACTATTACAACAGTTCTAACAATTACGAGTTCCAGCTATACAGACATAATCATTCAGTAATGTTTATTTTACTAATAGTGACGCGCGGTGGTATCAGGCTATTTTCATATGCAAATGAGACATGCTGCTTTTTATTATTTATAATACATTGTATTTTAAATGCGTCATCTGACAGACTAATATTTTCCACAGATTATAAAGTATGATCATTGCACATCAAAAAGTGAATACAGAAAATAAATAGTAATGTCCTTTAAATGTACATGCCCACGAAGTAGACACAAAATGTTCTTTATATCAGAGACATTTTCTGGCAAAATTAATATTAATTCACCATTACCCTACGTACTTATTGGCACTATTATACATTTTATATCAGAAGTAAATTTCCACACTGATATCAGGGGCGATAACCGTGTTTCCTTAAAATGTTAACGGGTATTAATATTTATTGTCTGTATTTATTTTCCGATGTGCAATGATCATACTTTATAACCTGTCATAAATATTGTTTTTTCAGGTGACGCATTTAATTAGTATAAATAATTAAGACATATCATGCCTCATTTGCATATGAAAATAGCCTGATACCACCGCGAGACACTATCACTAACATAAATATTACTAAATGATTATATCTGTATAGCGGGCACTCGTAAGTTTTAGAACTGATGGAATAGTGACACACTTACACACTTATATAAAGAACATTCTGTGCCTACTAAGTGGGCATGTACCTTTAACATTTCAAGGAAACACGGTTATCGCCCCTGATATTAGTGTGGAAATTTATGTCTGATATAAAATATATAATAATGTCAATCAATACGTGGGGTAATGGGAATGAATGTTTAGTTTTCCAGAAAATGTCTCAGATGATGTCACTAATATTTGAACATTTTGTGTCTACTAAGAATAATTTACAACATGCTTTGACAGCACTTCAGAATCATTTCCTTTGGAAATGATTCTGAAGTGCTGTCAAACCATGTTTTTATTGCGAAATAAGGCAATATATAAAAGCAACAGCGGACGATAATTGTTGTGTGTAGCGGTCTAAGGGTTAAATTAAAGCTCTGATATTAGAATATTTCGTGTCTACTAATTGGGCATGTATGTATAACCCCCTATTGTTCACCCTCCCTTATTCTTACCCAGGTAACAATAGGGGAGGGTAACAATATCGGAGGACTGTAGAATTGTGTAGAACCCCCTATTGTTCACCCTCCCCTATTGTTACCCCTCTGTCAGTTCGTCCATTCAGTTCTTGTGAGTGTCCGACAACAAAGGTTGCCGACCAAAACAGATGACGAAATATTGTATCAGAGGTTTGGAGTTCGATATCGAGCACATTCACATGCCGATGTCACCATTGTATGCCGATATCACCATTCTGCTCGTCTATACAACATGATTTTGATGACGGGTAATAATAGGGGAGGGTAACAATAAGGGAAGACTGTATAATTTGTAGAACCCCCTATTGTTCACCCTCCCCTATTGTTACCCCTTTGTAAGTTCGTCCATTCAGTTCTTATGAGTGTCCGACAACAAAGGTTTCCGACCAAAACAGATGACGAAATATTGTATCAGAGGTTTGGAGTTCGATATCGAGCACATTCACATGCCGATGTCACCATTGTATGCCGATATCACCATTCTGCTCGTCTATACAACATGATTTTGATGACGGGTAATAATAGGGGAGGGTAACAATAAGGGAAGACTGTATAATTTGTAGAACCCCCTATTGTTCACCCTCCCCTATTGTTACCCCTCTGTCAGTTCGTCCATTCAGTTCTTGTGAGTGTCCGACAACAAAGGTTTCCGACCAAAACAGATGACGAAATATTGTATCGGATGTTTGGAGTTCGCTATCGAGCACATTCACATGCCGATATCACTATTGTATGTCGATATCACAATTCTGTTCGTCTATACAACATGATTTTTAAGACGGGTAACAATAGGGGAGGGTAACAATAAGGGAGGACTGTATAATTTGCAACCCCCCCCCCCCCCTATTGTTTACCCTCCCCTTGTGTTACCCCTCGGTAAGTTCGTCCATTCAGTTCTTGTGAGTGTCCGACAACAAAAGTTGCCGACCAAAACAGATGACGAAATATTGTATCGGATGTTTGCAGTTCGATATCGAGCACATTCACATGTCGATATGACCATTGCATGCCAATATCACCATTCTGGTCATGATTTTTATGACGGGTAACAATAGGGGAGAGTAACAATAAGGGAAGACTGTATAATTTGTAGAACCCCCTATTGTTCACCCTCCCCTATTGTTACCCCTTTGTAAGTTCGTCCATTCAGTTCTTGTGAGTGTCCGACAACAAAAGTTGCCGACCAAAACAGAGGACGAAATATTGTATCAGAGGTTTGGAGTTCGATATCGAGCACATTCACATGCCGATGTCACCATTGTATGCCGATATCACCATTCTGGTCGTCTATAAAACATGATTTTTATGACGGGTAACAATAGGGGAGGGTAACAATAAGGGAGGACTGTAGAATTTGTAGAACCCCCTATTATTCACCCTCCCCTATTGTTACCCTTTTATAAGTTCGTCCATTCAGTTCTTGTGAGTGTCCGACAACAAAAGTTGCCGACCAAAAAAGATGACGAAATATTGTATCGGATGTTTGGAGTTCGATATCGAGCACATTCACATGCCGATGTCACCATTGTATGCCGATATTATTATTCTGGTCGTCTATAAAATATGTTTTTATGACGGGTAACAATAGGGGAGGGTAACAATAAGGGAGGACTCTAAAATTTGTAGAACCCCCAATTGTTCACCTTCCCCTGTTGTTACCCCTCTGTAAGTTCGTCCACTCAGTTTTTGTGAGTGTCCGACAACAAAAGATGCAGACCAAAAAGAAATGACGAAATATTGTATCGGAGGTTTGGAGTTCGATATCGGACACATTCAGATGCCGATATCACCATTCTATTCCGATATCACCATTCTAGCAGTCAATGCAACATGAATCGTATGACGGTTACCAATAGGGGAGGGTAACAAACACTATGGGAGGACTGTATAATTCCTTATTGTTACCCTCCCCTATTGTTACCCCTCAGTAAGTCCATCCATTCAGTTCTTATCAGTATTCGACAACAAAAGTTGCCGACCAAAACAGATGACGAAATATTTTATGATTCACATGTCGATATCACCGTTCAAGGTGTCAATGCAGCATGAGTGTTGTACCCGGTAACAATAGGGGAGGGTAATAATAGTTGAGGACTGTGCGCTGGGGTGAAATTCATTACACACGCAGAATACTTGGAAGAAATGTACTGTCCTGTACTGTATGTATACTGGTGTTACATAGGCTACAATTCGGTTACATGTATACATGTAATTGGGCCGTGAACTGAGAAAAAGAACAGTATGACATTTGAGACCAGTGTATATAATGGTCTTTCTTCGCATCACAATACTAATTACCGATTGATCAAAATTGTTATGTGGAAGTATAACATACTATTAGGCATATTGAAACTGCGCGGAATCGAATGCGGATCTAGTGATGCACTGGTCACATACAGCGGAAGCTCGCTTTTCACAGCCAGGGCCCATATTTATACATGTCGTACCACATAATACAATATGCGAAAAACTGGTCACCTGAGTAAATTCGTGAAAACATACATGTATGTCGCAACGATTATACTAGCTGGTGCTAATCTGGTGTTTTAAAAAGAACAGCGCAGTGAATAAGCATACCATTTCAGTTGTCCATGTAGTCCTGGACCACACTGACGTCAACTGACGTCAGCTTACTAGGCAATATCTGATCACGCCATCTGCCTGGTATTTTTGGCAATTTTGAAATCTGTGTCAACGGTGTGAGGAAGTCATCTCTTAAATGTCCGTCATAGCAAAATGAGTAGCATGGGTATTAATTTGGTTATCACCAATTATTTTGCACTTACATACACATATCATGACATGTGAACACATCCGCTAAAGATCTTCCAACATCAGCTGTCAATGTAAATGTTATTCCAAAATCAAATTTTACACATACGCACTTCTTTGTCTTACGAAGTTTACAGAATCGGGCCCCATTAGCCTTTATATAAGATGACACCTACTATACCCACAGGTGGAGAAAGCGTGGTAGGGATGGAACAATGGTTACAACTTTCCTGCTTAATATGTTTAGAAACTAGCAGAAAGTCAGAGAAATAAACATTTCATTATAACAAAGCAAGATCTCCTCTAAAGACGCATTATTAAAAGAAGGTCAGTAAGATGAGTGCGGCAGTCGTGTTGTTTGATTATCCAAAATATCTCCCCAAGCCCCGTTTTAAAACCAGACCTCTCGTCTGATGTCCATATATGTCAAAACTCAAACATTATTTCAGACTTCAACTCCAGTTGGTTCTGAAGTTATCACGGTTGTAACTCCAAAACTCTAGGCCAATTCCACAGGTCAGACAAAATGTGTATACCGAGGAATAAGCGCGATTACTCATGACAAAGTTACTTTGTACATAATTGACATATGTTTATACTCATCCATGCTGCAATATGGATATAAACTTTCCATAAAATATGCTTCCACAATGTAATAACACGGTGTATTAAAAATCACAATACACTAGACTAAGTGGAATAAATATGCGAATGAGACTGCAACAGAAAACACACTAGGTGGTCATTACAGCTTCGATGTATGGTGCTGTGCTTATGCAATATATATAATATGACATTTGTGTTGATTCAATATGAGACTTACTGAACTCGTTGACTGATTTCATAAGAAACTTGGCATAGCCTCGTTTCTTGTGCAGTCAGTAAACTTATTTAATAAATATCATAGTAAAGCATCACTCATGTAGCATTCTTTATTTATTTCGTGATATTGTACAACTCAAATCTGTCAATGACCACAATCTGTATATTTCGGAAGCACTTTGTTTTGATCGCACAAGATACATAATTAGCAGGTGTTTATTGAAACACGATTGTATTACTTAAAATAGTTTGTTTTTATCCAAAGTAGAGGACATTGAAATCGTTGTTATTACCACGTTGATAATTTCCGAACCATTCGGAGTTCAGTTTTGAAGCTATGTTTTTTTTCCTGAAGCGTTATCATATGCGGACATCATACGAACTATCTGATTTAATACATATGGTTTTAGGCGATATTCTGGATACTCAAACAACACGACTGCCACGTTCATCGTATTGATATTCCTCTAATAACAGGCTTTTAGAGGCGATTTCTTTCATGGCAATTTTATTTCTCTGACTTCAAAGTTCTGCTAGTTTCTAAATATCTTCATTTGTACATTTTAGCTAGTTTACCATCATTGTCACGCTTTATCCACCTGTGGTTACAACCGTGTAAAGTGTATCTAGTGTTTCGCCAACAATGTACTTAATGTGTGCTTATCGTATGTGTTTCATCGCCGAGGATGTAGAAAGCTGTAATGAAATGAAACATATATGATGTAAACTTACCATAGCTTTGTAACTTTAACGAAGGACATATAAATGTCCAACCATGACGAAAAATGCCATTATTTGTGTGGTATACACGTTCGTTCTTAACTATATAACGCATACAAATGGTGTGGTTTGTTTTTACCTAGACTGTTTGTGTATTCACCTCGTTTCCATTTGCAATATATTGCACTGGTTTGCGGGAAACTTCCGGGCAGTGTTTATGTATAAATGTACATCGTGTTCGGACCATATTTGAATAGAAAGCAGCGACTCCAGTGTTATGATACAATTATTTTAAAACATTCGATTCAAGAAAGCCACCAGTTACACGAACGCTTTACTGTATGTTGATTTATTCATAAAATACGCGTTACACAGACGCTAGGTTTTAGAAAACTTGGTCAGTTGAGTCTAAAGATGACGAATTTTGCAATTTATGATACGCATGCATTACAATTTTAATAAGAGGCGTTGTGTTCCTTTTAGAGCATCAACACGTTGACTTGATCCGTAACTCCCAATGATCCATTACGGCCGAAGTAACTGTTCATGTACCAGTTGATGGACAATCTGTATGTCTATATACATGTAAGATGATAACATCGATGTCATGATGCACCTATCAATGTCTTCTCCCGCAAGCGGCGGACACACCGCCGCCGGTTTTAAGACACATTAAAATTTGTCCGTCTAATTCCGGTATATAGGAAATAAATTTGGTCTAATCATCAGGGGCTGTGATTGTTTTCTATATAGCCGATTGGTCGGTCTGATTTGTGTAATATCCCCAGCGGAAGATTGACTGTCTAATTCCCGCTAAATGGACATTTTGGCTATCTAATGTCCAAGGTTTGCCCGCAGCCCTCACGGACGGGTAAATTTTTTATTTTTTTTTATTTAAAATATTTATTTATTTAATGGTGTTCAACGGCCTATCAACAGCTATGGGCAATTTCAACCGGGTTAACGGGATCGACTTCCGTATTTCAATTGTATCAATACGGGGAAACTCAAATTTTCCAATAGAGTATTTCCATTAACATGATTAATAAAATACATGCATGTATTGAGCCCTGAAATTAGAATAACCTGATCTGGTGTCAGGTCCTCATCACACCAGGGTCACTTAGTCGCATCATCTAACAGTAATATGATTAACACTAATCACACTACTCTTATAGTGGGTATAACACTCACGTACCAAAAAGCAAAATATTAAACCTGAGCGCCAAAACAGGGATATCGGGAATCGTTATAAGTAAGGATGAACAACATCGCCAGAAGACATTGACAAGTGTATGAACCATCGAGTGCACACGACGTCAAATATATGTATTGTGCCCACTATAAGCAATAAGTCTTTTCATGCAGCATACAAACGTGTATCGTATGATATTGCGATATTTTCTACATCATTTTCACAAACAAGCATACTCGTTGGCTTTAATCGCACGTCACTTGAATTTGTGTTGTCACTTAAACGATGTTCCGACCTTCTCGTGAATTAATCCATTTCAAAAGTTAGTGAAATAAGACTGGCATACTCGGGTTATGTGATCACGTGCTTTCCGAAAGTTTGTGAGATAGGTGACGTGACGTATTCTTACGTCATTTTACAGTATATTTTCTTTAGAACATTCCTAACAAAACGGACGGATTTTGATGATATATAGCGCACCAAAGATGTTGAGTTACATGCTTTACGGTTGCGCTAAATATTCTTTATAACACCGTATAACTTTCACGAAGATTCGAGTACCGTTAATTTCTTATATTCACGTCCTCTAGATTTGTATTTACTTTCAATTTGCCGATAACATGTTGTTGGTAAAAACGAGACAGTTATCTGATTTAAACAAATTGTACAGTACAGGGCAAACAACTTTACATTTGCTGCGCTATGTTTCATAAAAATATCGGCATGTGAATGTGCTCGATATCGAACTGCAAACATCCGATACAATAGTTCGTCTTCTGTTTTGGTCGGCAACGTTTGTTGTCGGAAACTCTGAATAACTGAATGGACGAACTTACCGAGGGGTAACAATAGGAGAGGGTTCTACATAATTCTACAGTCCTCCGATATTGTTACCCTCCCCTATTGTTACCTGGGTAACAATAGGGGAGGGTGAACAATAGGGGATTCTACACATTTAACGACAGCATGTCGTCTCCCAAGAAGGGGAGAAAGGACGGAGGTGGATACAGAGGAAACCGGCTCATGGGTGCCTAGCTCGCATTAGAATAGTCATTTCTGGTGCTTTAACGTGCACAGACTCTCCTTCAAATCTGATACACGGGATCGCATGTGTGCTATAAGAAACTCGGCATAGCCTCGTTTCTTATGAAATCAGTAAACTAGAAGTATCATATTCAATCATCACTCGTGTAAGATGCTCTATATATTAAATGACACAATAATTATGAATGACATTATAATAATCAATTACTATGAATAAATGTACTTACGAATAATAGATATTTAAATGCGTGTTTTGCCGCTTCGTCCAAACTGTCTCCCTTTTCCCACATCTGCATGTCCTCCCGACTTCTGACCGCCCATGTACTTATGAAGATGTACTCGCCATTGCACATACCGTTCAAACATGCGCGAATCATATACTGGCGTAAGTTGAAATCGTCGCATAGAAATATTACTGAAATATATGACATTTTATGGCTACAATATATTACGTGATATTTATAGTTCACACATTGAATAAATGCGTTTTCTAATGCACTCTATAAATATCACGCAATCTGATTGGCTGATGGTCATACATTACAGGTATATCATTGCTGATGAACCGTCGCAAGTTATTTCAATATGTATTCCTACGCCAGTAGTAAAGGAGTGCATTATAAATAGGTTAACCGCATTGTAATTTTGAAATTTGCGGCGTATATCAGAAAATGATAGGTCGGAAAACATGTTTAATGGCGACGCGCTAGCGGAGCCAATAAACAGATTTTCCGACCTATCATTTTCTGATATACGCCGAAAATTTCAAAATTACAATACAGTTAACGCTATATTTTTCTTTCTAAGAATTTTTTGATGCGCAATGATCATATTTAATAATGTGTTGATAAAAATAGTTATTCAGGTGACGCATTTACATGTAATTGATGTAAGCTGCGGAAACCCATGACACTGAGATCACCTGATCAGAGATAGAGCTTATCCCAGCCCTGTCGCAGCAGTTTATCACCACTGGTTACTGGGCTTACAATATGCATAAATCATATCACACTTGATATAAATATGCTGTGTCACCAGAACGCTTTGTGTATTTGTCCAACTTACTTCGGTTGGATTTCTTTATGCGGTTGAATTAATCGTCCATGAGGAAGGCGGACACATCTCACTGTGTGTTTGTAATGGACTGCATGATGGTGATATGAAAATTACTTGCAAAACATGCAGATCCTGATGAGACGGCTTGATACGAGCCGGCTCATCTGGATCAACACTGTTGCCAAGCATCACACAACAGGTATGTAGTGTTGAAAGGGTTAAGGACCACTACACACTTAAGCCCCAAGTTTTGCCATTTAAAGCATTTGTATAATTTCAACCGCATTTCTTTGTAATGGTTGCAAAATAAATTATTCCTTTTCACCACTTAAAATGTAGTTACCATGGTTAAATGTAATTACATGTAGTCATCTTATATTAGCGGTTGGAATTGGCTCAAAGAACCTTCCATGCCCGTTTAACTTACTCCTGCTGGATTTCTTTAAGAGATTGAAGTAAGCGTCCATGAGGGAGGCGGACACATCTGGCGACGTTTGTGTAATCGTCTGCATGATGGTGATCGATGTGCCGAAGAACCATTTTCGTATTCCGTCCACTGCGTACTGGCATACTCCTAGTGAAGACCAAATCAAATGAAGTGAATGGGGTTTAACGTCCCAGTAACAGTTAAGGTCATACAGGGACGGTACCACAGTTTAAAGTATCATCCGATTGTCCAGTGGGATGGCAATACTATACAATATTTTTTTCTGCCCTAGGGTAGGTTTTTAACTCACAACCTTAAGTATTGAAGTCCAATAGTTCTACCCCTGAGCTACAGCCCATCCCTCTTAGTGTGGACAGAGTTGAGGAAAGGAACACTACTGTATGTTTCATGAAAGCTGCCCAAATTGTACGGCTATATAAACAATTCAAAAACAATATTTTTTTCGATAATATTAAATTAAAGGAAAATTTAAGAATGGGCCTTCTTTTTATTTCGTGAAATTTGGTCAAATATTGATTTTATTACGAAAAAACAATTTCCCCATGTTAATCCCCATAGACATCTTCACATAGTGAAGATGTCTATGGGGATTTAACATGGGGACATTTTTAGAATTTCCGAAATACTGGACCGATTTTCAAAATTTAACTTTGGTTTTCTTAGTTAGATCATTTTCAGGCTATCTACATGTAGCCAGGTTTTGGAGTCAATTTCCAAAAAAAATGTTTTCTGACTCATCCCACAGCTTCTCCACCTCCTTTTCCCCCATGTTAAATTCCCATAGACAAATCAGTTTTTCGTAATAAAACCAATATTTGACCAAATTTCACGAAATAAAAAGAAGGCTCATTTTTTTAAATTTTGATAAAATTTAATATTATCCAAAACAAAACTGTGTTTCCATTGTTTATATGACCGTAAAATTTGGGCATGTTTCATGAAACAGACAGTAGCAATTTCAATCATTCCACACTGCAATCCTCTTTTCTGATGTTTGTAAACAGTGTAGATACAGATGAGCCGGTTCGTAGCGAGCCGTCTCATCAGGATCTGCTCTTTCTGCAAGTAACATTTTTTTTTAAATTACACCCCTTTTTATAAATGGACCAGTCTGAAAATCAATTTGTGAGAATTGGATTGGGTCGGGAAATTAACATGTCACAGTCCATTATAGGGTTGAAAGGCTTTAGACGTTTGCCACAAATTATACAGGACTAGACATTCCCATAGTATTGCTGCAGTGTGGTATTGGCAATTGTTACATGATTTCCGTTGTTTGCGTGCTTTTTGCATATGGCTTTAGGCAATGCTCATTCCGGGGCCGCGCGTAATGGAAGTGCCATCATGACGTCACTACGCGGATGTGCCTTCATGACGTCACTACCTCATGACGTTCATGACGTTCATGACGCGGCCCCGGAATATGAATACCGAAAATTATCTACGTGAATGGGACGATTTATAAAAGTACTGAAAATACTGAATATAATGCTCAAATTACATTGGTTTTTGTTGGAAATGTAACAATCCGAATCCGTGTGCAAACGTTTGCTGTGGCCCGAGGGAACTGTTTGAACCCAAGGCCGCAGGCCGCGGGTTCAAACAGTTCCCTCGGGCCACAGCAAACGTTTGCATACGGCTGGACATGATCAAACCTTATAATAGTGTAGATCCTGATGAGACGGCTCGTGACGAGCCGTCTAATCAGGATTTGCACTTTTTGCAAGTAATTTTCATATTTTTGAGAGCAAAATCACCCCTGTTTCATAAATGGACACGTCTGAATATCATGACGATTGATTGGGGTTAAATAAGAATTCACCTGTGTTGTAATGGAGGATACCAATTTTGTTCCAGTCGAAATGTTTGAATAAGTTGTAGATGCCAATGCCCACGGCGGTTTGAGTGCCCAGGGTCCTCACGAACGTCGGGTATAGCGTCTTGTCTGTCAGTGCATGCCCTGTAGAGACCCATGATATATGTGGGATGTTCCAGTAGGCTGTCAAATGTCCGGCAGAAGCTGAGACTGAAAGGAGATTAGACGTGTGGTGTTATTGTCGCTCGTTTCAAATGATCTGTAGTCAAGGTGTATGATCGCGTGGTACTAACAACAACAACAAGTACCGATTCAAAGTACGTATTCTTGTATAGTGTCCTTATTACGTAACGGATTTTGATGTAATATGGCGCATCAAACGCGTCTCGTTAAGCTGCATTTGGTGGTCTCTTTATTTTCGCACAAACTTCTGTCGTCTTTGCGAAGAATCGATTTCCGTGTCTCCAACACGGAGATCGATTCTTCCCAAAAACGACATAAGTCTGTTCCAAACTCCCTAGACCACCAAATGCAGCTCATGAATACGCGTTTACTGCGCCATATTTCATCAAAATCCGTTGCATATTAAGGAAAATATCAAATAATATATACTTACTTTGGAGTGGGCGACGTTGTTGTTGTTGTAACCACGTGATCATGCACCTTGGCAGTGTAAAATAAAATATATAAGGATATACTGCACAACCATGCGTAACGAGACATTATGCTTGTAAAACATGTATATGCCCCCTTGGCATACTTTACTGTAAAAATGACTATAGTGTTTCAGCGACCTTGTGACGGTAAAGAAAGGTAAATGTGGTGGTATGAGAGTGTGACAAATGTTAAGGGGGTTCTAATGTCCAAGTAGCAATCCTTCGCGTACTATTGAAAATATTACATGTTGGAGAAACTCTTACAAACTTTTCGATGTAAATGTACACGGACGTACTGACGGACGGACGTACGGAACCTCAAGAGCAACACAATATGCCCTCCCCTCCACCTTGCTATCGAATAGGGGACATATAAACGCATATATCTGCAAACATATAGTGCATGTGGCTGTGTCTAGAGAAATGGCGTTTATGGGTATAGCGACAACTGTGGATCCTGATCCGACTGTGCATCCGTACAGTCTGGTCAGGTTCGCTATCCCATCAATTAACAATCCACCATGTTTCTAACAAGGAATATAGATCGTTATCAGGCTACACGAGTGTGTTATATAATCAGGAGCTACACTCGTCCTAAATCCCATATGCCCCGTTTCCCCAGTCACAGCCACATAATTATGCCATTTGTTACAAACAGAGTCTGCACTAACCTGCGGATTGGGGCGATCCGATGACGACGTCTACCTTCTCGTACATGATGTAATCCACGACGGTGCCGACACCTTTGGCGGCCGTCTGTGCGTCCTGCCATACAACACTACAGCGAGAGAAACATAATAGCGCTCATCTGCCTAGCAAGGAATCTGCTATAAATATAATGCCTAAATCTGACAGAGTAGAACAAACATTCAGTCTTACACACTTTAGCCTGCATTAAATGCAGTTTGCATTGTTCTGGACATACACTGACCATTATGAATATTTACTGATGCATGTATTTGTCCTACTATTGGAAACACACACATTTGTGACCTATGTGCAGATGAGCGCTATTGAAACATCAGCCCATTCGACGACAGATTGGAGTAAACAAACATCAATAAGTGAAGCAAAAGTAAGCTGAAAAAAGTCTTTACTCCCTCCAAGGAGGGAGTAAAGACATTTTTAGCTTATTCATTTTCACTTATGTTTGTTGGTATATTTAATGTATTTATATACCATGGTCGGTTGCTTGAACCTGTGTTTTCAACTGGGACAGACTATCGGCTTTACTCACAACCGCCACTCATTCTCGACTCAATGATTTTAGCTCAGTAAACTTGTTGTTAATTGATTAACGATGCATGTTCACGTATAAGGGTTTGTTCTCACTTTCCCAACATTCTAACAATAGTGACAATTGGTCATACTCGCTATTCTGCACAGCGGAAAGTTTCGCAATGCAAAGGAGATCAAAGTGAAATAAACTGGTGCTCAAAACAGATTTGCATTAGCTAAATAGATAAAAGAAAATAGTGATAATATATTAACATGCATACTTGTTTATGCACTGTTAAAACTCGGTATTAATAATCACATCGTTTATATCATAACTTTTTTATACTGTTTTCCATTTCCATCGCATTTTCTCCGGCTGTAACGTTGTGTAGTGCAAACCAAATGTGTCTTATACATGAACAATCACATGATTGGCTTGTCTCAAATGGTATGTGTGCAACAGCCGAAATAACAGTACAGCTCAACAACAACCAGACATTGGGAAACTTATTTGCCCGATATTTCGACCGATTCGTAGTTGTCATTATAACTTGGAACAATTGACCACTATTCTCGGGCCATATTCTATGCCTTAAATAATTATTATTTGATATGTTCCTTAATAGACAACGGATTTTTATGAAATACGGCGCAGTAATCGCGTCTTCATGAGCTGCATATTGTGGTCCCGGGAGTTAGGCACATACTTATGTCGTTTTTGCGAACAATCGATTTGGAAATTTGGAAGTTTGGGCCGAAGTACCGGGACCACCAAAATGCAGCTTAACAAGACGCGTTTGATGCGTAATATTGCATCAAAATCCGTTACATAATAAGGACAAAATAAAAGAATACGTACTTTGAATCAGAGGGCTTCTGGAAGTTTCAGTAATTGCGTCAGATTGTCATGAAACTCAACCATTAATACCAACCACAGCACATATGCAAAATAATTCGCAGGTCAATGAATACAATTCTGCACGAAGTATATATAGAGGATATTCCATCGTACATTTTAAATAGCGGGAAATAATACACGAGTGTGCGTCGGCTTCCGCGTAAGCAACGAGTGAGCGTAGCGAATGAGTTTCTTGCATGGACGCCGACGGACACGAGTGTATTATTTCCGCAATTCAAACATGTACGATGGAATATCCTATTTATTACACTTCCACGGCGGATATATATGCACATTTAGTCTATTTTTGAGAGTATAATCAATGAATTGTGATGTGCGCATGAATAGTTATACAATGACGTGTTTTCCCGCGTTTTTTGACGTTACGTTGTGTGGCGTCAAATGTGAAGTCATGCAATCTTTTTGAAATCCAAATTACGCAGCTGTTTCTATGAGCCAGATATATTTGAGTGCATGTTTGGAATGTGTTCAGTCACATTAACATTCCAGATTAGTTGAGACCCTTTCCAAATGTTCAAATAACTTTATTTTGATCGTAATAAAACTTAAACATGTTGCATGAAAGATCGTGGTTTCCAAGAAAACAGGCACGCAATTACGGTGTATTATTTGTAATGAGTTGATTACGGGTTTTCTCTCACAGCGAAACCCGTGCAAATAATTTTCAAGAGTGTAATAAAGTAAATGTAAATAGAGGATATTCATATTTTTGCAACGAATATGACATATACGTATGTATGTTCATCGAGTGGTGTTAACTGTCCATATTTCACGAGTGGAAATTTCACACCACGAAATGAACATATGTCATAGTAATTTCAAAAATATGAATATTCTATTTATTATTAGAAACCCCACCATTTCTCAGACTCTATGCGGTAATGTATGTGTATTGGCCTACGTGAGCATGGCAAGTGCGCATATACATAGAGAATAGTAGGTTAGTTCCGTGAATGGGAAAAAATGTCCGGCAAGGCTCGAGAATTTCTTTATTTCTCATCAGAAGTATATGTTGTGACCACTCATTTGAACCGTCTCGCCGAGACGGTTCAAATGAGTGGTCACAACATATACTTTGGTTCAGAAATAAGGAAAATAGATAGAGAATGGTAGGTTAGTGCCGTGAATGGGAAAAAATATCTGGCAAGGCTTAGGAAACGGGATGGGCGAGGCTCTGCCGAGCACATCCCGTTTCCGAGCCGCGCCAGATATTTTTTCCCATTCACGGCACTAACCTACTATTCTATTTATCCCGTCAACACCTACAAATGGCTGTAAAATGTAAAAATTGTATTGACTGGATATCAAATATGTTTCACGGCACCGTGTTTCACGGCACATACGCACTGTGTTGACGGGATAAATATAGATACATGTACCTACATTACTGATATCTCACCAGAAATTGTTTATTTTAATCGTTTACAACGTATTGAGTTTGTATTACATGTATAAGTAAATAGAGAATACCATGCTAGTATCCTTTGATATCAAGCTTATCAGGCAAGGCAAGGAAACGCGTAGGAATTCCTCAGCTCCGAGGAATTCCTACCGTTTCCGAGCCGAGCCTGATAAACTTGATATCAAAATACACTAGCATGGCATTCTATTCATCAGGTAACGTTTTTGGCTACAGAATGCGCAATTATGACGTTGTTTTCGTTTAAAAGAACGCAAACTTCTTTCCATGACGTCATTCCACTGACATAATTCGGTAACGTCATGTGACACCGTTCAACCAATGAAACGTTTGTTTTCAATTTGTTGTAACCAGGATATTCATATCAGGACAATGCCTGATACAGCAATATGTTATCAATCAGTACGTATTCGGCCAATACAAAGCTCGTTATACCTGATAAATAATACAGAAAGGTTACCTGAAATTGCTGTGCTGCAGAACCCCGTCCTCCACGAGTTGATCCATGGCTATGTTGATAGCCCCGTGCGACACCTCACCGGAAAACGCACTACAGCACCTGTCATGCCCCTCGTATGTTAACAGGCCGAACTTAAAATGCACCGCTGAAACGGTGAAAAACCAAGGTATCACGAAGCTTGTCCATGAAATGTATAATAGTAAGTGCATTGTGTTGTTCTGGTATTTTGTCTCGTTGTTTCACAAATGTTTCCGTTATTTCCAAGTCAATAATGATCGTAGTTTTCTATACTATAACAATATCAAACGCCAAATTTGTATAAACTCAAATAATTAATGCTAGCTCTAAATATTTAGAGTCTGCTCCAAAACATTTGAAGAGCTGTCTAAATCATTTGGAGCCAGCTATAAATGTTTAAAGGTAGCTCTAATTATTTAGTGCTACACTAGTTATTTATAGCTACATATTTAGCAATAATTATTTGAGTTTATGTAGATTCGGCGTTCCAGGAACATACATTAACCCTCAGTACGCGGGAAACGAAAATTGTCGTCTGCTGTTTTTCATGTTTGCCTTAATTCTGAACAAAAAAGCCTGTTTTGACAGCACATGAGAATCGTCTCCTGTGGAGACGATTCTCATGCGCGGCCAAAGCAGGTTTTTATCGAGAAATATTGATAATAAAACATTTCCAACAGACGACAAAATTGGGTTAAAAATACAAAAATGTGTAGCACCATCCTAGTATGTATTACTATGACGTCATTTACGTAACCCTGACACCGCTATCTTAATTTTTTGTCGTCTGCTGCTTATTTTCTATTTTCCATTTTTATCATTAAAAACATGCTTTGCCAGCACTTAAGAATAATTTACAAGTGCTGTCAAACCATGTTTTTATTGAGAAATAAGGGAAGGTATAAAAGCAACAGCAGACTACAATTGTTGTGTGTAGCGATCTAAGGGTGCGGTGCGTTGCGGTGTGTAGCGGTGCAATTAAGTGTCGCGTTTGTTTCACTTTCCCATTTTCAATTCTGAATTCTATGGAATTCGTGTAGCACACACTATTCAATATCTAACTGTATGATCTGTACAGTGTATAATTCCCAGTCGTTCGCATGTATGTCAACATCCAGCCAAGTATTCTATGAATGGCGCACTATTGTCAATTGAAAACGTATTCACGTTGCTATGGCAATCGATTACGCACATGCGCAGAGATGAAGACCAATGGCGCCTGGCTTAATCGAATACTAGTTAATCTGATTAAAGTATAAAATCAAGTAGAAAATAATATGTTTTTCTTCTTATGGGCACGGCACGAAACTAGGTAACTCACTTGTTTAGCGGTGACAAGTCCTCGAATAAACCCAGAATAAAGTTATTTGCACATGTAGTCGGTGTATAACCAGAGCTGCATCTACAAATAGGTGACGAGTGTTCGCTTAAACCAGGATATAGAGGATATTCATATTTTTGCAACGAATATGACTCATCGAGTGTTGTGAAATGTCCATATTTCACGAGTGCCTAAAGGCACTCGTGAAATATGGACATTTCACACCACGAGATGAACATATATGTCATATTCGTTGCAAAAATATGAATATTCTATTTATTATATACCGCTCCATGGAAATTAGCAGTTTTTTAGACTGTATACTGTAATGAATGTGTATTTGCAGCCTATTTGCAGTCCGGTGCTGCAGGTGCGCGTTATGAATATAGATAGCGGAAGTAGTTGTATTTTCACCGGAAGTTGTTTATTTCATCGATGAGAACATATGACTTTTATTTACATCGTATAACTATGTATTTCATGGGTAGGTATATAATAAATAGTTGCTACTTGAACATGTAGCTTGGGTCCAACTCGATTTGGCAATTATCGACACTTACAAAGTTTGAAACAACACATATAGATAATACCATAAACATTACTTTGGTTTTCAGACTCGGGGTTTGTGGAATGTGACGCGAGAGGGTGGATCTTTTTAATATATGTATTTTGTTTGAGATGTTCGTCTCTCATTTTTTCAAGTCGCCAGATGCATATATGTTCTATAAAGTTACTATAGCATATTTTAGATGTGAAGAATCCAAGGTGTATGATCACGTGGTACTAACAACAACAACAAATATCGATTCAAAGTACGTATTCGTTTATAGTGTCCTTATTACGTAACGGATTTTGATTAAATATGGCGCATCAAAATCGTTTTGTTAAGCTGCATTTGGTGGTCTCTGTATTTTCTCACAAACTTTTGCCGTTGTTGCGAAGAATCGATTTCCGTGTCTCCGATATGGAAATCGATTCCTCGCAAAAACGACATAAGTCTGTGCCAAACTCCCTAGACCACCAAATGCAGCTCATGAAGACGCGTTGCTGCGCCATATTTCATAAAAATATGTTGCATATAAAGGAAAATATAAAATAATACTTACTTTGGACATTGTTGTAACCACGTGATCATGCACCTTGGAATCACAGGATGTTCATGAGACACAATTGGAGTTAACATATTGATCATGTGGCAAATTTACAGTACAATTTTATTTATCCATGACTATGACTATATATCGCTGTACGCGATATCTGAGAACTAGAGTACTTTTTATGTTATAGAGAATAGTAGGTTAGTGCCGTGAATGGGAAAAAATATCTGGCAAGGCTCAGGAAACGGGATGGGCGAGGCTTTGCCGAGCACATCCCGTTTCCGTGCCGCGCCAGATATGTTTTCCCATTCACGGCACTAACCTACTATTCTATTTAACACCTACAAATAGCTTTAAAATGCAATAAAAGTAACCCCAGCCACCGCACATATTCATACGCAGTGATTAGGTCGTATTGACAGGATATAAAATGTTTCACGGCACCGTGTTTCACGGCACATACGCACTGTGTTGACGGGATAAAACTGTATTGCCGGTGTCTTCGGGTAGTGTTGTTGTGTTATCCTTCATATATAACCGAATAACTGTGTCAAGATTATGGTGCTTACATAGTATATAGCCGAATTCGTGTTTGATAGGCGCAATGCATGGCAAATGTCCATACCGTACAGATTTCGGCGACTATACCGTACAGAATCCGTGTGAAACTGTCGATGTCCTAACCGTACAGACATAGTTTTGCTCCACTGGCTTTCGGTGTGTTTAACGTCCAGTGGTGACTTTTTCTTAGTCATGTTTGACATATTTACAATTAAAGTCTGGAAACGAGGGACACATATTCGAAAAGAGCATCAATCAATGATGCAATATCAAGTAACAGATTAAAAATTCATGCAGAGATTACCGTAAGTGAGCTCAGTAAAGACCGTCCTCCCGCTTCATTTTCAAAATGTTCACGTTGTTTGGTCGTTCCTGCCTATATGTATAGCGAGGAATGGACCATGACAAGGGAAACCGAGGGTTAAGACAACATTTATACACAGGATTACCACGTTTAGTATGTGATTTTTGCTAGTTTAAAAGGGGAAAACAGTAAAAATGTAAGTACTTACCTTTCACATTTTTGCATCTGCCATCTTGTGGGTGTCTTAATTTACCGGTCCGTACAGCTTACAGTACAGTGAACAACGTAATAATTTCACAATTTGTACCCTAAAATGTTAACTGATAAATAAAAAAGCAGGCTAGTTTCTTTTGATTACATTTTGTTCAGCTTCGGCTCGGAAACGGTAGGAATTCATCGGCGAGCCTCGGAATTCCTATTCGTTTTCAAGCGTTGCCTGATAAACTTGATATCAAAAGACACTCGTCGGGAGGGTGGGGGGTGGGGGCCGTTTCACTAGACTTCGTACGACTAAAATGTTCGTAAATGCAACCTTATGATAGTTTGTAAATTTCACATTAACAATGTTTTCTTGTAAACAGTTATTGCATTTACATATATTGAGCATAGGCTGCATATGCAGCCTATGCTCAATAAATGTAAATCCATCAATTGAAATTTCCAGACGATCCTAAATTTGCACTTACATTTTAGTGTTACAAGTACGCTATGCTTTCTTGAAGACAACGCGGTGTTTAGATTAGTCTCAGATGATACATGTATCAGATATTCAACACGTGTATTTTCCAAGGTACATGATCACATGGTTACAACAACAACAACGTCGCCCACTCCAAATAAGCATTATTTGATATTTTCCTTAATATGCAATGGATTTTGATGAAATATGGCGCAGCAAATGCGTCTTCATGAGCTGCATTTGGTGGCCTATGGAGTTTGGTACAGACTTGTGTCGTTTTTGCAAAGAATCGATTTCCGTGTCGGAGAAATCGATTCTTCGCAAAAACGACAGTAGTTTGGGTGAAAATAAAGAGACCACGAGCTCAGTTAACAAGACGCGTTTGATGCGCCATATTACACCAAAATCCGTTACGTAATACGGACACTATAAAAGAATACGTACTTCGAATCGGTACTTGTTGCTGTTGTTAGTACCACGTGATCATACACCTTGTTTTCACTGTATTGAACCTTGGAATTCGTACGCATTTCCTCGCCTTGCCTGATAATCTTGATATGAAAACACTAGCATGTTTTTTTTCTATCAGATACATAGCTGTGCATCGACCAAATATTAGTAGACGCTGTCTGTTAACGAACACTTATGCAATGTATTTAAGGAATAAAACTATGGACTCTTGCGTTTACTATAGTACATCTACGAATAACATATTTGGTCTGTTTAATATGCGTGGAGTCCAAAGGTTGTTCATACTACAGTAAACGTAACAGCCCATGGTTTCATTACTTACATTTACATTACATTCATGTTTCAAAATGTAAATAACCAAATGTGCGTTAAAATTAAGAATCATCTTGTTTTACATCATTTTGTCGAAATTCATGGAACAGCGACGTTGACGTTCAATGCATCACAGTACAATGTACAAATGCAATAAAATCGCACCTGCAGTGTAATTATTGGATTTACATTTATTGAGCATGGGCTGCATATGCTCAATACATGTAAATCCATCTATGGCTTTCTCGGTCGGCGATTATTATGGATCGCTCGACTGTATCTTCTAATTTCTAAAAAAACGGAATTTAGTATGGCGGCTGTATGGCGGCTGAGCTCTATTATGTCATTGTTACATGGTTTCCGTTGTTTGCACACATGTGCAAACAAATAGCGCGTGCTGTTTGCACATGGCTTTAGGCAATGCTCATTCCGGGGCCACGCGTAATGGAAGTGCCTTCATGACGTCACTACGCGGAAGTGCCTTCATGACGTCACTACTTCATGACGTTCATGACGTTCATCACGCGGCCCCGGAATATGCATACCGAAAATTATCTGCGTGAATGGGACGATTTTATAAAAGTACTGAAAATACTGAATATAATGCTCAAATTACATCAGTTTTTTGTTGTAAATGTAACAATAACGTTTGATCATGTCCAGCCGTGTGCAAACGTTTGCTGTGGCCTGCGGCCTTGGGGTTCAAACAGTTCCCTCGAGCCACAGCAAACGTTTGCACACGGCTGGACATGAACAAACCTTATATTAGTTCACCGCAGAGCTCCAGGTAAGGTGCGTATTTTACGCACTTATTTTAGCAGAATATGCGCTGATTATCAAAATCGGTACAAAATACTCACATCAATGTGAACATTGAGTAGTGAAAATACTGTAGTAAAGTTGAAATTTACTTAGTTCAGCTTCAAAACAGCTCAAATAAGTGATGTTTAAATGTGTGTTATTTTATTTTATCATTTGTACCCTATTTAATAAGGAAGAACATCAATGATACATTTGTAAAAGTAAAATACGCAATGCATTTGAAATTTGTGGGTATAATGCTCTTTATAGATACAAAACTTATCTGGAGCCCTGGATTCACCGTTTCAAATGTCGGATATAATTCCTAATAAAACTGATATTCAGACGGAGTGTGCTAAATAATACCTGATATAATCTGATCGGGGATGAATATAACAATAAGCCATAGAGTGTCTGGAAAAGATCGATCCCATGAGGAAGTGATCACGGAATGGGAATCCTCTCAAAGAAGTCAGCCAAATTCTGTATCACGTCAGCATCAAGTATGCCCCAAAAGCGCGCGCTAAGAACTGAACTGTCCACTGTAACCCAGGAACGCTAACTATGTCTTCATCCCACACACTTATATAAATACAATAAACAGTAATATACTAAATCATCAATACTACAAAGACAATGTGTATGATCACGAGGTACTAACAACAACAACAAGTACCGATTCAAAGTACGTATTCTTGTATAGTGTCCTTATTACGTAACGGATTTTTATGAAATATGGCGCATCAAACGCGTCTTGTTAAGCTGCATTTGGTGGTCTCTTTATTTTCGCCCAAACTTCTGTCGTTTTTGCGAAGAATCGATTTCCGTGTCGGAGACACGGAAATCGATTCTTCGCAAAAACGATATAAGTCTGTGCGAAACTCCATAGACAGCCAAATGCAGCCCATGAAGACGCGTTTGCTGCGCCATATATCATCAAAATCAGTTGCATATTAAGGAAAATATCAAATAATACTTACGGAATGGGCGACGTTGTTGTTGTTGTAACCACGTGATCATCCACCTTGAAAGACATATCAAACCATACACCACTAAATTAGTTATTGACGTCTGCTGTATTATTTTATTATTTTGTTTTCGGCAACTAAATGTGATCAACATCTCGTTGCGACGGCACATGCGAGTCGTCCCCAATGTGAGAGACGCTTCCTATGCGCTGTCGACACGTGTATCTTTCTTCAGAAAATGAAAATGAGAACAGCAGACGACAATTGCCGGAGCCCGCCTAGCTAATGGCTAATTAATAAATACATGTAACGGTAGTGATATGAACAATCGTGACGCAATACAATGAAAGTTTATACAATGTATTGTCTACTGAAAGAAGGCCAGTGTAACTCATGACCTAATTTAGAAGTATTGGTCAAATACGTTAAAGGCGCTGAACGGCTCAGTATTACAATTTTCCGATTTTTTCAAACACAAAAACATGTTTGGCAACTGGTTTAGTACACAAAACTAACATATACTGCCTAATAGATACATCTCAAGTCTTGAGATTTACATCTTAATCGCAATGTGAAGACAACAAACACTTGTTTTGTGTACCACTCAGTGCAAAATGTCAATATTGACAATTTCATTTTCGTAACCCAACGGCTTCGGCTCGGAAGCGAGTCGATAAACTCCGGCTATCGGAATTCATCGGCCGCGAATCAAGGAGTTGAGGAGTTGACCCGAGCGTCTATCGGAAAATCGATCGGGCTTTGAAACACGCACCTGCTGTTTGTTTATCAACAAATATTGATATTTTCATCGACTACAAACTCATTTTTGTACCAAAATGAATGCAAACAGTTTCAAAGTGTGTGTAAATAGAAACCTGTTGGATTTATGTGTGGGAAAACCCAATAGGAGGCCAAATTCGTCAACTTGAGCCGTATAGGGGCTTTAACTACAATGTATACATTTATTACTATTGGCGTCGACCCTGATTAGACTAGACTATGTATAGGCTAGTCTGAGTCTGCGCAAAGAATACCGGAAGTCAAACTTTTTTTGTATGATTATTGTGTTATCAAGAGACGAAATATGTACCTGCATAATATTGCACACGACACATTCAACATGTTGTTAAAATACTTATTAATGTTTGAACCTTGGAACTAACAAGCTAGTATAAATATCAACTGACACGATTTACAACACAACATGGATCTATATTGGTGGAATATGATATAAAACTCCCTTTTGTCTGTTAATAAGCAGCAATTTATTTTGCACAAGAGAGCACATACTTTCAACTGAGTGTATAACGGTAACATTACATAGGCCACTGGCTGTGAAAATGGACCTTAACACATCCGATTCGATGGTCTAGTAACATAAGGTCGTAACGACCTTATGTTACTAGACCATCGACATGTGCTGTCAGCGTAGACTGGGATCAGCCTGAGCATCAGCACAGTCTGATCATGGCCTACTCTGTTCGCAACTGAACCATGGTAGTAACAACAATAATGGCAGTAACACGATTATTGTAATCGAATTGTGCATGAGAGTGTTCTCAGTAACTAATATCTCTTATTGATGCAAAAGCATTGATGTCCTTCTTCTCAGCCGGGAGCGTATGCACAACATATCATCAAGGTAGCGGTCTTGCGTGCTACATGGATTTTTATGAAAATAAAACGATCCACTCATCATGCAAAACATCAGATACGGCTGGTCATGTGCAGAACTTAAAATTGTATTTGCTGTTGCTTACACTGTGCACATTATAACAATAACAACAATACCGTTTTGTATCAGGTTGATGTCTATATCAATGTGTATGATCACGTGGTACTAACAACAACAACAAGCACTGAAACTTCCAGAATCCATCTGATTCAAAGTACGTATTATTTTATATTGTCCTTATTACGTAACGGATTTTGATGAAATATGGCGCATCAAACGCGTCTTGTTAAGCTGTATTTTGTGGTCTTTGTATGTTCGCCCAAACTTCTGTCGTATTTTCTACCGACACGGAAATCGATTCTTCGCAAAAACGACATAAGTCTGTGCTGAACTCCATGGACAACCAAATGCAGCTCATGAAGACGCGTTTGTTGCGCCATATTTATCAAAATCAGTTGCATATTAATGACAATATCAAATAATACTTATTTTGGAGTGGGCGACGTCGTTGTTGTTGTAACCACGTGATCATGCACCTTGTATATGGGATCCTTTTTATTTTCACACTTTATATGATCGACATAACGGTACGCACCCAGTGCCGTTTCGCTGAACTCCACAGGACTAAGAACTTTTTTTTTTAAATATTCACAGAAACGTATTAGTTATCGGTAAAGCAGATATAGAAACATCAGGCTGAATGTTTGTCATGAGGAGTTTAGTGAGGCGAACCACATATGACAAATAAATGATGTATTAATTGCAGTTATATGCGGACGCTGTGTAAAACATCTATATCTGTATTACATGTTTGCTTGTATTTCGCCAATGTTTCGCTAAAAGCAAACATATATTAAAAAACAGTTATTATATATAAGCTAATATTGTGTATAACACACCTAAATTTCTGCTCACGAAAAAGAAAACTGTTAGCAGATATGGATGCGTAAAAAGCGCAAAAAATGATTACATATAATATTGGCCTTTATGTGTGTGTGTATTTTAATTGTTAAAGGTCAATATTGTAAACAAAAACACAGCTTATATTTTAAGTTGTTGTGATTCTGCACAGTCGGTTTTGTGTAGTATTGTCTCTATCTGAATCTATGTCCATCCCAGGCGTAGCCGAGGAGAAATGTGGTTTCAGGTGGGCAATATGGCACGATTTTGACTTTGTAGAACCACAAGAACGTATTTGTCACACCGAAGATTCTTGATATTACTCCAAAATTTATTTTTTTAACATCATATAAATATGGCGCCAAACGGCACGACGTCATGACGTTGCAAATACTACCCAACGTCATCCAAACATAAACGAGTAGAAATTCGTTAATAACTTTTGGCAATTTCTGGATCGAGTTTTAACATCTAACTATTGTTTTCTTAGTTAGGTCATTACCAATCCATATGACTGTGTATAGGGGGTGATTTCCAAAATTTTCTTTTTCGACTCAGCCTCGACCTGCCGCAATTGTTTATTCGAGCCATATTGACTGGCTTGACAGGTAATATGGGTTTTGCCCATCAAGCTGACACGCTAGAAATTGATATGCGGTATAAAAAATGCTTATACATTTGTTTAAACATCATCCGTTCATAATGATAATACAAGTCATGGATTTGTTTTGACAAGCTCAGTGTGTCTTCGAATCTCGACCGTGCACTGAGATAAAAATCCACTATGCTTGACTCAGAAGGTTCACTATATTACTTGAAATTGGAAACTGAACTTTCGATTCATATTGTTACTTGCATCATGAACCAGATATTGTATTAATTATAAAACAGTCGACACTCAAGGTAAGCTCCAACTGAGTGAATATCATGAGTGAGCTCTACACTGACAGATAGACACTTTTGTTTTACTAAGTGTAGAAATCCAAGTTTTGTTTTGAAATGTCAGAGACAATAGTGCAGTTAGATATGGTTCTACACTGCCCTCCTGATACAGTGTTCTTTTTACATTTTGTCACACAAAGATTATCCTTACAGCTTGGTACATTCAGCGCTCCCCCAACCAGTATGTGTAGTTAAATATTGACGACTGTGCTTCTCAATTATTATTTCTCCAATGCTTTATATACATGTAACATACGAGTCGCGTGTCACAACCCTAATATACATTGTTGAGAACATATATAGTGTAGACAGACAATGTGGGCCCCAATCAGTATGCACATCTGTGTAGCCTGATTGAGGAACACGCAGTCAGCTATCGTATTATAGTCCAAAACAGTGACATCACACAATTATCGTCAAGGAAAACTATTATTGAATTTGGAAGTTGTCAGTAAAAAAATGCATTTTCCTCAATCCGAATGAAATTATTTCAAATATTACTACACCCTCACCGTACCGACCTCTTCCCTATATATTATATCCCCGCTACATAAAGATAAAGCTAACCATCCTACATATGATACCTCATGGAAAAGACACCTCAATGGATGTGAATATACTAGTAGGTATGAATGTCATGTAGTTTGTGAAAATAAGCAAAATTATAGAAACACCATAACCAATGGACTCGAAATTCTGTAGCTTCAATGTAAACGGGCTTGGGAACAAAACCAAACGCACAAAAATATTTTCGTGGTTGAAACAAAATAAATTTGCTGTATGCTTTCTACAAGAGCTTCATTGTACACATGGATGTATAGACCAATGGAAAAACGAATGGGATAATGAAATATTTATTTCTGGTAACAACTCAACTCAACTCAACATATCTTTATTTACATCCCATTACAGTAAATAACATGCAACATGGGGAAATAAAACAGAGTATATATGCATGGCGGTATCTGCTACAGTACAATATAGTGGTTTTTCAAATATGTAAATACCGTATAGTATTCAAATGCACGAAATATATTACTAATGCATGTCCGTATTAAACATGAATATGCGCAGTGTATATATGTTTCTGGGGAAAGCCAAATCCATCATATTCCTAGTAAGTATAGGTAATTGCAGAGAATTACTTGCGATGCGGATTATCGACAAAAATAGTGGTGTCGGTACGCCGAGTGGATTATTTTACAAATGTATCACGTACTGAATGTTGACGTACTGAATGTGACGTACATGGTTACAAACATGTCTGCGCACGAGAATACGTACTTAAAAATCATGCTGCACAGAGATAGTACTGTAAATCTAACAGTTATCAACAGAAGCCTAGATCGAAACGAAATATCTAGGAGACTGTTATATTCACGCGATTCGTAGCTATGTTAATACACACTGTAAATGCGTATCATCTACAGAAGCCTAGACAGAAACGAAATATCTAGGAGACTGTTATGTTTTATGACATGGTAATATAATAATACTTTTGTGCACATAACTATTATACAAAGGCAGTCACTATATCTGCAGACGTACATTTCACGAGCAAACATGATATACAACATATACTTCCAACAATGTGCATGATAGAACTAAACAGAATATCGAATTGTATGTGACACGGCCGTGGGTAAAGCTAATAAGTCCATATGAAAGAACGTGTATCACTTTCGCAGCGAGTTTGTCATCCGGATCAACAGCTCAAATAGCATAGGAATGGGAATTATACTCAATTTAAACTCTTCATATCATATTATAGAATATAAAGATATAATTCCAGGACGACTGCAATTGCTAAAAATATGCATAGCCAGTACAACACTAACATTAATAAACATTTATGGACCTTATATTGAAAATATATATTTTTGTACTACATTGGAACATTTAGTGATTGAGAAGAATAGCGAATCTCTAATATTGGGAGGCGATTTTAACAACGTCATATATTTCAATTTAGATAAGATAAATGGCTAGATACAAATAAAAAATGTTCAACAAAAATAAATGACATTATAAGAAAAACTGAATTGTATGACATATTCAGACAACAAACGTTTTACTTGGCATTCTAATCATAGACCACCAATATTCTGCAGACTGGACTACTTCCTCATATCCGCTATTTTACTAAATGCAGTAACACATTGTGATATCTTACCTGGGTTTTTGTCCGACCATTCAGCAGTATTGCTAAAGTTAAATTTATGCGAACTAATAAGAGGACCAGGATATTTTAAGCTAAATAACAGTATTTTGCTACAAGAGAAATACCAACAAAAAATAAAACATTCAATTCAGGAAATAATAAATAAAAATGTAGGTTGTAACCCAAATACTATGTGGGAACTAATAAAAGGAACTGTAAGAAATGAAACAATAAAATATTCGAGTATGGTGAAGAAGAAAGATAGAGCAAATGAACAAGAAATAGAACTTAATATAAAAAAGTTAGAACAGAACTTAACAAATGCCCCAAACAATACAGATATATTAGACGAATTAAATGTCGAAAAAAATGTTAACTTTGGTAATTCACTAATACAATGGATATCGCTATTCTATAAAGATGCAAAAAGTTGTGTTTCGAATAACGGTAATCTATCAAAAAATTTCAGTATTAAAAAAGGTGTCAAACAAGGTTGTCCGCTATCAGCATATATTTTTATTATTTGCATAGAAATTTTATCTAGACAAATAAATGCAAATGTAGAGTTTATTTCTAGGTGAAAATGAAATAAAACAAACATTATGTGCAGACGATGCAAGCTTTACGCTTGATGGATCGGAAATATCATTTAAGGAAATAATACATACACTAGACAGTTTCGCACTAATATCTGGTCTAAAACTAAATAAGTTAAAATGCACAGCACTAAAAATCGGTGGGCTTAGACAGAACCCAAGTCCATGGTGTAACAACAATCAATATACTTGGTCAAACGACCAAGCATCAATAATAATAGTCACAAACAATAAAACACGGCTACATGAACTAAACTTAATACCAAAAATTAAGTCATTTCAAAACTGTTTAATAAACTGGAAAAAAATGTAACTTGACATTAATTGGCAAAAGTAACTGTTTTAAAGACCTTCGCGTTACCTAAATTAATATACCCATTAACAGTGCTTGAGAATCCAGCTGAAGAAACAATCAAACACATCTGATTCAATGATTTGATGTATAACTTTCTCTGGGACGGTAAACCAGATAAAATAGCACGAAAAACTATAATACAAAACTATGAAAACTGTGGATTGAAAATGATTAATATCCATGCATTTAAAAATTCACTTAACTGTTCACGGATAAACAGAGTCAGTTAAAACTTGCATACAATAAGGCATTAAATAATTATGGTGGTGATATACTATTTAAAAGCAATCTAAATTCAAATGACACCAAACATCTTTTAAAACAATATACGTTCCTAAACAATATATTAACATCTTGGTGCAAAGTCAATTTTAATAATTCATGTGCTAACTTATCACATACCAATTTTGTGGCATAATTCAAACATAAAAAATGAAAGAAATATAACTACATTCTATAAAGAATGGTATGGTAAAGGTATTATGTATTTAAAACTCATATATGATTTTAGAATAAAATACTTTTATAGCTTCGACGATAAGAAAAATATATATGACATAAATACTGGAGATTTTTTTTTAAATATTACAAATTATTAGGTAAAATTAAAACTGAATGGAAACTAAAAATGAAAACCGAGCCATTGACTAATGAAACGCCCAAATATGCAATAGATTTATGTTTATCATCGAAGCATGTAAATAAAATATTATATAATATACAGATTGGAAAATCAAAATTAGCACAACAAAAACATATAATCAAATGGGAAAACGAACTAAATAAACAAGATATAGAATGGAAGTACATTTTTTCATTGTCATATAAAAGCACAATAAGTACAAAACTTAGACCATTTCAGTACAAATATTTGATGAGACTAATTCCAAACAATGCCTTTCTATTCAAATGCAAATTAAAACCATCTAAGTTATGTGAATTCTGTCATATAATGTGGATTATAATAAGCATATGTTTGGGAATACAACGTCATACAACCTTTTTGGTCGGATATCAACCTGCTATTGCAAACAAGTAGGTTAGACTACAATAGTAATTTAACATATGAAAACATATCATTTTGTAACGTGAGGGTTGACTGCAAAAATAAAATCAGATTTTAATTCTTCTAGCAAAATATTTTATTTTTAAGTGCAAATATGATGAAACGCAACCATCGATAGGCCGTTTTAAAATATATCTGAAGCAAACAATAATAATACAGTGAAACCTCGCTAAACCGGACACCCTGTGAGGTCCACAGGGTGTCCGATTTAGCGAGGTTTCACTGTAAATCAGGCATTTTATCATTCTGAGCCATAGTTGTATGCTATGCGATCACGAACAGACAATATCACCTGTGATAAATGACCAAGAAACTAATAAAAACTAAGATCACAGTGTTTTATAGGTGTCCGGTTTAGAGAGGTTCCACTGTAGAAGAGACTATTGCCACTATCAAGGATAAACTAGATATTTTCCATTCAAAATGGAGTGACTTCATGGAAATAAATATGTAAAACATTCACCTGCTATGTGCATCAATATACCTATATCAGCCCAGAACAATGTTACAGTAATAGACGTTCATTCCTATATTTTATTTTATTTTGTTATAACATTTTGATAACTTATTTTCACACAATTTTTTTTTCTCATAAAAAATACACGACCTATAACAGTCTCATAGCCCAAACGCCCTATAAAACCTCTATTATTTATTTTAAAAAATCAATGTTACATGTAGACAAGCATCAATACGTTATTATTCACACTGTTCATTGAAATGTAGCGCCTGGTAGGGGCAATGGAGACCACTTCTGAAGTACTACTGTCTGTTCCACGTTTTTCTGCAGACGAACTTTTGGCGATTAAACACATTAAATATAAACAAATATTTAAACGTAAGTACTTTTTAATCAATACTTGAAAAAATGTCAGCCTCCAAAATTATTTATTTGATGAAATTCCATTGCTTTCACACAATATTGTATTCATTCAGATCACTGGTTCTACCCAGACATTCATCTGTTATGTTCAACCTAAATATACATTTCTTACTTGACTTGCTGAACTTAGCCATCCATTTATTACTACATGACTTGGGAGAATGAATGGCCAACTCCATTTAATCAGTCAATCATTCTTCTCGCCCATCCTAGCATGATCAGAATAACTTTTCACATTCCTAGTTTCCCATTTTAAACGTTATAATCAAATAATCATAGCTTCATCAGTTGCCTCACTCCTTTATATTAAAACGGAGAGGAGTGTTGTAATGTTAGATGGTGCACATAGCTACTAGTTATTTGTGTTGTATATAGAGAATAGTAGGTTAGTGCCGTGAATGGGGAAAAATATCTGGCAAGGCTCAGGAAACGGGATGGGCGAGGCTCTGCCGAGCACATCCCGTTTCCGTGCCGCGCCAGATATGTTTTCCCATTCACGGCACTAACCTACTATTCTATTTATCGTCAACACCTACAAATGGCTGTAAACTGCAAAAATTGTATTGACTGGATATCAAAAATGTTTCACGGCACCATGTTTCACGGCACATACGCACTGTGTTGACTGGATAAATTAATAACAGTAACTCTCTAAATTATAAATCATTGCATGCATGGCCGAGTTTGGCTTGACCATGCATGATGGTGTTCTGGGAGAGGGGTCACCAGAGGTCAGCTCATGTCATGTGCTCGCTCTATTACTCCCAAATCACAGACCAGACCACATGTCAAATTCATACAGCTGAACCATTCTGGGAGTAGGGCATTTTACAGGTATATAATACTTATCTGTGTCATTATATAATATTGCCTTACCACAAAGCTATTGCAACATTATCTACTTGTAACAGATATGTCCCAAAGTGGGGACATACATTTTAAACCACACTGTATGTCTCAATTTATCCCGTCAACACAGTGCGTATGTGCCGTGAAACACGGTGCCGTGAAACATTCTTGATATCCTGCCAATACGACCTAATCACTTCGTATGAATATGTGCGGTGGCTGGGGTTATTTTATTTTGCATTTTAAAGCCAGTTGTAGGTGTAGACGGGATAAATAGAATAGTAAGTTAGTGCCGTGAATGGGAACAAATATCTGCCGAGCACATCCCGTTTCCGTGCCGCGCCAGATATTTTTCCCATTCACGGCACTAACCTACTATTCTCTATATATACTCACATGTACAAACATGAAACGTTTTATTAACAAGTGCAATAGCACATGCTGATAAACAATTGTAAGACAATGTCAGCGATCCATGATAATGGCTGATTTATTGCACATGAGTGACTGTATCACGCGTATTAATGGCATTTTACAACAACATCTTACAAATAAAGTAAGATACCCACATTATATGTGGTTGTGACTGTGGTAATTGTGCCAGTCTACTGTCTGTTCCACGTTTTTCTGCCGACGAACTTTTGGCTATTAAACACATTAAATCTAAAAAATAAGTACATTTTCATCAATAACAAAAAAAGTCACCCTCCCCAAAACATTTTGTTTCATGAAATTCCATCAAATATTGATTTTATTGCGAACAAACGATTTTCCTATGGGAATTTAACATGGGGAGCCGGGCACGAGGTACAATTGTACCATTTCCGTTGGTTGAAAAGATGGCGAGTGTCCTGCCTTCTAGATATTTAATATATTGGAGTAAAACTGGGTATGATTTAAAGAGTGTTTTGTCGTTCATACCACAGAGTGCCTGTGGCTTGTTCAGTTTCATATCTTGTCCATTAAAGTGGCTGTTTGTCTGATGTGGAGGAAATGTGAACAAAACAGTTGGTAAACAAGCATTTAATGGTTGATTTTTATCGGTTTTCTGAATATATATTACACTATGGGTGACCTGAACAAATAAAATAAAATTAATAATAAATTGCAAACATTTTATTATCGAAAAATAACTTCTGTCTGTTCAACGTTTTGCTGCCGACGAACTTTTGGCTATTAAACACATTAAATCTAAAAAATATTTAAGTAAGTACTTTTTTATCAATAACAATTAAGTCACCCTTCCAAAACATTTTATTTGGTGAAATTCCATCAAATATTGATTTTATTGCGAAAAAACGGTTTTCCTATGGGAATTTAACATGGGCAGACCATTTCCAAAAGTTTTCGTTTTTTGATCCTTCAAGATCAAAAAATGAAAAAATTTGAAAATTGACTCCGAAACCTGGCGAGATAGCTTGAAAATCATGTAACTAAGAAAACAAAAGTTAGATTTTTAAAATCGGTCCACAAATAAAAAAAATATATTAAACAAATCTATTTTTAGCCCCCACGTTAAATTCCCATAGGAAAATCGTTTTTTCGCAATAAAATCAATATTTCATGGAACCCGATCGTCTAGAGCACTTCAGTCTGCAGTCTGATAATTGATAATGATGTTTGTTAGGGGCACGGCAGATGTTTCACACCAACACATACTGTCACAATCCACGACGGTAAAGCCTCCTTATATGTAGCACCGGCTTAAATGGGCATATCAGAATTTTTTGGGGGAAAACTACTATAAAAGATAAAAACGTGTTTTCATCATGCCTCTGTATGAAATGGATTAATTGAAGATATATGACGATACTAGGACCGCTGGGTTGTTCTATTTCACCCATATAGGTACATAAACTGAATATCGGATTTCTTATTATTTATCCCGTCAACACAGTGCGTACGTACCGTGAAACACGGTGACGTGAAACATTTCTGATATCCTGTCAATACGACCTAATCACTGCGTATGAATATGAAGCAGTGGCTGGGATTACTTTTGGCATTTTAATGCCATTAGTAGGTGTTGACGGGATAAATAGAATAGTAGGTTAGTGCCGTGAATGGGAAAACATATCTGGCGCGGCTCGGAAACGGGATGTGCTCGGTACAGCCTCGCCCATCCCGTTTCCTAAGCCTTGACAGATATGTTTTCCCATTCACGGCACTAACCTAATATTCTCTATATATCGTGCTGCATTCAACAAGATAGAAAAGCTGATAGGTATGTACCGATATGGGTGAAAATTGAAACAACCCAGTCGCCCTAGTATCGTCATATATCATCATATTAAAGGTACCTGCCCACGTGCCAGGTTATAATATAGGGAGGCATATTTTTTTCGTCCATTCGTTATATATGACATTGTTACATGGTTTCCGTTGTTTGCACATACAGGCTCGGATCCAAGGGGGGGGGGGGGGGGGGGGGTGGGGGGGGCGCACCCGGCGCACGCCCCCCCCCCCTATTTTTCGGGCAATGGTCATGTTTTTGTAAATCCAAAAGCCCAAAGTAGCAGCCCAACAGAGCCTTATAAAGTGGTCTGTTGATCATGGTGATTGGTGGCTATCTCCATCCGACGGATGGCGTTTAACTGTAAGGGTAAAGACTGGAGAACCGATTTTTCTTCACAAAAAAGTCCAATTTTTGTCTATTTTGCTTCGTGTAGTTGTGGCCCTGATGTGCCGGGAAATTGTCTCAAGTGATGTTTTTTTTCTTCAAATTTTCCTGGGGGAGGACCCAGACCCAGACCCCCCGTTGTGACTACTTCATGACGTTCATGCCGTTCATGACGCGGCCCCGGAATATGCATACCGAAAATTATCTACGTGAATGGGACGATTTTATAAAAGTACTGAAAATACTGAATATAATGCTCAATTACATCAGTTTTTTGTTGGAAATGTAACAATAACGTTTGATCATGTCCAGCCGTGTGCAAACGTTTGATGTGGCCCTCGGGAACTGTTTGAACCCGCGGCTGCTTGGGGTTCAAACAGTTACCTCGGGCCACAGCAAACGTTTGCACACGGCTGGGCCAGCAAACGTTTGCACACGGCTGGACATAATCAAACCTTATATTGTTAGGGTCATTAACCATTTACCGACGATATAATTGTTATCATTATACATGTACTTCGTATATCAAACAAAATTTCCACACTGATATCAGGGGCGATAATCGTGTTTCCTTAAAATGTTAACTGATATTACTATTTATCTCTGTATTTATTTATTGATGTGTAATGATCATACTTTATAATCTGTCGAAAATGTTATTCTTTCAGGTGACTCATTTAATTAGTATAAATAATTAAAAAATATCATGCTTCATTTGCATATGAAAATATCCTGATACCACCGCGCGTCACTATCAGTAAACAAAATATTACTAAATGATTATATCGGTGTAGCGGGTACTTTAATTTGTATAACTGGCGCATTTATTTAATTCCTATAAAGAACAGTATGTGCCTACTGATGGGTATGTACATTTAAATCACTTTACACAGGGCCATGATGAAAACACATTTATATTTTTTTATATTATTCTTTTTCTTCAAAAAATTCTGGAAAAAAAAATGAAAAATTTGGTCCTAGTATTGTCATATATCTTCAATTAAACCACTTTACACAGGGCCATGATGAAAACACGGTTTTATTTTTTTTCATAGTACTTTTTCTAAAAAATCCTGAGATGCCCCTTTAATTGAACCTCAATGCAAATATGACACAATAAATACCACAAATAGCCGTTTACTCATAATGTGCACAAACATTTAATGTCGAAGTTACAGTAGTGCGCAACGACCACCAAGGCTTGGGTAAATAATAGCATCACTCGAAGAAACCACGGTGAGAAGATTTAAAGCCGCAAAACTTCACTAAACTTCGCTGATGTGAGTTGTCAAACAGTACAGAGGAACCTCTCTAAGCCGAACACCCTGTGGACCTCAAAGGGCATTCTGTTTAGAGAGGTTTCACTGTACAAAACAAATTCAAGAGAGCCATGAAAATCGCCGAAAACGACTACCAGAAAACAGATGTATTCAAGTTCGGTTTTATAAATATTTGCACTCGCTCATTTCTCTCACCGACTTGAATGGTTGGAGGGAATATGTAGTGGTAGTGAAATATACGAGTGCGTCTATAATAACAAGTAATAAAGATATGCGTCTTATATCAAGAACAATATTATACAAGTATTGTCTTTTGAGTCGGTGTCAAAAGAGGAGGTGAACATCACTTTTCGAAGGTCCGTAAATGCCATGTACACCGACTCAAAAGAGGAGATGAACATCACTTTTCGAAGGTCCGTAAATCTCATGTACACCGACTCAAAAGAGGAGTACGTGAACATCACTTTTCGAAGGTCCGTAAATGCCATGTACACCGACTCAAAAGAGGAGATGAACATCACTTTTCGAAGGTCCGTAAATCTCATGTACACAGACTCAAAAGAGGAGGTGAACATCACTTTTCGAAGGTCCGTAAATTTTTCGAAGGTCCGGAAATGTCATGTACACCGACTCAAAAGAGGAGGTGAACATCATTTTTCGAAGGATGTCATGTACACCGACTCAAAAGAGGAGGTGAACATCACTTTTCGAAGGTCCGTAAATGTCATGTACACCGACTCAAACAGACTATACTTGTTTTATTATATGACCCTTACCACAAACAAATATGTTTACAAACTTCTCCAGAAATAAATTGTGTGATTCAAACAATAGTTGAATAAACTTTATATGTATTTATAACATTTGGTCGGAGTCAGATTTACGCATGCGCTCTTAGGATGTGAACAATAGGTTCGTTTAGGTTAACCACACCCAGCCGCTGACATTTTGCGCCACCGCCAGGGTTGTCACAGGAGATTGAATTTATCTTTCATAACTATAATTAAACGTATTTTTATCCGAGCTATTAGCTCGGATTTAGTAACTATATGAAAATTCTCAGTCATTGCAGATATGCTAATGAGTTAAGTGGCAGTCGCAGTGTCACTGTTTGCGGGTTTAACTTTAGAAAAACACGCGGTACTACGCCATAAAAAATTAGTTCAACAACAGTAAAACAGCGAGCTATCTTACCGTTTCAGCGTAATACATGTGTTGTTTGCTTTTTTGTGCTATATGTGTGTTATTGCAAAAGTTTTTGTATACTTTATAAACTATTAACTGTTATGTATTAATATGAGTTCTTCGTTATGTATGTTGATATTTTGCGCAATGATATAGTAGGGGGCGGGATTTCCCTGTGACGTCTTTCTTGAATGACCAATCAGATTAAAGCTTACATACTGAACTTAACATAGGTCAATGGCTCGATAAAATCCGACATTGGACAGCGAAATGATGATGATTTAAAGCAGAAACATTGTTTTTTGACAGTTACATACTGTTTTAATCATCTTGAGCCCTCGATATTATTAATCAATGTCCATTTTACTTAAAAAATCAACTAATCTATAATGAATTTAGTAAAACTGTTCGCGCGGAAATCCAAACTTTCCAAAGAGGTGCTAGAAATTTTTTGATATTTACACGTCGTGTGTGTTAGCGCATACACTGCCGACAGTCTTGCGACTTGACGTTACTAAGCATATACAGTACGATACACTTCACAAAGGAAACGTTGTCTTGAGTTTGAATAAGGATAATAATTATATCTAGATTATTTGTATTATGAATTAAAAAAAGTATATTTAAATAATTAGATATTAATTTAAATAAATATGTCGGCATCATTTACTCAATAAATTAAAATTGAATGTGTAGCTGAAATGAAAGTGAAAGTAGAACGTTTTTGTTATATCCTCCGGGTTACAAATCGCTGAGGATTCCTATTTGAATTGGAAAATGATATGAATTTTAAATTTAGGGGACTGTGTCAGGAGAAAATGGACTGATGACATATGTCACCAGTCAGTCGAGAAGTTGACTGTGACAGAGGGACTGATATGGTCACTGTCAAGTTTCCTGAGTATCTGTGACAGGAAAAAAGGGACTGATGACATATGTCACCTGTCGTGTTCCATGCATGACTGCTCGCTCTTGTTTGTAATTGTTGTAAAATATATAAAGTTTAAAGTTTAAACTGTGTATACAAAACTTTAGATATATCCACACATACATGCGGCATACAAACCTCCCCCCCCCCCCGGCATACAAATATGTCGAGTTTGTACATTATCTCTGTGACGGAAAGTGGGATGGACCTCAAACTTCATATACTTCCTTATCATCAACCATATTTTCATTCCATACCACACTCATGCGGTCTTCATTTCCAAGGTCAAGGTCAAATTACTTAGACATTTGCATCCGTACGATTTGCCTTAAAGTTTTCTGCAACAGTAAGTCAGATTGACTTCAAACTTCATATACTTCCTTATCATCCATATTTTCATTCCATACATGTACCACACCCATGTGGCCTTCATGTCCAAGGTCAAGGTGAAGTTACTTTGAACAATCATGTTTGTCAAGATAAATATTGTTTTTGCAGCATTGATAATGTATACTGATTCGACGAATATATTGATTTTAAATGGAGTATATATGATTTTGTGTGTGAAATATTAAAATGGTTGCCATGACAACCACACGTTCTGCAAAGGAGTTCAGGACTTTTAGTCCTTTGATTTAATTAGTGAATATCCAGAGCGGAATGGCTGCAGGTTATGGTAAAATAGATCAACAACATCCATACGAAAAATGAAAGTAGCAGAGAATAGTGAAATATGTGGTCATTGGTTTGTTTATTTAGGAAAAGTATTTGGTGGTGGTGGACCTTTACATGAATACACACATCTCGGACCGGTCACGTGGCCGTGTTTCGGCCAATGAGAATCACTGAAATACTTAGTCATATAGGCTAATAATAGAAGTTATCAACTTGAATAAATCGGGTTATGGTTATCTAATTATGTTCACATATTATAATCATTTATTTCACTAATATTCATGTCTCGGATTATAATATTAATCGGTTTTCACTTACACCTCATGATGACATGTAAAACGGATTGAGTATAATACATTGAATTGAATTGAAAAAGGTAATTGAAATTGGCAATCTCAAAATACAATTTACATTATGAATAACAAGGCTAATGGAACACAATAAATTCAAGAAATAAAGTACCTGAGAAGCTAGAAGCTTGTAACGGTTTCGGATACAGTAATAGAGAATAGTAGGATAGTGCCGTGAATGGGAAAAAATATCCGGCAAGGCTCAAGAATTTCTTTATTTCTCATCAGAAGTATATGTTGTGACCACTCATTTGAACCGTCTCGCCGAGACGGTTCAAATGAGTGGTCACAACATATACTTTGGTTCATAAATAAGAAAAATAGATAGAGAATAGTAGGTTAGTGCCGTGAATGGGAAACAATATCTGGCAAGGCTCAGGAAACGGGATGGGCGAGGCTATGCCGAGCACATCCCGTTTCCGTGCCGCGCCAGATATGTTTTCCCATTCACGGCACTAACCTACTATTCTATTTATCCCGTCAACACCTACAAATGGCTGTAAAATGCAAAAATAGTATTGACTGGATATCAAAAATGTTTCACGGCACCGTGTTTCACGGCACATACGTACTGTGTTGACGGGATAAAGTAAGAATACCAGCACCATAGTCCACCGTAAAGGTACATTGTATAAGGAGCCCCACAGGGGACATGGATTCTTTTTTTATTAATTCGTTTCCACGAAATAACAATATGTTCCCTCAATTTAACAATTCGTCCACCCCACGATATAACAATTCGTTCCCTCGAATTAAAAATTCGTTCGCACGAAATGACAATTCGTTCCCACGATATGACAATTCGTTCCCACGAATTAACAATTCGTTCCCGTTTGAATTCTACGTCCCCTGCGGGGCTCCGTAGTATCGCATACAGTAATAATACAGTAAGAATACCGGCATCATAGTCCATCGTAAAGGAAACCCATACCAGCGAGATAAACAAACCTCGGTATAATGTAACCGAATCCCAGACAGACTTTCCTACTTTCACTATTGGATGTTGTGGACCAACCTCGTCATGTCCCCCAATATTGTTTACATTATTTGGCCACGGAAACTCTGTTTACATCTCGTGACCAACATGCTCAGTGTTTTCTTTTAAATGCTTCAAATATGTTGAAAACTGGTGTTAAAAACACCCCCAACATATTCCTCAAGTGAAACTGAGTAGTAATGGATCAAGATTTGCAAGCAAACTGTGTATGTAACCTTAAAACACCCAGACTATTTTTTATGCCATACTACCTTTGCATACTCAATTTCTCTAACCTTCAACCTAGAGTGCTACATGCCAGGTTATAATATAGGGAGACATGTTTTCTTTATTCTTTCAATATGACATTTTTCTGACAAAATGAACATTGATTTACCACTACCAGACGTACTAATTGACATTATTATACTTGTTATATCAAACGCGAAATGCCAGTTTGATATCAGGGGCGATAACCGTGTTTCCTTAAAATGATAACGGAAACAACTATTTATTCCATTTATTATTTTGTTTATGTGCAATATCATTGTAGCAGATGATTCTATTGCCATTCTATGTATTTTATTCGCATTAAACTATGTATCGCCGGTGGTCTCATTGTTGTCAAGTCATTGTATTTCCCGTAACATGTATAATCTGAAACAGACTATACATTTAGCTTCATGTGACAAGTTCGCCTTTGGTAATACCATATTTGGTAATGTCCGTCTGCCCGTCATGACTCGGTTACTTTTAGTCTCTAATGCTGCCATATTTGGTAATGTCGGACATTTCACTCCAGGCTTGGAGAGTACGTCCACCCGCTTGGCTTGTTGGCTAATTCTGATTGGCTGGTCCACTTCCCGCCGTTTTTTTACCGCGCGCGCTTCGTGCGCGTATGTTTGAGCATTCCATCGTAAATTCTTTCACTCTGTATGTAACGTTTCACGAGAATACTGGCGACGAGAGAGATAGACTCATAATATAAGGTATTACATTGTAAACGTGTTCGCTTGGTTGTATTGTGTCATATTCGGTTACGTTCTTCGCGTATCTTAATTGACCTATTGCTATTTATTCGTTTACGCTGTTGCATTTACCCGGTTATGCTGGTCGCGCATTATCTCCCCAATCCTCCCCGCGTATTCTAAACATGCACTTGCACTTACCTAACCAATTGCAGGCTAACCCTACCTACCATGTGCGTGAGCTGTGACGAATGCGTTTGGAAAGCCTCATAGACCACATCTAATGTTCGTGTCAGTTTGTATCATGTGAACTGGTTATTATTCGTAAATACATAAGCTTACCGACGTCTGAGAACAATACAAATAGCACATTGTAAATAATGTACTCTATATCTGGTATACATGTAGTCCGAGTAAATTAGTCTAAGGCGCATGTATATATGTACACTGCCATATAGCAGCGTGATACAATACATCATGCGTTACAACACCGAACCTGTAACCGTTTCGTGTATTATAGTATATGTTGAAACCGTGTGCATCTAACAACGTACATTGTCCCAAGATATACCAGGTATTGTACTTGCTGATAAGTAAATATCTCTGCTCGATATTTAGTGTATTCATTGTACATTTCAGAGGCTATATTATTCCATTCACAACCATGGCAATAAACTGGTTACCGGCGATTTGGATTTTGTGGTCCATTACCATCCACCGACGGATATAATCGAACTTACGCCCGTCAGTTTGTTAATACCACAAATTGATCCTGGCCACATCATACTTTTATGATATGTCGATAAAAAATATTTATTCAGCATTTAGTTGATATAAATAATTTAAAAATACTGCATCATTTGCATATGGAACTAGCTTGATACCACCGCGAGTCTCTATGAGTACATTAAAGATTACTAAATAATTATATCTGTATAAAAATGTGTACCTACTAGATGGGACCCGAGCTTCAACAGTAATTAAATCTATATTTTAATTAGTCAAGATCCAGAGCAGAATAAGTGCCGGTTATTGGAAAATAGGTCCCACAACATCCAGAAGAAAAATGAAAGTAGCAGAGAATAGCAAAATGTGTGGTAGCGGGTTAGTGTTTTATGGAAAATCAATGGTGGTGGGCCACCTTCGTCTGATCGCTGACGGTTATTGGTTTGCATCGGTAACGGGCCAGTTTGACAGTCAACCTGTGTAAGTTACCATATGTGTAACTTACTATCAAAATGTGATTGTTTTCAATTACGTACATATGTAATTTAATTATAAGGATACATGTATGTATAGTATAAGTCACATTAGTAAGTCAAACACCATACATACGTATACAATTTAGTTAATATAGGTTAGAGAATAATAAATGGTGCGAAATCGTCAAGGGGGGATAATAGTAGTCCAGTATGAACAAAATCGTGCGGGTGTTTTGAGATCACTGACACAGTTTGCTTGCAAATATTGATCAATTACTACCCAGTTTCACTTGAAGAACATGTGGGGTGTTGGCCATGTGATGTAAACAGAGTTTCCGTGGCCAATCAAAAATGTAAACAATATTGGGGGACATGACGAGGTTGGATTTTTCTTTCTTAGGAGTAAGTGAACCTATTGTTTAATTCATTCAGAAGCAGTGCAGACCGGCTGCATGTCATGTACAAGTAGGTTCCACAACATACATACGAATAGTGAAAGTAGGAGAGACGGGCATTATTGGATGGGATTCGGTTAAAGTATATAGTGAAACTATTTGGTGTCTTCTAACCTATACTGTGATAATATGTAGGTGAAATCTTACATCAACACCGGCATTGGAGGTGTGACTTGAACAGCCAATCAGATGTCGGACTATATTTTTTTAGCGGGAGAATTAATTGAGCTGACAGCAGTGCCATCTGACGTCATAATGACGCACTACTAACCCATATATTGCTTGCATCATTCTGCTTGTGACTTGATGCTTTCTGCTTGCGGCTTTCCGCTTTCGGACTGTGGCTTGATGCTTACTTCCTGCGGCTTTGTCCTTACTGCTTTCGGCCTTATTCAAAGTGCTAAGTGCTTTGTTCTTACTTTCTATTGCAAATGTTTAGTACAATAAAACAGGGACACGAATCAGGCCCGTAGCCAGGGGGGGGGGGGGAGGGGGGGGGGGGGGGGGGGGGGGTCGGAGCTGTCGTCGACGCCCACCTCGCCCAGCCTCGAAGTACACTTTTTTTTAGCATCGAGGTCCACTTTTTTAGACCCCCCCCATTGGGCCTTCGAAACGACCACCCCCTTCAAATAGGTCTGACTACGGGCCTGCGAATAAGGACGTATCGATAATTGTATTAAATGTAAATAAGACGAATGAACAAAGCAATCAGAAGAATGGACATGTAAGAAAGACAAATACAATTACAACAAGCAGATTTCACATGTAATAAATACAAATGACGAATGAAATAACATGAATATAAGTTGTAATGTCATCAGCACTCAAGCATCAAGTCACATATAATTATGACGGATATTACCTTCCATAAACGCATGTGTTTCGATATTATATAGGGATTGTTGTACAATTGTTTCGAAATGGGGATGACTGTATTCTGTGTTTTATAATGAGAAGTACGGAACCCCGTAGGCGACATGGATTTTTTTCCACAATTCGTTCCCACGATATAACAATTCGTTCCCACGAATTAACAATTCGTTCCCGTGGGAACGAATTGTTATTTCGTGGGAACGAGTTGTTAAATTGAGGTTGTTAATTCTTGGGAACAATTGTTAATTCGTGGGAACGAATAGAGGGAACGAATTGTTATTTCGTGGGGATGAATTAATAAAACCAAAATAAATCTACGTCCCTGCGGGGCTCCTTAGGCAACGGGGATATCAAATGTTTGGTATAACTTGTAAACTCACCGATTGTTTTTTCTTTCCATGGAGAAGGTGCTCGTCACGTGACGAAACTGAATAGATTATAGTTTCGCGCGTAATTTAAAATTGAAAACCATTGCCGAGCATCGGAAAGGAAATATACCCTTATCGCCAATAAAGTTAGTTCGCGCCGGATTTTGTTTCAGTGACTCTGTACACGCCAACGATGTTTTTTAATGTATTGTTATGAAGAAAATAGTGTTTGATTTGTATGTAAATTTTAAGTATTCGTTCAATTACCCGCCAAATCATTATTTAAATGTAAAGTGTGATTACATTTCCTTTCTGTATTCTCCGTAAATGGCGTCAAAAGTTGACACAATTTTCAGAGTACATGCGGAATTATATTGAAAATTAACACGAACTTTGTTAAAAAATGATATCATTTGTTGCAAGTTTAATGACAAGAAATTGCATGCGTTGTTAATTTGCGCAGAGGCGAAGACTGAGCCACATGTAACACTACTGTCAGTTTCACTAAATTTTACGGATATATCCACAATGTAAAAAGAATATGTTTTTCGGTAATATTAAATTATAGCAAAAATTAAGAATGGCCCTTCTTTTTATTTCGTGAAACTTGGTCAAATATTGGTCAAATATTGATTTTACTACGAAAAATTGATTTGTCTTAATATGGGAATTTAACATGGGGAAGTGGGGGAGCTGGGGGAGGAGCCAAACAATGATAAACAAATGGAAATTCACTCCGAAATCTGGCTTGGAAATGATCTAAAAAAACAAAAGTTAAAGTTTGAAAATCGGTCCACTTTTTCTGAAATTATAAAATAATTGCCCATGTTAAATCCCCATAGACATTTTCACTATGTGAAGATGTCTATGGGGATTTAACTCGGTGATTTTTTTTCGCATTACAATCAGTATTGGACCAAATTTAACGAAATAAAAAGAAGGCTCACTTTGAAATTTTGATAACATTAAATATTATCTAAAATAAAAAAAATGTGTTTGCATTGATTATATATTCGTAAAATTTGGACAGGTTTCGTGTAACAGACAGTAGTATAAAAGCCACAAGTCCATGTTCATCAATTGATGGAAGTGGAGAAATTGGGCTTGTGGAATTTGCGACCAGTGTAGATCCTGATCAAATAGACTGATAACGATATACATGAGTAGTATAGAGGGATTCAAAATGATACCACCAAGGTTGGGAAGCGTTATTGACCCTCGTTACAGCTCCCAACAGTATCGAAAAAACGTGTTTTTGGCCAATAATATAAACTAGCCACCAACACTGAAATATTTTAAACTGCGAAACCGTCTGGTTGTACACCCACCATACAACACTCCCAACACCCACGAAAAATCAGGGAAAAATTGAAATTGAGATTGAAAATAATGGCTTCAAAAAAGAAGACGAACAAAAGTACTCCCCAGCACCTCGAAAAACCAGGTTTTTTGCATAGAGAAGAGCAGAATGATACCACCAGAGGTGGCACCGTTTTCACCACCATACAACATCTCCCAACCACCCCACGAAAAATCAGAGAAAAATTTCTAAAAAACCCAAATACATCGAACTACAACGAACTACAGACACTACAACCAACTACAGTATGTATCCACATTTGGGACAAAACATCCACAATCGTACTACCACCCAATTGTGTATTTGGACACAAAAATGATACCACCCAATTGTCCACTTTGGACTTTTGGAAAATCTAATAACAAAAGTACTCACCAGCACCCTCGAAAACCAAGCTTTTTTGTGGAGAAAAATCGAATGATACCATCAGAGGTGGCACCGTTTCCACCACCACACGACACTCCCAACACCCACGAAAAATCGGGAACGGATTTCCGAAAAACCCAAATACATCGAACTACAACAAACTACAGACACTACAACCAACACAGACGAACGATAGATAGAACTGCGTACGAGAACAATCTCGTTTCTACTATTTCTTCTGGTGTAGCTCTCGGAAGCAGGACTCCGCTATTTTTCTTTTGCGTTTTTCTGTCTCTAGGGACGCCTGTAGTTCCGCAACCTGGCTTTCTAGTTCGACAACCCGGCTTTCTAGTTCGGCAGTCTGGAGTTGTGTTCTCGAGGGTGCGGTACACCGTTTCTGTTTGTGTCTGCAAAGCGTCTGGGAACTGGAGAAATGTTTTCCACAACCTTCACACAGGAATGCAGGAGTACTGCATCTCGTCTTTCTCCCGATGTGCCGTTGCAAGTTGGCCTTCTTGGCAAAAGTTCTACCACACGTTTCGCACTCCATTTCCCAATAGTATTTTTATTTTTATGTTCAAATGGGAAAATCACAAGAATTTTTTGTCTCCCAAGAGGCAAATAAAAATGATACCACCCAATTGTCCACATTCGGACTTTTGGGAAAAGTGTAGAAAAAATTTGTCTCCCAAGAGGCAAACAAAATGATACCACCCAATTGTCCACATTTGGTCTTTTGGGAAAGTCGAAGAAAAATCGTCTCCCAAGAGCAAAACAAAAATGATACCACCCAATTGTCCACATTTGGACTTTTGGGAAAAGTGTAGAAAAAATTCGTCTCCCAAGAGGCAAACAAAATCTAGACCACCCAATTGTACACATTCGGACTTTTGGGAAAGTCGAAGAAAAATCGTCTCCCAAGAGGCAAACAAAAATGATACCACCCAATTGTCCACATTTAGACTTTTGGGAAAAGTGTAGAAATATTTATCTCCAAGAGGCGACCAGAAATGATACCACCCATTTGTGTTTTGAAAAATTAAAATTATGCCTACTCCCCCCTTTGTGTTTGAAAAATTAAAATTATGCCTACTACTCCCCCCTTCGTGTTTTGAAAAATTAAAATTATGCCTACTCCCCCCTCCCCCCTTTGTTTTTTTGAAAAATTAAAATTATGCCTACTCCCCCCTTCTCCTAGGTTCTCCTAGGTGCTCAGTTTGCTTCCCAGGATTTCTATTTTTTGCTATCCTTGTTGGCTAGAAAAGGAGAACCCGAGCCCCCTGGTAATCGCGAGCAGGCATTTCGACCTTCCCGAGCGGACTGGATTTCCTGGTGCACAATCCGAGCAATCTGGTGCGCAATCCGAGCAATCCGAGCACCGCGAACAAGTATTTCGACCATTTCGAACGATTTGGGAATTCCATGTTGGACAAATGCCCCCTCTAGATAGAAACGTTTGCAAACATGCCAAAAACCTACTTGTCTCCGAAAAATATTCGAGAAATTATTTCCACCCGCGGGAAGACTACAGCCGACGAAACAAAGAAGAAGTACGGGATCGGTAGTGGTAGACTTCGAAAAATCTGGGACGATGCCGATGTAGAGCGTAGTACAAAGCCCGAAGAACCCCTAGAAGAACAAGAAACTCCTACCCCCGTAGAACACAGGGTGACCGCGCCTGGTTTTGTGGGCCCCACCGAGCTCCCCACGAATCTACTAGAAGATACCAGCTCGTTCGAAGAATCGACGCGCCTGTCCGACATGGAGAGACGTTTGGAGAACCGGTTGGATACACTGGAACGCAGACTGTTGGATGCAATTTCCAACGATCCGAAGAAAGACGACCTGGAGGAAGACGAGTGTCTGGAGGAAGAAGAGTGCCAGACGAAATCCGGGTGGGAGGTGCACGACATCTGGAGAACCGTAGAGAATGCGAAGTGGTGGCTGGGGGTCTCTGTGGCGGCGTACGCGGTCTGCAGACCACTGTTCCCATTCGTGTCTCTAGAGGCTTGTAGACTCTGGAAGAACAAACCAGATCCCGGCGCCCAGTTCGTGCACTCCACAAAATCGAATGAAAAAAAGAAAACTCCTAGCGAGTCCATACACCTGGCGACCCTTTCTACATGGAGTAGCCGTTTTTGAGAAAAAGGTGGCCGAAACCTTGGTAGCCTCGACCAAATCTCCGCTTTCTATACTGTAGTTCGTTGTAGTTCGATGTAGTTCGATGTATTTGGGTTTTTTGTAAATCCGTTCCCGATTTTTCGTGGGTGTTGGGAGTGTCGTGTGGTTGCCGAAACGGTGGTAGCTGAACCTTTTTTTTTTTTCCGCCCTAGTAATTTTTCAAAACACGAAGGGGGAGTAGGCATAATTTTAATTTTTCAAAAAAACAAAGGGGGGAGTAGGCATAATTTTAATTTTTCAAAACACGAAGGGGGGAGTAGGTATAATTTTAATTTTTCAAAACACAAAGGGGGGAGTAGGCATAATTTTAATTTTTCAAAACACAAATGGGTGGTATCATTTCTGGTCGCCTCTTGGAGATAAATATTTCTACACTTTTCCCAAAAGTCTAAATGTGGACAATTGGGTGGTATCATTTTTGTTTGCCTCTTGGGAGACGATTTTTCTTCGACTTTCCCAAAAGTCCGAATGTGTACAATTGGGTGGTCTAGATTTTGTTTGCCTCTTGGGAGACGAATTTTTTCTACACTTTTCCCAAAAGTCCAAATGTGGACAATTGGGTGGTATCATTTTTGTTTTGCTCTTGGGAGACGATTTTTCTTCGACTTTCCCAAAAGACCAAATGTGGACAATTGGGTGGTATCATTTTGTTTGCCTCTTGGGAGACAAATTTTTTCTACACTTTTCCCAAAAGTCCGAATGTGGACAATTGGGTGGTATCATTTTTATTTGCCTCTTGGGAGACAAAAAATTCTTGTGATTTTCCCATTTGAACATAAAAAATACTTATGGAAATGAGTGCGAAACGTGTGGTAGAACTTTTGCCAAGAAGGCCAACTTGCAACGGCACATCGGGAGAAAGACGAGATGCAGTACTCCTGCATTCCTGTGTGAAGGTTGTGGAAAACATTTCTCCAGTTCCCAGACGCTTTGCAGACACAAACAGAAACGGTGTACCGCACCCTCGAGAACACAACTCCAGACTGCCGAACTAGAAAGCCGGGTTGTCGAACTAGAAAGCCAGGTTGCGGAACTACAGGCGTCCCTAGAGACAGAAAAACGCAAAAGAAAAATAGCGGAGTCCTTGCTTCCTGAGAAGCTACACCAGAAGAAATAGTAGAACGAGATTGTTCTCGTACGCAGTTCTATCTATCGTTCGTCTGTGTTGGTTGTAGTGTCTGTAGTTTGTTGTAGTTCGATGTATTTGGGTTTTTCGGAAATCCGTTCCCGATTTTTCGTGGGTGTTGGGAGTGTCGTGTGGTGGTGGAAACGGTGCACCTCTGATGGTATCATTCTGATTTTCTCCACAAAAAAGCTTGGTTTTCTTCGAGGGTGCTGGTGAGTACTTTTGTTTATTAGATTTTCCCAAAAGTCCAAATGTGGACAATTGGGTGGTATCATTTTTGTGTCCAAATACACAATTGGGTGGTAGTACGATTGTGGATGTTTTGTCCCAAATGTGGATACATACTGTAGTTGGTTGTAGTGTCTGTAGTTCGTTGTAGTTCGATGTATTTGGGTTTTTTAGAAATTTTTCTCTGATTTTTCGTGGGTGTTGGGAGTGTTGTATGGTGGTGAAAACGGTGCCACCTCTGGTGGTATCATTCTGCTCTTCTCTATGCAAAAAACCTGGTTTTTCGAGGGTGCTGGGGAGTACTTTTGTTCGTCTTCTTTTTTGAAGCCATTATTTTCAATCTCAATTTCAATTTTTCCCTGATTTTTCGTGGGTGTTGGGAGTGTTGTATGGTGGGTGTACAACCAGACGGTTTCGCAGTTTAAAATATTTCAGTGTTGGTGGCTAGTTTATATTATTGGCCAAAAACACGTTTTTTCGATACTGTTGGGAGCTGTAACGAGGGTCAATAACGCTTCCCAACCTTGGTGGTATCATTTTGAATCCCTCTATACTACTACATGTATATCGATTGTTGGTTGCATAGCGGGTGTTTATAATGGAATGGCGAACAGCGCAGAACCTAATTAGACTATAGATGTATAGGCTGATCTATAGTCTGTTTCGCGAAAGCTGCCCAAATTTTACGGCCATATAAACAATTCAAAAACAATATTATTTTTCGATAATATTAAATTACAGGACAATTTAAGAATGAGCCTTCTTTTTATTTCGTGAAATTTGGTCAAATATTGATTTTATCGCGAAAAACAATTTCCCCATGTTAAATCCCCATAGACATCTTCACAGAGTGAAGATGTCTATGGGGATTTAACATTGGGACATTTTTTAGTATTTCAGTAATCCTGGACCGATTTTCAAAATTTAACTTTTGTTTTCTTAGTTAGATCATTTCCAAGCTATCTAGCTAGGTTTCGGAGTTAATTTCCAATTTTTTCGTTTTTTGACTCCTCACACACTCCTCTACCTCTTTTTTCCCCATGTTAAATTCCCATAGAGAAATCAATTTTTCGTAATAAAATCAATATTTGACCAAATTTCACGAAATAAAAAGAAGGCTCATTCTTAAATTTTCTTTAATTTAATATTATCGAAAAAATTATTGTTTTTTCATTGTTTATATGGCCGTAAAAATTGGGCAGCTTTCGTGAAACAGACTATAGATAAATATTGGTCGCCATAAGTCATAAGCCCCATTTCTCCAGTCACAGCCACAATTCATGTTTCATAAGCAATCTAAGAAGTAATTTGCATACGCACGCGTAAGGAATTCGAAAATGATTGTATGTGGGTGTGACTGGAGAAATGTGGATTGTGGGATTTGCGACCGGTGTATATCCAGATCAGCATGTGCGTCGGCACAGTATGATCAGGATTTGCACCGTTCGCCATTCCATACATGTAAATGAAACAACCCGCCGAGCTTCACGCAAGCGATATAGCTGTTATCATGCCACATGTGCTGCAGTGGAACCTATCTAAACCGGGCACAGATAGAGGTCAGTTGTGCTTAATTTCGATAGTTTTCATTGCCTTTATCTCCGATGATAATGTATGTTCATGATCACAAAGCAAACACGCCTGTCTTGAAATAGTCATATTCCTGTTTTACAGTGGAACATCTCTAAATCGGACACCATGGGGACCTCAGGGTGTCCGATTTAGAGAGGTTCCACTGTATTTGATCAGGAGCTACACTGGTCAAACATGTCATTGGCCCCATTTAGACAGTCACAGCCACACATTTGAGTGAACAAAGCAGGCTTGCAATAACAACTCAGTAAGCTGAAATTGTTATTGCATAAAATGGGTTTTCACAGTTTAATTGTAATGAAAATGTGTATTGAAAATCGTGATACACTAAAATAAGTAGAAGTGCAATAAACTGCAAATGAGCCCGCTACAGAGAGCATGTTAGGTAATCAGTCCAGCTTTGATGTATGATGCTGTGCTTATATAATAAATATAAACTAACATTGGTGTTGATTTAAAATGATAGCCCTATGCCGAATTTCTTATGAAATCAGTCAACGAGTTTAATAAATATCATATTAAATCTAGCGCGAGCAACCGAGGAATTATTGTATTATACATTCAATATGTGGACCATAACATACTTATTGGTTTCCTCGTCTTCTTCGCGTACACGTGTCTGTTTCAAGGCAAGCCCCGCCCAAGCGCGCTTTCGACGTGCAATACTACTGCGTTATTGGTCGTTTGACACCGATGACCACATGCACACGTCACAACAGGATGTCAATTTCTGACAACAAGCCGGGACGTCTGGATCTAAATGCAACTTTCTACGTATTGGAATATTTAATGAAGAAATGTAGTCGATATTGGACAAATGGTCGCAATATGTGATTAATTGAGACGAAATGCAGTGCTTTCATTGGTCGAGCAACTAGGGCAAACATTAAGTTTTGTTATACATATAACCTTGACAGGTGTTTCACTAACCAAAACAGTGAAGACTAAAATTCGACTGTGTAGATGCACATGCTGATCTGCGTCTACACATAGAGAATATTAGTATAGTGTCATGAACGTGAATAAATATCTGTCGAGGCTGAGAAATCAGGATGGGCGAGGCTTGCCGAGCACATCCTGATTTCGAGCCGAGTCAGATATTTATTCACGTTCATGACACTATAATAATATTCTATTTATCCCGTTAACCACATCAAAGTTGTTCAAATGTCTCTAAAAATGCATTTGTGGCCTCATAAGTTTGTCTTCTGAAGCAACAAGATTATCGTGTTACGTCATTCACATAATGACGTAACGTCATACATAATGACGTATCTACTAGACGTGAACGAGAAAAAATACACGTACCTGCTTTTCACGTCTAGTAGCGACATAGTTGACGGGATAAATTATCTTAATGCCCATAAGCTGTATTTCTTCCGTCAATTAAAGTATGCAATATCACATACGTCATACGTGCCTGAGACCGGAGAAATGGGGCATTTGTGATTTGTGACCAGTGTAGCTCCTGATCAAATACAACTTTCCAGCAGCCTGATAGCGATTTATATAGAATGGCGACCAGTGCAGATCCTTATCAGACTGTGCGGCGGATGCACAGTCTGATCAGGATCTACACTGGTCGCAAAACCCATAAGCCCAATTTCTCCAATACAGCCAGATATAACCGACTAATCTTATTTCAATTCTGAAAGTGTATGATTGATAGTCGGTACATCAAATTAAACGTTCGTTTTTTAACTGATTACATGTAATAACCACAGACTGTCAAAAGGAACCAGTAGCCTATTTCACCAACATTGCAAAGCATACTTTTCTAGCAAAGTATACTTTGAGGGAGTAATCATTTATTTTTCCTGAAATGCATTATGTCATATAGAATTAACGACTGCATATATTTGATTAAAAGTATGCAGAATTATTATACTGAATTTATTACATTATCACAGCCAAAATGGCTGTGATAATGTAATAAATTCAGTATAATAAAAAATAATAAATTTATCCTAAAATTGAAAATTTCTCCCTGAAAGTATACTTTGCTAGATAAGTATACTTTGCAATGTTGGTGAAATAGGCTACAGATCAGCAATCGCGCCCTTGACAAACAGTACACATGTTATTGGGGAAGGGCTGTAAGTAATGCTCATATACATTGTAGCCCAACACATTTGCATGTTATTTAGTCATGTGTGTTGTTAGCTGCATTTGTGTCCATGCGCAATAAATTAGTATTAAAGTTATTTAAATGTAAGCATTTTTATGCCACCGGTCTCGAAGAGCCGGGTGGCATATTGTTTTTGGACCGTCCGTCTGTCCGTCTGTCCGTCTGTCTATCTGTCCGTCCGTCACACTTTTCGGTTAACCACTTTGTCACAATTTCTCAAACTGGCCCTTAAAGCTTCTTAACCATAAGTGGCTTTAATCGCATTCCATTACCTTTTCAACCATTCCATTCAAATTGGTTAATGTTGCCATAGCATCTACATAAGTTGCGGTAAATCGCCTTCTTTTATACCTTTTTACATTCACTTCAATTCAATTGTTTTTATGTGCCACAACTGCTTTTCATACATTATATTGACCTTCGACCTTTTCACCTTCACCAGGTTATTAAATGACTTAAACAAATTTTTGGCTTCTAACCACTTTGGTCACAAGTTTCTTCAACTTGGCCATAGATTTTCTAACATAAAGTTGCTTTTTAATTTCGCTTCAATTCTTCAAAACCACATTCCAATTTCATTGGTTTATGTGTGCCACACCTGCCTTTTATTTAATTTATATGACCTTGATTTTTCACCTTTCACCAGGGTTACTTTAAATGACTTAACAATTTTGGTTAACCAGTTCGTCCAGTTTCTCAAAACTGGCCATAGATTACATAAGTTGTTAATCGCTTCAAATACTTCAAACAACTTCATTCATTGGTAATGTGTTGCCACACCTGCCTTTTCATTAATTTATAGGACCCTTTCGATTTTTCCCTTCACCAGGTTACTTAAATTGACTTAACAATTTTGGTTTTAACCAGTTCCGTCCAGTTTTCTCAAAATGGCATATCATTCACATAAGTTGCTTTTTCGCTTCAATTAATTCAACATTTCATTCATTGGTTTGTGTGCCACACCTGCCTTTTCAGAATTTATTTGACCTTCGCCAATTTTCACCGAACCTTGGTTACTTAAATGACTTAACAATTTTGCGTAACTTAATCGCTTCAATACCAGTTGTCACAGTTTCTCATGGCTATTCATAAGTTGCTTAATCGCTTCAATACTTCAACACTTATATGGTATGTGCCACACCTACCTTTTCATAATTTATATGACCTTCGCCTTTTCACCTTCACCAGGTTACTTAAATGACTTAACAATTTTGGTTAACCAGTTCGTCACAGTTTCTCAAAATGGCCATATCATCTACATAAGTTGCTTAATCGTTTCAATACTTCAACACTTCATTCATTGGTATGTGTGCCACACCTGCCTTTTCATAATTTATATGACCTTCGCCTGTTCACCTTCACCAGGTTACTTAAATGACTTAACAATTTTGGTTAACCAGTTAGTCACAGTTTCGCAAAATGGCCATATCATCTACATAAGTTGCTTAGTCGCTTCAATACTTCAACATTGCATTCATTGGTATGTGTGCCACACCTGCCTTTTCATAATTTATATGACCTTCGCCTTTTCACCTTCACCAGGTTACTTAAATGACTTGACAATTTTGGTTAACCAGTTCGTCACAGCTTCTCAAAATGGCCATATCATCTACATAAGTTGCTTAATCGCTTCAATACATCAACACTTCATTCATTGGTATGTGTGCCACACCTGTCTTTTCATAATGTATATGACCTTCGCATTTTCACCTTCACCAGGTTACTTAAATGACTTAACAATTTTGGTTAACCAGTTCTTCACAGTTTCTCAAAATGGCCATATCATCTACATACGTTGCTTAATCGCTTCAATACTTCAACACTTCATTCATTGGTATGTGTGCCACACCTGCCTTTTCATAATTTGTATGACCTTCGCCTTTTCACCTTCACCAGGTTACTTAAATGACTTAACAACTTTGGTTAACCAGTTCGTCACAGTTTCTCAAAATGGCCATATCATCTACATAAGTTGCTTAATCGCTTCAATACTTCAACACTTCATTCATTGGTATGTGTGCCACACCTGCCTTTTCATAATTGATATGACCTTCGCGTTTTCACCTTCACCAGGTTACTTAAATGACTTAACAATTTTGGTTAACCAGTTCGTCACAGTTTCTCAAAATGGCCATATCATCTACATAAGTTGCTTATTAATCGCTTCAATACTTCAACACTTCATTCATTGCTATGTGTGCCACACCTGCCTTTTCATAATTTATATGACCTTCGCCTTTTCACCTTCACCAGTTTACTTAAATAACTTAACAATTTTGGTTAACCAGTTCGTCACAGTTTCTCAAACTGGCCATATCATCTACATAAGTTGCTTAATCGCTTCAATACTTCAACATTTCATTCATTGGTATGTGTGCCACACCTGCCTTTTCATAATTTATATGACCTTCGCCTTTTCACCTTCACCAGGTTACTTAAATGACTTAACCACTTTGTCACAGTTTCTCAAATATGCTGCAGGTGTCATCCGCGTTCGACAGACGCAGTTCTTGTTAAATAATTTTTGAACTGTCGTTTTCTTAATTACATCATTTCCAAGCTATCTCGCCAGGTTTCGGAGTCAATTTCCAAAATATTTCGTTTTTCGACCCTCCTCCCGACTCCCCACCTCCTTTTTGCCCCATTTTAAATTTCCATAGGAAATTCGTTTTTCTATCAATAGTCAACATTTGATAAAATCAAATACTAGAAATTGGGGAGGGTGACTTTTTTGTTATTGATGAAAAAGTACTTACATTAAATAATTCTGAGATTTAATGTGTGTGATCACGTGGTTACAACAACAACAACAATGGCTGAAAGTATTGAAAGCGCGCCCACTCCAAAGTAAGTATTATTTGATATTTTCCTGAATAGGCAACGGATTTTGATGAAATATGGCGCAGCAAACGCGTCTTCACGATACCTGGTATCTGGTACCTGAGCAAAACGGGTCCCAGGTAGAACCAATCCACCCCTGGCGGCACTCGACACACAAGTTGATGCCATATATAATTGCCACATCCAGACAGCTCCAATGCAAGCCGGGGCCACAAGCAGGCAAGGGCAGTCAGAACATTTGGCTCAGATCGAGCGATCTTTCTGTTTTGGTTAGATTTTTTATATATATATGGCTTTCTTTCATAAGAAAGTGTGATAATTGAGTTGCCTGGACATCCTGGCCTAACGTGGCAGGGACATGAACAGCTCGGCTCCACATGCGTTAACACGTCGCCTGTCCCACTGGTGCAAACTGGCCGCTGTAAGACTACACATCAGATAATAATAATAATAATAATAATAATAATATGTATAGTATATATCTCACTCATGCGCATATTCAATCCAGAACCCGGTAATGGCCGCGGGATTCACCCAGATAGGCCAAACCGACCGGCTGATCCGCTATATCGGCAGCCAGGTAGAGTCACACGGGTGTCACCACAAACCAGTCCCGAGTCCCAGAAGGGCCACACGCATGGGATGTGTTCTATAAGTGGCAGTCCGATGCGCCGATAAGTCAACTGCCCTATCTCATCGTCTCATACAGGTCGACTATATCGCAGATATTAGTAAATTCGGAAACAGCCATTGGCCTGACACATTTTGGGCTCAAATGCTGTGGTGTGGAAGGTCCTCGAGCCCAATCCTACCCCTTAAATCATAGCTACACAAATAAACAAACCGTGCAGTCAACTGCCCTACCAGGAGGCCAGGCAGATCCACCATTAGCTCAATTGCAGCCGAAAAAATCGCACGCCATAAGCCCACCCCAGCCCCCGAGTCTATCTTTTCGCAAATCCAGAAGTAAAATCCAGTGAATAAAAATAAACGCAATGGAAATATAAGTTAATTTACCAAGAGTTAAAATGGCCGAAGCCGGGGATCATAGCTTTGCAAATCTGTTTATAGAGATCCGGTCTATGCTGTATTCAGCGTTTATTTCTTACTGAATAACACAAAACGTGAGCTTTGCGAACAGAGTAGACACTGATCAGACTGCACATATCAGTCTGATCTGGGTATACACTGATTGTGCAATAATAGTAATACGTGTGAAAATATGAATCTGGCAAATAATGCAGTCCCGGAACAGAATGCGCAGATATGTAGGATGATCTGGATCAACACTGGTCGAAAATAAATATAATTGCTCCTTTTCATAACACATCATGATAAATTCGCCATTTTTACAAGCAATAAGGCCCTAAACTACGAAATTTCGACCGGATTTCTATAAATAAAGTCAACGGGAGATAACTAGCTACGATCCCTCATTGGCGGCCGGTGAATACACACGACCTTCTCAGTCCAAGGTGGCCGTTCTACGGAGCCCCGCAGGGACCGTAGGATTTTTGTTTTTTATCAATTCGTTCCCACGAAATAACAATTCGTTCCCTCAATTTAACAATTCGTTCCCACGAATTAGCAATTCGTTCCCTCAACTTAACAATTCGTTCCCACGAAATAACAATTCGTTCCCGTGGGAACGAATTGTTATATCGTGGGAACGAATGGTTAAATTGAGGGAATTAATTGTTATTTCGTGGGAACGAATTAATAAAAAAATCGATGTCCCTGCGGCGCTCCGTACCGTTCGACTTGAGGATGAATAGAAGCGCTGTTAGAGCTACAGATATGATTTGTGTCTAAAGAGTATTGTACTGTCTGCTTTCAAATTCAATGCGTATTTTATTTTTACAACTGGATTGCTGATTTTCTTCATTATTTAATAGGGAACAAATGAATCAAAACATAAAATAAATTGAACCATTCACTTATTTGAGCGTATTATTACTTATTCACTGTATATGTAAACAGTTGAACATTTACTTGGTTGAGCTGCAAAAAGCAAACAGTGCTCGTTTAAGTAAATTTTTCAACTTTATTACAGTATTTCCACTACTCAATTTGAAAATCAATGCGTATTTTCACATTGCTGTGAGTATTTTGTACGCCCACTGTTGATAATCAATGCGTATTCAGGTAAAATGAGTGCGTAAAATATGTCATACGCATCTGGGGTATCAAATTGGGGTATCAAATTGGCTTAATGAACCAGACTGATAGAAAGACAACAAGTTATTATAATCAGCAAAAATATACAGTATATACATTCATAAATGTATAGTATGTTTGCATGACATACTTTGTAATTCGTAAATTATAGCTATGTGCCAAGTCAGTCATCTTAATTAGTGAAGTTAGGCTATAGCCTATATTTATCCCGTCAACACAGTGCGTGCGTGCCGTGAAACACGGTGCCGTGAAACAATTTTGATATCCTGTCAATACGACCTAATCACTGCGTATGAGTATGTGCAGTGACATGGGTTATCTTTTTGCATTTTAAGGCCATTTGTAGGTGTTGACGGGATAAATAGAATAGTAGGTTAGTGGTGGTCCAGTGAGTTTGGGACAGACTTATGTCGTTTTTGCGAAGAATCGATTTCCGTGTCGGAGACACACAAACCGATTCTTCGCAAAAACGACAGAAGTTTGGGCGAAAATACAGACCACCAAATGCAGCTTAACAAGACGCGTTTGATGCGCCATATTTCATCAAAATCCGTTACGTAATAAGGACACTATAAAATAATACGTACTTTGAATCGGATCTTGTTGTTGTTGTTGTTAGTACCACGTGATCATACACCTTGATGCACACATATGTTAGATTTGTGATTGTTCATGTATAAAGGGGTTATAGTAACGTTATAGAATATATATGTATCTGGTGACTTGAAAAAAACAGAGACATTCCAAACAAAACAAAGATATATTTAAACTTGATGGCCGCGGCCCGCATGTCGAGCCCGCCGAGGCATTTGATGGTCTCAGAGTGTATTTATTTGAAGTTTGAATTAAGGGTTGTGGAGATATAAGGTATGTAAAAGCTTTAACATAAAATCATTTGACCATGATCTTAGGCATGTGGGCCGCATGGGTGGGCTATAGAAAGAAAATATGAATGATGAATAAATAATTATTTGAAGTTTGAAGTAAATCAGAGTAAGTGTTGTGGAGATATAAGGTATGTAAAAACTTTAACACAATTTCAAAGTCATTTGACCTTGACCTTGGGCATGTGAACCACATGGGCAGGCTATAGAATGAAAATATGAATGATGAATAAGAAGTATTGGATGTTGGAAGTAAATCGGAGTAAATGTTGTGGAGATATAAGGTATGCAAAAACTTTAACACAAATTTCAAATTCATTTGACCTTGACCTTCGGCATGTGGACCACATGGGCAGACTATGGAATGAAAATATAGATGATCAAAAGTATTGGAAGTTGGCAGCAAATTGGAGTCACAATTGTGGAGATATAAGATATGTAAAAACTTTAACGCATATTTATTTTACCTTGGGGCACAGGGGCAAAATGAGTGGGACAAAAAATGATTATATGGATGATACCCAATAAGCATACGAAGTTTCAAGCAAATCTGACTGACGGTTACAGAGATAGTAGGTATGTGAAAACTTTAACGCAAATGGAAACTTCTAAGTCATTTGACCTTGACCTTGGGCACAGGGACCGCATGAGTGGGATACAACATGAATATATGGATGATGAATAATAAGCATATGAAGTTTCAAGTCAATGTGACTTAGGACTGCAGAGATATAAGGTATTTAAAAACTTTAACGCATATTTCGGACGGACGGACGCACGCACGCACGCACGGAAGGATGCACATACACCCGTACGTCATTCTGATCACTAGGTCTCGCTTTCCGCAAGCGGGCTCGACAAAAATCTGCCCTCTTGTGTCACATTCCGCAAAACGCCATGTCTGAGAACCAAAGTATTTTATTTTTATGGGCGTACAGTGCTATTTTCATTTCACTGACTATTTATAAGAAATTAACCGGAGCGTTAAGTTTTTTATTTCATTTGATTTATTGGTGTTTAACGGCTAACGTCATTTCAGGCCGGATCATCTGGTTCGATCACACATTTAACCTGCTGCATTGGGGAACAAATCCCAAAATTAGAAAACGGCACATTTACATAAAAACAATTATATATTCAGCCCATTATAATAATCTGACTGTTCTAACATTGTGCCAAGTCCATAACACACCAAAGTCACTTGGCCTCTTCTCCTAAAAGTAATAGGATTAGGAATAATTGTAATACTCTTACAAGGGGTATAACCAGATTCACCTCTCACATACAAGAAGACCAAACGTACGTACCTGGGGCCAAACCAGTAGCCTATTTCACAAACATTGCAAAGTATTACTTTTCTAGGAAAGTATACTTTGACTGAGTAATCATTTATTTTTCCTGAACTGCATTATTGTATATAGAACCAACCACTGCATATATTTGATGAGTTAAAGTATGCAGAATTATTATACTGATTTTATTACATTATCACAGCCAACATGGCTGTGATAATGTAATAAATTCAGTATAATAAAAAATAATTAATTTATCCTTAAATTGAAAATTTCTCCCTCAACGTGTAATTTGCTAGAAAAGTATACTAAATATGTCTCCGGTCAGGATTCCGGTAAGGAGAATCCCAATCGTTAAATTACCCATCGCATGCTCCCGACCAACTACCATCATTAATGTTTTGAACGCATATACACTGGAGCCTCTCTAAGCCGGACAACAAGAAACAATGTAATCGTAATTTTGATGGGTTTCTTGGTCATTTACCTCAGGTGATACTGCTTGTTAGTGATCACATAGCACACAACTATGGCTCGGAATGAACAAATGCCTGATTTACAATGAAACCTCGCTAAACCGGACACCCTGGGAACCTCCCAGGGTGTCCGGTTCAGCGAGGTTTCTCTGTAGTATGTGGCCTTGACCTTGGGTTTAATGGTGGCCCCCGAGGATCATGTATTTGTCACAGCATGATAGAGAACCATCAGAGGATCGGGAATACAATTATAAGAAATTTACCAGAGCGCTTTGAGCGCACGAAGCATGTGACTTTGACCTTGTATTTATGGGAGGCCCAAGGATCATGGATTTGTCACAGCATGACAGAGGACCATCAGACGAATGCATGTGTGAAAGATGAAAAAGTGAAAGTGATGGGTTTAACGTCCCACCAACAGTTACGGTCATATAGAGACGGGACCACAGTTTAAAGTGTCATCAGTGGGATGGAAATACTATGAAAGTATTTTTGATGCCTACGTTTGTACGGGATGGGATGGACGGACGAGATGTACAGAAGCTGGTAACGCTATATGCCCCCTACTCATTTGGTGGGGAGGGCATAACATGTGGCCCGTGAGTCACAAATGAACCTCAGTGGCAGATTGGAGAAACTGTACTTAATTTCTAATAATTTTCGGACGTAACGTGTTTAATTTACCAACAAGAGACACAAATACAAAAGCGAACACAAATACAAATGCGAACACAGAGAATGCATATATAACAGTGTAATATTGTTCCCATATAAGCATGTATGTATGTATGTATGTATGTATGTATTGTAAAGTAACGAGATTGTACAAAGTAATAAATAGTTCTTATAAAATTGAAACAATTATGAAATACATCACTATATCTGGCTGTGATTGGAGAAATGTGGGATGAGTTTTGCGATCAGTGTAGATCCAGATCAGCCTGTGCATCCACACAATCTGATCAGGATCTGTACTGTTCGCCATTCCACCAATAAAACACCCGTCATGCTTCTACCAAGTAAATATCAGGTTAAGGAATGTGCTAGTTGACCAGTAGCCTATTTCATCAACTCCCCAAAGTATACTTTGGGGAGTTGATGAAATAGGCTACTGGTGCTACACTGGTCACAAAACCCATAATCCCCATTTCTCCAGTCACATATATGAGACATGCCATGGGATTTTGTACCTTTAGACATATTTTAATTTCATAAAATACGTTTACAAAATTTACAATATTTTCCATAAATGGAAACGAAAGTTGACACAAATTGTCAACGTTTTAATACATGAGGAATATAATTCCGCATGTGCTCTGAAAATGTTGTCAACATTAACTTTATTTATGAAAAATATTGTAAATTTTGTAACGTATTTCATGAAATTAAGCAGATGTCCGAAGGTACAAAATCACATGGGGCGTCTCATATATGTTACATAAATATCATATTGGTCTAGAGGAATGTCATCTGGGTCCTCACTGCCAACAACATGAGAAAAGGGATCTTATAACATGTGCAAACCACAGGCGATCGGCATGTTGATAGGATATTGTTTGTTTGTTTGTTTGTTGGGTTTTAACGGCCTATCAACAGCTACTAGTGGAGGGGCACCTTAAAGAGAAGTGGCTTAAACACGATTATTTCTGTTCAACCCAAGAGAGCAAAAGCAACGACTATGCTAGAATGATACATCATACATTCCTGAACATGAATCCAGTGTCGGTCAATCAAATTAGGTGGGACAAGGTCACTTTTGAGGTCATTAAATGCAAAGAGGTCAAATGAGTTCAAAAACATATTTTATATCAGTAGATGGACATGTACGTGCATATCATGCTTCAAATATCAGATAAAGTTGTTTAAATTGTTGAATATTCTTCCTTAGGACATATATGAGACGCTTCGTTTTTATGGTGGTTCAAACCGGTGTGAAAATTTTGCGATTTTCAAGATGGCCGCCAGGTATCAACATTTTGTATTAAATATATTCTGACTTGATTACTATATGGCGTTTGGTACTTACATTATGCGTTTACATACATAAAAATACGTTTTGATAACAATTCACCACTGACAAATTCATATACATATAAGATGGCCGCCAAATATTCACACAGACATGCAGTAAATGTGTGTGGAATAACAAAAATATATAACTATATAGCTACACTTTCATGCACATTTATATTTCAGTTGTTTGCCTTTTTTGTTTTTATTGAATGTGTTCTTTGCAAAAATGAATGATACCATCTAATATACTTATTATTTGACCATGTTGGAATATTCAAGATGGCCGCTAAGTATCGCTTAAGCTCTTAGGCGCTGTTGATCGACAAAGTAGCAAAGAAATGAAACGTAATTGGAAATCATATTTGCAATATTTTAAAAGTGCGAGGCTTGTGTTCCAAACTGTACCGAATTATCTGTCGCCGCAAACAAACGTAAATCAAAGATGACCGCCAACATAGATACAATTCTGACACATCTATATTAAGTAGGGTAGTCAACAACGACATAGAATATGCCACACCATAAAATCAATGATTTAGTGTTTCCGATGACAATTAAAGAATAATATTTTATGACCGCCAATTTAGTTACCAAGATGGCTACTATATTGCGTAATTTTATAATATGAGCTATCAACAAAATATTGGTGCAACTCATCGATAACAATAGATCCTAGCTGTAACATGGCAATGGTTAGTAAACGACAACATAGTCACGATCTTGGATTTCAAGTGGAACATAATACATGTTGACAATGTTAAAGGAAACAGGAACATATTTACAATTACATCTAGGTATTCATTCATTTCAGTGAATCAACATAATGCCCGTGTCTAATACCTGTATTTTGATAGAAATAAAATACAGTTGCAGCTTGGAAGCATGTGAATGGTAATTTATTATATAATTAACGATGGTGGGTTGATAATTGCTGGGGAGCGCGATATCCCTGGCATGGCCCTTATTCGCATGTCCAGCTTTCTTGTAGGCGAGAGTAGAATCCGACTAACCCCGTTATAAGAGTAATACGATCAGTGGTAATCATACTACGTTTATGTGGAGGGGGGCTAAGTTACTATAGTGTGGTGAAGACCTGACAGTAGATCCGGTTTGTCTAATGTCAAGGCTGGATGGAAATTGTATGCAAATATTCATTTACCCGCCCCCACCCATGCAGATGAAATGAGCTGTCGATAGTCCGTTTAAAGCCATTAAACATTAAACCGGAACTCTATCATGTTATCTTTAACACGACCATGAACACCAATGTTGCATTTTATTATTGCAACAGTTCCATAACCAGGGGGTCGGTGCGGTCGGACGACCCCCTCCCCAACCTCCCTCGTTGTGCCTTGATGTCCACTCTTTCATGCACTAAAAATAAGAATTATTGTCAATACGTAGTCATTTTATAATATGTATGCAAGCAGGAGAGTCGTATTACATGTATGTGCTCAGTTTTTGCTGAGAATATATAAAATGGTATTTCAGACCATCTGGATTTCACAATTGTCTGGGAGAGCATGGCCCGTAACACCATAGCTGCCTCAGGCCATTCAAGTCATCGAAAAGACTCCTTGCTTCATAAATGTCTGGTTGCGGGTCTGTTGCATACATTGAAACCATGATATACCGGTACATTCCATGCGGATGCAGATATTGTGTCATTTTCCATTATAACGAAGCCTACTATATATCTATGAAAAACGATAATCAATTTATTAGTGCGGTACACGACAGGGTAGGCACAGCGATTGATATATCAAAGGGAAGTTGGCGAATTCTGAACTTGACTGGCTACGTAACAACTACCATTATTGGTGAATTATATAACATATACATATTGTATATATGTAGAGTCAATGGTGTGATCATGGTCATCGAATCTCAGTTTATATACGACATATGATATTGTTATTGCAAAAAATAAAATAAACTTTTGGATGACGTATCATTTAAGTAGTCATATGCCGGTAGCCATGTGCTAGGCCATGTAAATGCATGCATGAATAAGTTAATAACCAGTATTTGTGAGCCATATTCACATTACTTGCTATTCTACGAATTCAATGCAAGGTGTCATCCAGACCATTACATCTCAGTTCATAAACGGCATATGCTGTGTTTATTAACAATAAAATCGTGTTTGGATGACCTATAATATCAAGAATTCATATACAGGTAGGCATGTACTATGTACATAGGAAGGATGTAATGAGTCAGTATTTGTGAGTCACATAAGTATGGATATTAAACTATAATGCGATCGAGATCGATATGTTGTGAATAATGATGGAACATATGTTAAGGTCATTCATGAGATTGTTTGGTACATAGAAAGAATAAAAGTTATACAAATGTATTATGCGGTCATAATACATTCTATATGGAATGCATATGCATGTATATGTATCACAGTTATGAAGGGCGTTTCTGGGGAATACCATACACTGTAATCATATATGTTGTAGTCATATAATGTCCTTACATGGTATGTGTAAGTGTCATAACTGTGTATTATAATATCACAACTATATGTGTAATATAATATATAATACTTTAAATGCATTAAAATGAACATGGTTGATTATTCTATGCTAATCTAGAATATATCAGAAAGTTCCCATCGTCCGTGTCTATACACACCAACATACGACATATACTTAAGATCGTGGGAGACCAAACAGAGACACTTATTTTCACATGCACGTATGTGGGTAGTTGCAATTGCGATTCATGGATAAATAATGGACACAAATCAATCAAAGAATCACTTTTCAATACAACACCGCAATTCCCGTGACTAGATTTTCAACTAACCAGGTTTGAGCTAACCTGGAAGCGAAACGTGTAAAGCTGAACATGAACACATAGCTGATATGAGGCCTCTAGATCATGAGTATTCGTTACAGCATATTATTCGATATCCGACTGTAATGCGAACATGGCCGAACTATAGAATATGTACCAATCGCAATATGTATTGTATACATATATGGCATTATAGTGCCATTTACAACGTATATGATAACGTAAGACTCAATAAAATACAATATGTAAAGCAAACAGTACATATATTTTAATATTCTGACTACAACGAGTGTATCCTAATTCGAGCATCACAAAGTGTATTATCAGCGACCTACTAGTCTGAACACATGTGAATCTGTCCTATAAATAAATGTAAAAGTAAATGAAAAGAAACGCGCAATTGCCAGTACCACACTATATTAAAATAGCCTAACTGAGGCGACCATTATGAATAAACACAATTACAAATGACTTCAAAATCAAGTGTGTCCAACTTACTGATTTAGCCGCCTAACAGAATACAGTAGTATACATAAGTAAAGCAAAAGTAAACATTATATTCAATAACTTTCAAGTTTTTGGAAAATATAGCGGCCATTTTGAATTAAACACGCTCTTTAAGAAGAGTATACATATTGATCTATATTTTTAATATTGTATCTCAGATGAAAATCAAACTAATATGTTCATATCTAGCTTAGTACCAAGATATGTACATGTACCACATTGTAGATAATGCTGGCTGATCTTGATGAATATTTGGCGTCCATCTTGGATTCATATGGATTTGATAGCCTCCATCTATGTTTAAAAGTAATACATGGTATCCAAAGGGTTTTCTGCGTCCGTCCAATCAAGATCCAAGTGCCTATTTGTTTTCATTCATCAAATAAGTACACATTTCAGGCTAAATATTGATGCTTGGCGGCCATCTTAAAAATGTTGATACTCTCAACGATAGGGACGTCCGAGCAAACCGAATTGCTTTGTATATGCCCCATAAAACAATAATCATCAATAAAACATACTTTATCGAAGTGTTCTGTATTGTCATGCAAGTACATATTGTATTATCAAAATAGAGTGAGCTTTGCACTCATTTGACCCATGTGCACTTAATGACCCCAAAAATGACATTGTCCCACCTGATTTGATCGACCGACACCGGATTCGTGTTCAGGAAGATATAATGCATTGATTTAAAGTAGTCGTTGCTTTTGCTCTCTCGGGTTGAACAAAATTCATTTGTATGGGTGCTTGCCCCCCTACTATACGGTCATTTAAGGCTGGGTCAATGGGTTCAGTACTAAATCCCATATATTACCTGTACAAGTTCAAGTACATGTACAAATGGGGGGGATCCCAAAATCAGAACTGAATATTTACAATAAAAAAACTATATATTCAGCCCTGAAATTAGCTACAATAATTCGCCTCTACGGCTACAATTTGACACATTAAAAATGTGAGCAACCGAAGTGCATACCCAAACCTGTTGCATGTAGGTCAATAAAATTGAATAAACTGTATAGTTTATACCTTTAAACAAATAATCTTTGATGTAGAAATAGTAAATTGCCAAATATAATAGAACAGGGAAATCTGGGTCATGAACATGTGTTTGTCCGCTAATTATCGCATTGGCGTGTCGGCATTCAATGTTGTAAACATGAAGTCGAGGAAAATGCTAAATTTAACTTGTATCTGAAAAAAACACAAAACACTTGTAGTCACGCAATTCTTTCACCAGTCTATCAAAAAAGTGTCCAGTCAAAGCATGGCATGTCGCTATGAAGTGCGAGCGGTTCAGCAGGAAATATGAATTCTATATTTAGCAAAACTAACGTTTGCAACACTAGTTATTTTTGGATAATAAAATGTTTTATTATTAATTTCATTTTATTTTTTCAGGTCACACATAGTGTCATATATATTCAGAAAACCGATAAAAATCTACCATTAAATGCTTCTTTACCAACTGTTTTGTTCACATTTCCTCCACATCTGACGAACAGCCACTTTAATGGACAAGATATGAAACTGAACAAGCAACAGGCACTCTGTGGTATGAATGACAAAACACTCTTTAAATCATACACAGTTTTACTCCAATACATGTATATTAAATATCTAGAAGGCAGGACACTCGCCATTTTTTCAACCAACGGAAATGGTACAATTGTACCTCGTGCCCGGCTTGCTAATTCAGCAATTGTAACATGCGCAATTGTAACACCCTGCTGGTCCCGGCCTTCACGAGCATTACAATTGCTGAATTAACAACAAGCCGGAGCCAAGGAAAATAATCCACTTCCGTTGGTTGAAAAGATGACGAGTACCTTGTTGATATTTAATATTGGAGTAAAATTGGGTATGATTTAAAGAGGCTTTTCTCGTTTATACCTGTGGAACAAGCTACAATATGTATGATAAATTGCATAATATCTAATAAGGCAAGCATACAACAAGAAATTGGTAACAATGATGGACGATATACCACTCAAACACTTCAACGGGGCATATCAGTTTGTTTGTTTGTTGGGGTTTAACGGCCTATCAATAGCTAAGGTGTTCACTTGGCCCCCTCCCAAAAGCAGTAAGATCAGTAATAATCTTGCAATAACCCAATTCAACTCCCAGGTAACAAAAGTACCGGAGGGTCGAGATAAAATGTACCTGAGGGTCGAACCAGGCAAACCGTGATTCCTATAAGGAGGAACCCCTGCCGTTCATTTACGCCATCACGTTTGCCTGATCAACCACCCACAAAGGGGCATATCAGGATTTTTTGAAAAAATACTATAAAAAATAAAACACGTTTTCATCATTTCCCTGTGTAGAGTGTTTTAATTACGCCATTTTGTGTGTGGAAAATCCTAAATATTTTCTTTGTAAGTGCTTAGAAGTATATGTCGTGACCACCATTTGAAACGTCTCATCGAGACGGTTCAAATGAGTGGTAACAACATATACTTTAACTGAGAAATAATAAAAACAAAAAGAAAATATTTCATAACCGTACAGGTGTATATTCCGAATGTAATGGGTTAATAGACGAGATGTGCAATGAACGAGCTACAATGTACATAATAATTGCATAAAGGCTAAGGCAAGCATACAGTAAATATAATATGTGTGACTAAGAAATAGATATCCTATATGACGGTGAAATAAATACAATACAAGGCTGTGAAATCAATATCATACGTACGGAGCCCCGCAGCGACATGTTTTTTTTTGTTCCCACGAAATAACAATTTCTTCTCTCTGCTGGGTTGTTTCAATTTTCACTGATATCAGTACATAAGTATCAGATTTTCTATCTTGTTAAAAGCAACCAGATAGGAAATCCAATACGTATGGACCTATATCGGTGAAAATAGAAACAACCCAGCAGTCCTACAGCCTGAGGGATTCCGCTTGGGAAAATAAAGAAATTGCCACTTCAAAAAAAAGAAGAAGGAATAACCAATAGGATACAAATAAACAATTGGCGATACAAAATTACAATTTTCGAAAAGAAATTGTAATTTTTTATCGCCAATTGTTTATTTTTATCGCCAATTGCGAAAGTGGCGATCGCCAGCGGAATCCCTGGCCCTAGTATCGTCATATATCTTCAATTAAACCACTTTACACAGGACCATGATGAAAACACGATTTTAATTTTTATAGTATTTTTTCAAAAAATCCTGATATGCCCCTTTAACGCAACTTGTTGACCCCTTGAGCACCGAGGCCGCATGGGTGAGCTATAAGGCCAACCATAATGATATCTCCGTTTCCTGTAACCCGACTGACCCGCTAAAAACGGTGCGACTCGAATTTTTTTATTGCATTTTTTTTCAATTTAGTGCTACAGTGGGTTAAAAGGGTTAATATAATCTCTGGCCCCAAAATGGCATACATGTTCATACAACAACACATACAGCAATTGACATACTTTTATTGCAAGACTTGCAATATTGATTTTAATATTAATAATTTTTAAATTCAATATGTCATATTGACAGAAAAAAAAAGAAATTACCTACCGACCGACCCACTTCTAAAATTCTGGGTCGGGTTACAGGAAACAAACAATTTTTTAAGGACGGCCTAGTTAAGGAAACAAGAGGGCCATGATGGCCCTAATTCGCTCACCTGACTCCATGAACACCAGAGGAGAATGTGACATTGAGTGACATGTGTTTTAAAAAAATTGTGCTATTTTTAGATGGCGGTCATCTTGGATTAAGCGATGACTCTCATTTTACCAAATCTGAAAATGCTTCACCCAAGGATCTTAACTTCCTATGAAGTTTGGCCAGCATCGGCCATGTGGTTCTTGAGAAAAAGACGTTGAATCTTGAATAAATGGACCTTTTGGTGGCCATCATGGATGACATAATCATCAGATTCCGACAAATATTTCACCAGAGCAATCGCCTCATCGATACCTTCAATTTGATATATGGCATGAGCATATTCGGTCAAAAATAAAATTTGACCCCAATTTGACCCCACGGGCCATGCCCATTTTTGACCCCGGGGTCACCATTTTCACAACTTTGAAAGAGCATTGTAAATCCTACCAAGTTTAGTCGATATCCGGCCAGCGGTTCATGAGAAGAAGATTTTTTAAGAATTTATGCTATTTTTAGACGGCGGCCATCTTGGATTAGCGATGACCTCTATTTTAACAAATCTGAAAAGGGTTCACCCATGGACCATAACTTTTAAGTTTGGCTACCATGGGCCAAGCGGTTCATGTGAAGAAGAATTTTGAAATCTCTAATAAAAGAACCTTTTGACATTTCGGCGGCCATCTTGGATGACATAACAATCCGATTTCGACAAAAAATGTACCAGAGTGATCGCCTGATTGATACCTTCGATTTGATATACCGTATTCATTCTAATAAACGCCCATACTCTAATAAACGCCCACCCCCCATTTTTTGGCCAAAAAATGAACATTTTCTGCCCGATTTTACAAAAGTTGGGACCTCTAATAAACGCCCATGGCCTCCTCTGGAAAGAAAAATGGACATACCTGTCAAACTGTAATTTTCCGTATTTCCCTTTTTAGTAACGCGCGGACATGTGCCTTTCGTTCTTTGCATCCAAATATTCTGTAGGAACATGGAATTTCAAGGCCACCTCCCCTTGCAAATGTCCCGATAGAGTAGGGTCGCGGTTCCCCAGAAGTAACTGCGATCACCTGGGTGATATCTCAGTTATTAAATAATTGCGACTCCGGGCCCGATGATTACATGACGGACGCGGAATGACGGGGAAAATAGACAATATGCCTGCCTATTGGATATCTCGGCAATGTTGAGGAAACATCATACAGCTGACGTGACGTCACTCTTCTTTAAACATTGACGTAGACCGATACTGCTGGTGACGGGTGCAGTGAAAAGATTGCCACAGGGCAGCTGAGATACCGGACTTGGAGGATACTTTTATTAAAGAAACAAATATAATGGTTGTTTACATTAATATACCGAAGCACTCCCGACTTGATATTTCTGGTGAAGAAATAACAAAATTCCCCCTAAATTACGCACCTTAACTGGAGCGCTGCCTAGCATTTTCCTTATTCGTCGTTGACAGCCATCGGTACCCGGACACGGTTTAACGCACAATATTGTACAGCAAAACCGGGAACCAAATGTGATGATGGGCTTGCTTGATTATCAAAACAAATATAAAAAAATACGATTTGGTATGGGGACGATTTTGGTCTGGGGACGATTTGACCAGATAGTATATGTTACGCGAAGAGTGATGTCCCTTTGTTATTGTTGAGATATTTTGAGAAATTTACGGATTTGGGGTATGTCCGAATACTTACTGATCCTAAAGTAATTATTCTAATGAGAAATGGACCAGTCCAAACATACAGATTATCCGAATACGAACGTCCGATATGGTAGTAATTGCTACAATTACTAAAAGACTACACCGTGAGTACATAGAACGTCTGTAAGGTTTACAAATCCAATCGTTTTCTTCACTTTTTGACATTTTTTACTCGGACCAAAAACCATTGCCTCTATTAATCGCCCACCATGGACCTGTGACTTACCGATGATTCTAATAAGCGCCCGGGCGTTTATTAGAATGAATACGGTATAACATGACCATATTTGGTCAAAAATAAAATTTGACACCACGGGCCACGCCCATTTTTGACCCCGGGGTCACCATTTTAACAACTTTGAAAGAGCAATGTACATCGATCATTCCTACCAAGTTTTGTCGAAATCCAGTTGGCGGTTCTTGAGACGAAGATTTTTGAAGAATTTGTGCTATTTTTAGACGGCGGCCATCTTGGATTACGTAATGACGTCATTTTAACAATTTTGTAATCCCCCTACCTAAGGACCATGACCATGAAGTTTGGTGGCTATAGACCCAATGGTTACCGAGGAGAAGACGTTTGAAAATGTTCACGGACGACGACGGACGACGGCGGACGACGGACGACGGCGGACGACGGACACATTGCGGTAACAATAGCTCACATGAGCTTCGCTCAGGTGAGCTAAAAAACCATTGGCTGTTGTGTTGACTGGGGTTTCACAATACATTTGGTCTGTTTAAAGTGTGTGGATTCCAAAGGATTCCTCGCAAACTTTACACAGACCAAATGATTTTTGTCACAGTAACAGCCCATGGTTTTATTACTTATATTTACACTGCATTTTCTCATAGATTCAAAAATGTAAATAAGCAAATATGGAATTAAAATTAAGAATTAAGAATAATCTTGTTTTACGTCATTTTGTCGCAATTGCTGGAACAGCAACGTTGCCGGTCAATAGTGTGACGTTATTGACAACGTCATTGACAACTTTAACGAATCAACAATGTTGTGCGACGTCACGTGGGGCTAATGTAATGTACTGGGATATAAACGCAATACGTTGAATTGGTGTTTCCATTATGGATGTAAGGAAAGTGTATAATATAATGCAAATATGGATGATGTGAAATAATTCCGACTTACGGTAACAGAAGAACACGGTGCATGATCACGTGGTTACAACAACAACAACGTCGCCCACTCCAAAGTAAGTATTATTTGATAGTTTCCTAAATATGCAACGGATTTTGATGAAATATGGTGCAGCAAACGCATCTTCATGAGCTGCATTTGGTGGTGTAGGGAGTTTGGCACAGACTTATGTCGTTTTTGCGAAGAATCGATTTCGCAAAAACGACAGAAATTTGGGCGAAAATACAGAGACCACCAAATGCAAATTAACAAGATGCGTTTGATGCGCCATATTTCATCAAAATCCGTTACGTAATAAGGACACTATAAAAGAATACGTACTTTGAATCGGTACTTGTTGTTGTTGTTAGTACCACGTGATCATACACCTAGGAAGTAGTAGGTAGCGGAAAACTTGAACACAAACCTCGGACAGACAGACGGACAGGGTCGCGACTATATGTACCTCCAAATCTGTTTTGAAGTACATAAAAACAGTGACCACACCAGCTGATCAGAATTTACAGGATTTATTAACCCATTTCATGCTGAGGATACGCACGCTATTTTGTGTATGAAAAATCCTAAATATTTTCTTTGTAAGTGCTTAGAAGTATATGTCGTGACCACCATTTGAACCGTCGCGTCGAGACGGTTCAAATGAGTGGTAACAACATATACTTTAACTGCGAAATAATAAAAATAAAATATTTAAAATATTTCATAACCGTACAGGTGTATATTCCGAATGTAATGGGTTAATAGACGAGATATGGAATGAACGAGCTACAATGTGCATAATTATTTGCATAAAAGGCTAAGGCAAGCATACAGGAAATATAATATATGACTGAGACATAAATATCCTATATAACGGTGAAATAAATACAATACAAGGCCGAGAAATCAATATCACACGTACGGAGCCCCGCAGTCGACATGTTCTTTTCTCTCATTAATTTGTTCCCACAAAATAACAATTTGTTCCCTCAATTTAACAACTTGTTCCCTCGAATTAACAAATCGTTCATATGATATAACAATTTGTTCCCACAAATTAACAATTCGTTGCCACGAAATACCAATTCGCTCCTTCAATTTAACGAGTCGTTCCCTCGAATTACCAATTAACAATTTGTTCCCGTGGGAACAAATTGTTATTTTGTGGGAACGAATTGCTAAATTGAGGGAACAAATTGTTATTTTGTGGGAACGAATAAAAAAAAATAAAATGATACGTCCCCTACATACGAGTATGTGATTGTGACCAAAATAAAATGTGACTGGCTGAAATGGTGCATTTGGCGACTGGTGTAGATAAAGATCAGCTTGAGCAGGGTCTGTGTCCCGTTTCAAAACTTCTTACGACTAAAATGTTCGTAAGTGCAAACTTATGATAGTCTGTAAATTTCACATTAACAATGTTTTCTCGTAAACAATTATTGGATTTACATTTATTGAGCATGGGCTGCGCATGCAGCCCATGCTCAATAAATGTAAATCCATCAATTAAAATTTCCAGAGGATTGAAAATTTGCACTTACAAACATATTAGTCGTACAAAGTTTAGTGAAACGGGCCCCCTGAATCGTTAGCAATTCTGTCGGTGAAACACCCATCTGGTTCAAACAAACAGGGTAGATCGTTGAATTGATTACCAGATCAGTGGCTAGACAAATCACTGATGTTTTTGTTTGTTTGTCTGTTGAGGTTTAACGACCTATCAGCAGCGAAGGTCATTTAAGGCCAAGTCAATGGGTTTAGTACTAAATCCCATATATTACCTGTACAAATGGGGGAAAATCCTAAAATCAGAACTGAATATTTACAATGAAAAATATTCATCCCTGAAATCAGAATAATCCTGATCTGATGCCAGGTCCTCAACACACCAGAATCACTTGGCCACCTCCCAAAATCAGTAGGATCAGTAATAATCTTACTACTTTTATAATTGGCAATAACCCAATTCACCTCCCAGGTAACAAAAGAGCCAAAGATAAAAACGTACCCGAGGGCAAAACCAGGCAGATCGTGATTCCTATAAGGAGGAACCCTCACCGTTAATTTACGCCGTCGCGTTCACCCGACCAACCACCCACAGATCACCGATGTAATAAGCCATTGGCTGTGGCTGGAATAATGGGGCTTATGGCATGTGTGGATATTCAAACTTCTGATAGTCTAGCACACTCCTGAAGCCAGATGAGAATCAAAACTATAAGTTACAGGTGTTTCATTGTCTGAATGGCAAACAGTGCAGGCCCTGATCAGACTGCGCATTGCACAGTCTGATCAGGGCCTACACTGGTCGCATAACCTATAAGCCCCATTTCTCCAGTCACAGTCACATTATAGACTATTGTGGAAACACATGAAACTGGAATAAAACTCGAGGTATACTGGTGTAAGCTACCAAGGGATATATTATGCTCAGATATTTAGGTTAAAATGTATTACTGAATATGCAATTTGTAATTTGTGTGACAATACAACTATATGCTATTGAACAAATAATTTACTATACTCTGTTCCACGTTTTGCTGCCGACAAACGTTTGGCCATTAAACACACTAAATCTAAAAAATATTTATAAATATCAATAATAAACGAGATGGCCGCCCGCGACCCGCATGTCGAGCCCGCCGAGGCATTCGATGGTCTCAGAGTGTATTTATTTGAAGTTTGATGCCCAATAAGCATACAAAGTTTCAAGCAAATCTGACTGACGGTTACAGAGATAGTAGGTATGTGAAAACGTTAACGCAAATTTTGACAGAAACTTTAACACAAACTTCTAAGTCATTTGACCTTGACCTTGGACACAGGGGCCGCATGAGTGGGATACAGCATGAATATATGGATCATGACTAATAAGCATATGAAGTTTCAAGTCAATGTGACTTAGGACTGCACAGATATAAGGTATTTAAAAACTTTAACGCAGATTTCGGACGGACACCCGGACATCATTGTGATCACTGTCTCGCTTTCCGCAAGCGGGCTCGACAAAAAGTCACTCTCCAAATTTGTTTATTTGATGAAATCCCAACAAATATTGCGAAAAAACGATTTTCCTATGGGAATTTAACATGGGGCAAAAAGGGGCTCCAGAGTGACGAGAATGAGTAAAAAAAAAATGAAAAAAATTTGAGATCGACTCCGAAACCTGGCGAGATCGATTGGAAATAATGTAACTAAGAAAACAAGTTAGATATTAAAAATTGGTCCACAAATTAATTTTTTGGGAAAAAAATAAAATCTATTTTTAGCCCGATGTTAAATTCCCATAGGAATAAAATCATTATTTGATGGAATTTCATCAAACAATTTTTTTTAGGGAGGGTGACTTTTTTTATTACATGTATTGATGAAAAAGTACTTACATTTATATATATTTTTTTATTTGAGTTGTGTAATAGCCAAAAGTTTGTCAGCAGCAAAACGTGAAACAGACAGCAATAATTGACGGTGATTGGAGAATTGGGGCTTATGGCTTTTGCGACCAATGAGACCCTGACCAGCCTGCACTTTCATGCAGTCTGATCAGGCACTACATTATTCGCTAGTCAGCGAGTAAAATGCTCATCATGTTTCTAGATAATTTTCAGGTTACAGCAGATGTAGACAGACCATAAACCCCATTTCAACCATCACAGAAACATATATACAATAGTGCTGGCAGAGTAAACTGGAATGAAGATTGAGGTACACTGGAATAAGCTATCTTGGAATGTATCATGCTCAGAAGAAAATATTCTGATTTCTATTGAATTGTATTGCGTGCTATTACAGAGTACGAGAGCATGTGGTTTCCTGTAGCCGATTTCATCAAAATTGCAAAGTATACTTTTCTAGCAAAGTATACTTTGAGGGAGTAATCATTTATTTTTCCTGAAATGCATTATTTCATATAGAACCAACCACTGCATATATTTGATGAATACAAGTATGCAGAATTATTATACTGAATGTATTACATTATCACAGCCAAATTGGCTGTGATAATGTAATAAATTCAGTATAATAAAAATTAATAAATTTGTTCTTAAATTGAAAATTTCTCCCTCAAAGTATACTTTGCAATGTTGGTGAAATAGGCTACAGGTTTCAAAACCAAACTAGAGCACAGTCGATGGCGCGCCATTGCAATATACCCACTATTCCCATAGTCAAAAAGGGGGAGATAATCCATTAATCCATGAACAGGGGTCAAATAAAAAATCAAGATTAACTTTGCGCATCTACACACCATAAGGAAGGCACACACGCAGTTTCAAGTCCCTACCTATTACAGTTAAAAAGTTTTACTTCTTAGAAGGCAAAATTGGGAAATTCTAAGTCGAAAAGGGGGAGATAATCCATGATCGGGGGTCAAATCAAAAATCGAAATTGACTTTGCGCATCTACACACCATAAGGAAGGCACACACCAAGTTGTAAGTCCCTCCCTATTACAGTTAAAACGTTTTACTTCTTACAAGAAACGTTTTTGAAGAACAAAGAAAAAGCCCCAAAACATCAATAGAATTTAGGAGCTTACGGAATAAATGAAAGGTATCTTTTGTGTTAGGCCACGCCCCTATCCTCTTAAACCACCGGGCGTTAGCCCGGACAGACGTACGTACAGGCAGACACCCATAACAATACATTGTATACCAATTTTCCGTTCAATTTTCAAAAAGTGGCTATAATGATTTAATAACTAACTCAACTTACATAGATTTTCTTCACTATATATTTTGAAATATACATTATGGCGATGCTGCTAGAGGCCAGGGATTCCGCTGGCGATCGCCACTTTCGCAATTGGCGATAAAAATCAACAATTGGCGATAAAAAATTACAATTGGCGATAAAACATTACAATTTTCGAAAACAATAAAAAAAATATATATATTTTTTTATTTCTTTTTCGAAAATTGTAATTTTTTATCGCCAATTGTTTTATTTTTTTTGAAGTCGCGATTTTTTAATTTCCCCCAGCGGAATTCCCGAGAGGCATGTGATATTATATAATTTTCTGAGCTATCCTCTTGCCAGTTCTCGTGGCTGAGTGTAAAGCATTCACCTTGTTACTGCGAGGTTGATGGAGCGAGTCTCAGCTACGGATGATATGTGTGGTTGTTGAGCTTCCATCTAGATAAATCAATGGTATCAATTGTAAAAGTGGCTGTGACTGGAGAAATGGGTGTTATGAGTCTGGCGACCAGTGTAGATCCAGATCAGCCTGTGCATTCTGGAAAGGAATACACAATGTTGGCACTGTTAGTCGAGTCATCTGTTTCACAGGCGCCAATATCGCTGATGAGAGTTGGTGACTGATCATTTACGGGTGTTGGTATTTCCATAGTTATATCCATTGTCTCAGATGCCGCGTTTTCCGATTGTTTTTCGCATTTACCAGTTTTATTCTCAGCAGATAAACGGTCTTGTATATCAGCATATTCACTATAACAAGCACCACTATTGCTCTCCCCAAATAGTCCTACATGTTTGTTTTCATCCTCTGGCTCATTTTCAGTAATTATAATTGCTACATTTTCACTCTCATTGTCAGTATTATTAGCAGATTCTTGTGTGGTTAACATTTCAAGTCCCTCATTACTGGGATCAGGCTGTAACCCAGACATACAGGTTCCGCAATTATTTATTTCCACTTGTGTAGGAGAGATACTAGCAATCTCAACGACAGTTGAAATGCTTTCTGCATTACCTGTGCCCGCTATTGAACATGACGTATCACCGTCCATACACACATCACCGGATTCTTCTATATTATCATCAACAGCCAATAAAGCATCAACAGTTCCATTCATATCTGAATCAACAAATAACTTACTTACAGACTCATCCTGAACACCATTTATTGCACCAGCATTTAGAGATTTATCCTTCTCTGAGATTGTATTCAATAAACTTGACCTTCGTGACCCTGAACTTTTCCGCGATCCTTTCCTCTCTATTACCCGCTCCTCAACAGGCGATGTTAAAATTGGTGGAGAGTCCGGGTCCACATCGGGTTTTCCACCGTTGGTGCCTTTACCCGGGGATTTGGGAGTGCTGACCTTGGGGGAGGTGACCTTTGTGGTGGCGACCTTGGCGGCGGTGACCTGGCTGTCGCGGTGGAACTGTACGGGGTCACCCTGAAGCTCATGAGGTAGGGACATCCCGTGTTCCAGGTGAAACAATAGGTTCTCCATCCACAGATGTGTCTTCTCAAATGATGGCCTGAAATAATTGTCAACAGTGTAAATGATATCCAGAGCTCCAGATACGGTGCGTATCAGCGTATTGTAAGCACTTATTTTAGAAAAATATGCATTGATTATCAATAGAGTACAAAATACTCACAGCAATGTGAAAATATGTATTGATTTTCAAATTGAGTCGTGAAAATACTGTAATAAAGTGGAAATGTACTTAATTGAGCTGCAAAAAGCAAACAGTTGCTTTTTCTAGCTCAAATAAGTGAATTTTTAAATTGTTTTTTATCATTTGTTCCCTAGTTAATAAAGAAAAAATCTTAATATATTTGTAAAAGTAAAATATGCATTGAATTTGAAATCTGGGGGTATAATATGTCACATCTAAAGAACAGACAAAAAAAATATGCCTCCCTATACAGAGCTCTCCGTAAGCGCAGGCTGCTGGCGATTTAGCCGACTACTCGTTCTGACAGTTGGCGCCGGCTACAATTCATAATGTCGTAAAAAAAATCACACTTTTTTTTTACAAAACACGGATTTAGCGCTATTTAAACATGTCTGGCGTATCCCACTATTGTTATTACACATTATTAGCCGTTAGTGTAATTTCTATAACACTGATAATACCATGTCTGTAAACATAATAGTGAATCTTCAAAACCGAAAGTACCATTGACGTTTACATTTTCCGCGAAATGTTTATGCGCTTGTCGAAACACATAAGCTGTTTCACAAATAGATTCGGCCTGAATTGTAAACTGCCGAGAAACCGCTCGTGTGTTTCCGTTACAGCGTAATCTGTTGATAAGTTTCCGGCAACGCAGCTTAATATAACACAGCCGGTAGTCGCTGAGTCAGTAGGCATGTATCGTGTATTAAACTCGCGTACTACACGACATGCGATGTGTAGTCAGCCAAATCGAGAGATAGTTGGTGCGATTCAAAATGCCTCCGCAAAAGAAGCTGAAGTTGCCAACTAATCAGCCAACCCTGGCTAATTTCATGGGCGTTGGTAAGAAATGATAATTGTTAAATCAAATCACGACACACTGTCCATAATATCACGAAAATCAGTCTGAATTCATTATTTTGTCACAATAAAAAACCTAGTCTGAAATTGCAGCAATGTGCAGTAGAGAACACACGACGTATTTCGATGTCACATAAGCATACAGTAAGAATACAGTCCGTCCGTCCGTCCATCCGTCCATCCGTCCAGGCACACATTAGGGTACTTATGTGGCTAGCCCCACAGGGTTATGGACTTAGTAAAGGATAGGGTTGGTTACAATTAGCCACCTAAAAAATCCTTTTATGTGGCTAAAAATCGTTTTATGTGGCTAATATTTAACATGTGATAAGCCACATACATGTAAGTATAGTACTGTAAGAACGTCCGTCCGTCCGTCCGGCCGTCCATCCGTCCGTCACACTCTATGTACACCTTGTGCATTTTTAAAGTACGAAAATCAGTCTGAATTCATTATTTTGTCACAATAAAAAACCTAGTCTGAAATTGCACATTGCGCAGCAATGTGCAGTAGAGAACACACGACATATTTCGATGTCACATAAGCATACAGTAAGAATTGATTGTAGACAATGTGCGGTGTAGTTTAATTACATACATCAATGTACGTGTACAAATGGTATACAACTTGAAATGTTTGCAAGCAGTATAACTCCAGTCTGCACTATGACAGGCTGACCAACCTATTGAAAAATAAATTCCTGAATTTTTATGCCTCCATGACGAAAAGTCAGGGGGCATTATGTTTTGCACCTGTCTGTCCGTCCGTCCGTCCGTCCGTCCGTCCGTCCGTCCGTCACACTTTATGTACACCTTGTGCATTTTTAAAGTCCGTTTCTCAGCCACTTGGACAGGCTGCTAATGGGGCATCACCCGTGTCTTACAGACAATTTGAGCGCGCACGGTTAAAGAATTTTTGGTTGTTTGGAGCGTGCGACCGATAAATTTTGGGTCACCCTGCTATGCTCTTGCTCTGTTAATTTATTTTCACTCGTACCCCCCCCCCCCCCCCCCCCCCCCCCCCCTCCCCCCCCCCCCCCCCCCCACCCCCCCCCCCCACCCTACCTCACCCAGACCCCATGTTGCTGGAAAAAATAACAAAAACACATTTTATCCCACCTTCTCTGGTCAAAATTTTCTTGCGTGTCGACTTAGTTTATGTTTCATTCGTACCCCCCCCCCCACCCCCACCCCGACCCCATGTTGCAGGAAAAAAAAATTCGGGAGCATAACAACTTCAGATTTGCTATCAACACATTTTAACATTTTTGCAACAATATATGCAGAAATTGTCTTAAACAACTACAAATATATGCACCATAAAACTCACCAGATGCCACCAAATTGAAATAAATTTCAAAATTTTCTTGGGGGAGTCACATACATTGATGTATTTTCTTGGTCCCAAACCCCCCTGATGGGAGGGGGTTCCCCTCCCGTACCCTCCCCTACGGCGACTCAGCCACATGGAAGTCGATATTGCTGGCTACTTTTTCAAAAAAGCTGACTACTCTCAATTTTACGGAGACCTCTGCCTATATTATAACCTGGCATGTGGGACTTACCACGCCAGAGTCACTTAGCCCTACTCCCGAAAAGTAATATGGTTAGTAGTAATCTTACTACTTTTATAATGACATACACCACACCTACCTGCTTTCGGGAATGACCTGTGAGCAGATGACGGCGACCTTGAAAACACCGTCGGGGCATCCCTGGCAGAACTTCACATGGAATGACTCGACGTTGAGGCCGAAGTCATTACTCCGGGGTAATAGGTCTGGGTCCGCATACACACGCCCGATTATCTGGAATAGATTCAGTGATTAACCCTTTCACCGATAAGTAACTGGAATGGATTTTGATATGCTAACTTTGCAACCAATCCAGCCATCACAAAATGGTTTTCAGGCTAGTCCATTTATGAAAAGGGGGTTTGTTTGTTCTCAAAAATACGAAAATTACTATCAAAAAGTGCAGATCCTGATGAGACGACTCAATTTTGATTAGACTCCCCGGGTCAAGATTATCTCCCCCTTTCTCACTTACAAATTTGTAAAAGTGGGCAAATTGCCATCGACCTTTCTCTAGTTCAAACATGGTTTCATTTGCACTTTCGTTTGTTTGTTTGTTTGTTTATTTTTCTCTTCATTTATCGACTGGTTGACTGATTGTTGATAGTTGGTAGGTTGGGTTGGTAGCCGATTTGGTTGCAGGGATTCCGCTGGCGATCGCCACTTTCGCAATTGGCGATAAAAATAAACAATTGGCGATAAAAAATTACAATTTTCGAAAATTGTAATTTTTTATCGCCAATTGTTTTTGTTTTTTTTAAGTGGAGATTTTTTTATTTTCGCCAGCGGAATCCCTGGGTTGGTTGGTTGGTTGGATGTGTGGTTGGTTGGTGCAAAAGAGTATTTTCAAATTGATATCAGTATTTTGATACCCATTTTTGAAAATCAATGCATCACAGAGCTCCAGATTATTTTGTGCACTTATTTTAGCAGAATACACATTGATTATCAAAGGTGGGAGTACAAAATACTCACAGCAATGCGAAAATACGCATTGATTTTCCAATCGAGTGGTGAAAATACTGTAGTTGAAACTTACTTAGTTGAGCTGCAATAAACAAACAGTGTTTGCTTTTTGTAGCTCAAACAAATGAATTTTTAAATTTGTTTATTTTTTATCATGATTTGTTCCCTATCTATATTAAAGGTACATGCCCACTCAGTAGGCAAAACGTGTTCTTTATAGGCATTAAATGAGTGTAAAATTGTGTCACTATTCCATTGGTTCTAAAAATTACGAATGCCCGCTATTCAGATATAATCATTTAGTAATATTTATTTTACTGATAGTGACTCGCGGTGGTATCAGGCTATTTTCATATGCAAATGAGGCAATATAATTTTTTAATTATTTATACTAATTAAATGCGTCACCTGAACAAATTATATTTTCGACAGATTACAAAGTATGATCATTGCACATTAAAACATAAATACAGAGAATAAATAGTATTGTCCGTTAACATTTTAAGGAAACACGGTTATCACCCCTGATATCAGTGTGGAAATTTAAGTCTGATATAAAATGGATAATAATGCCAATAAATACATGGGGTAATTGTGAATGAATGTTTATTTTGCCAGAAAATGTCTCAGATGATGTCTCTGATATAAAGAACAGTTTGTGCCTACTGAGTGGGCATGTACCTTTAAAGGAAGAAAATCAATAATAAATTTGTAAAAGTAAAATACGCATTGAATTTGAAATATGGTGCTATAATACTTTTTAAATACACAACTTATCTGGAGCTCTGTATTCAGCTACAATAAGGTTGCAACATAAACCAATATGTGCCTTATCTGGAGCTCAGATTCTCAACTCAGGTAATAATCAAGTTGGTTAGACAAACTGAGAATCACGCACACAACATGGTGATGTGCTTAGGCCATGACCACACCATGCAAACATAGGTTGAAGTAATGGACCGAGGTCTATAAATACATTAAATATACCTAAAAGCATTAATAAGTGGGAAAAAAAATAAGCTAAAAAAAGTTTTGTTTACTCCCTCATATACAGGGATCCTCTAGATTATCGGACAAAAATGGCAGTTTTTTGACGATATTTTTCTTCAGTTCTTGTTTTCTCAAAGCATGTAAACTATTTAGCAAACTGTGCCATCTTTCTCACTTAAAATTGGGTCAGATCATCAGTCGTAAGATTGCCCCAAAATTCGACAATCAGTTATCCGGACAAATGTATACTTGTCTTTTATAACTTGTATTCTCACCTTGAAATCATAATTTTATCGCCTGAAAACCAGTGTAAACAGCATTGTGTAGTTTTGCAGAAAAGACAATCACCATTCGCTTCTTGGAAAACATGGTCTTTATAGAATTTATTCTATTTATAAAACAACTCTGAAATGACGTAATGGGCTTACTCGATTGGAAGCCCCCGCGCGACTTTTGACGTTGTAAACAACTTGTGGACAGAGTTGAGGAATGTTTTCAGCAAATTTTACTAAAATGTTTACCTTGGCGATATATTCTTTACACTGGCATGGAAACAGCAAGCACCTGAGAGACTTAGATGTGTTTGTTGCAAAATCGGATTAAATGAATGCATTTAATTAACAGGTATTTTCATTTGCCCGATAAACTGATTGTCCGGATAACTGGTATGATCTCTGTACAGTGAATATGAGGGAGTAAAAAAATATTTTGTTTTAGCTTATTTTTGTTTCACTTATTAATGCTTTTAGGTATATTTAATGTATTTATGTACCTCAGTCCGTTACTTCCACCTGTGCATGCAAACACCTACAATGTTAAGATTTATAATTAAATTTTGTCATCCGTTGTTTATTTTGTATTTTTCATTTTTATCAGCAAAAACTGCGTTTGACAGTAGTTTAGAATCATTTCCAATGGAAATGGTTCTGAAGTGCTGACAAACCATGTTTTTTAATAAGAATGAAAAAGTTGAATGTGTTTAACGTCCCAGCGACAGACAGCTAAGGTCATATAGAGAAGGGCAATGAGAAAGGAGAGAAAATAACAACAAACAACAGCAGGGGCCCGTTTCACTAAACTTCTTACGACTAAAATGTTCGTAAGTACAAAATTATGATAGTCTGTAAATATCACATTAACAGTCTTTTCTTGTAAACAATTATTGGATTTACATTTTTTGAGCATAGGCTGCATATGCAGCCTATGCTCAATAAATGTAAATCCATCAATTGAAATTTACATACGATCATAAATTTACACTTGCGAACATTTTAGTCGTACGAAGTTTAGTGAAACGCACCCCAGATGACAATAACACTTCCCCGTATTCTAAGATCTAACTTACTTCACACAATACAATTCCAAAACTAAACACGTCCACCTTTTCATCATACATATTCCCATTCAACATCTCAGGTGCCATCCAGAACGGATTGCCAACGACCGTGTATCGCTTCTTACGCTGGTAACGGCGTTTGGAGGCGAGGTTTTTCGTCGGAGACGTTGGGGATCGGTAGTAGCGTTGGCGATCGCCATCGGGAATGATCCGTGCTAGGCCGAAGTCTGCCACCACCACAGACTTGTTCTGAATGGTCAACAAGCAGAGATTACCACACTATCGACTGATTATTTGGTTTTTAACCCTTTCAACCCTAAGGAACTGGAATGGACTGTGATATGCTAATGTTCCGACCAATCCAATGGTCACAAAATGGTTTTCAGACTAGTTCATTTATGAAAAGGGGGTGTTTTTGTTCTCAAAAATATTAAAATTACTTGCAAAAAGTGCAGATCCTGATGAGACGGCTCGTTACGAGCCGGCTCATCTGGATCTGCACTTTTTGCATAAACCGCTATAGCGGGATTTCTGGTTCAAAGGGTTAAATTCGTTCAGCAGCAAGGCGATAAAATATTGTATTACATTCTACGCAGTGATTTACCGTGATTCTGGAGGGATTTAATTCCTTGAAGGAAATATTTCCTCCTAGACGTTCGCGAGACATAATTGACATCACATTTTGACGTCACTTCCGGCGAAGATACAATTCATACGCTCACGTCAAAATTGTCAATTTTGACAAGACAATAAGCTGGTATAATAGTAAATTTCACATTTTTCGAAGAGCACGTAATATACAATTTATTCCACAACCATTTTGAAATACCGCATTTATTTCCCTTGACCATCTGTAAATCCGACAAAGAAACTAGTGCTCCACACTCGTTTCTTTATCGGATTTTCAGATGTCTCGAGAAATAAATCTGGTATTTCAAAATGGTAGTTGAATAAACTACACAGATGGGAATGGACTTGCATGGTAGGAAGTACCATCAGTTCAGCAATGAAATCAAAATAGAAACTTTCAGTACTTAACCCTTTCAACACTACATGCCTGTATAGTGATATTGGCAAAAAGTGTAGATCCAGATGAGCCGGCTCATGACGAGAGCCGTCTGATCAGGATCTGTACTTTTTGCCAGTAATTTTCATATTTTTTTAGAAAAAGACACCCCCTTTTTATAAATGGACTAGTCTGAAAATCATTTTGCGATGATTGGATTGTTTACAAAATTAACATATCAAAATAAATTCCATTTACTTAGGGGCGACAGGGTTAAAGACAGTGTACGGATCTACGGATCTGGTGCCAGGCACTCCTACTATATGGGCTCATTTGTCCCCAGGTTTGTTTCCACAACTACAGACGAGGTCGTGTCCGACCAAAGTTAGTAGCCTTGTTCATATATATATATGGTTAGTGCCGTTGAATATGAAATATAGTCAGTTGAGCCTTAGACAGCCAATAAAGTTGTCGTGGCGAAACCGAATATATTCTATATTCGACGGCATTAATCATATATTTAATTTATACCGCATATTGAACTTAATTGTTGAACGTGCGTGACGTCATGTTTTGACGTCATTCCCTCTCGCCATATGTCACAAATCTAGCAACATCATTCAAAGCAAAATGGCGGTGTCCACGCTAGGTAGATTCGGCATTGTGTCTGATTAAATCTTTGATTTATTTACGATGAGCTTCAATATTGGCTGGCTTTAGTCTCCGCAGTTGTCATAATAAGCATTAAAATCATGACAGACATTTCCGTGTCCTTGGTTATATTGCATATACTGTAAAAATGGACAATATTCGGCTGAATCGACAGCGATTTTGATTTTAAAATCCGCCGCCATCTTTTTGCTGTTGAGAATGACCAATCAGAGGCCACGATTCGGGGTCAAAGATGAACAAATAAAGGCAAAAATCGGCACTTTATGTATATTAGGCTACTTCAGGTATATTAGGTTACTTCAGATATAAACAACATTTATTCAACCCCCATTATTACGCTACATGGAGCAATGGTTGCGGAATAAATATTTATACCAATGAAAGCCGAAACACGCCGAATGCATGTCATAACAACCATATGTGCACTGGAAACATAATGCATGTTGCTCTGATCCAATTGCAATTTATTGCTTTTTATTTTTTACTAAATGGTTTATTTTCAATTTTTAAATACATCATGTATCATGTACATATTGTATAACAAAACATAGTTGAAATCACATGACATGTTACTAGAAAAGAGCATACATAATGTATTTAGAAAGTGAGCTTATTTAAGAAGAGTTTTTTAAGAAGAGAGTTATAGGAAAGAGAGAAAAAAGATAAAGAGGTCTTCCTTCTGTTCTCGTAATTCGTAATACATGTGATGTATAACGTTTATGTCAATACTATAATATAGTTGACATATAGTGTTAATAAGCATGCAATTAACTTTGCTTTGCTACGCTTGGTACATATTGATCGTCTTTTTATTTTATTAATATTTCTTTTGTGGGTGTTAAAAATTGAAATTACCCCATTTTATTATATGCAGATCTAGCTTGTCTTTCATTGTGGCTATTTCTTTTTCAATATTGATTCGTCTTTTCAAATATTTCATGAACAAGTTAAATGACAATTCTTGTTTTTCATATTTACATTTAATGAAGAAATACTTTGCAAGTATGATAATGAAATTAAATTGTTTAGCGATAAGGTTTGTTTGGTTTACACCAAATGAAATCGTATTAAAGTTCATTTCGTAAACCACACCTCTTTCATTTAAGAATGTTCTTAGTTGTGACCATACATGTTGTACGTTTGGGCATTCCCAGAATAAATGTTTTATATTTTCCACATTCATGCTGCAAAAATCACATAAACTACTTGGTACCATGCCACAATTAAGTAATAATTTATTTGTGCCTTTGATTCTCATTAAATATTTATACTGAAAATTTCGTAGTGTGGTATCTATTGTAAATTGCATACAAGTTGTGTATATATTTTTCCATTCGAAATTAAAATCAGGAAATTCATTCGTCCATTTCTGCTCTGATTTTATTGATTCTATGTTTTTTTTGTTTGTTTGTATAGTGTATAGAAGTTTATTTGCTCCATTGCTTGTCTGTACTTTTTGTAAAATAGGTTTCAGAGTTTGTATGGTATTTATGTTTTCTGTTTTAATTTTTTCTTTCCATTGCAGATTAATATTATTTACTAAACCTTGGTATTTGATAAAATCATCTGCCCTTATATTATACATTTCCGCAAAATCATTAAAACCGATAAATTTGTTTACTCTATAATCATATAACTGTTCTATAAATTTAATACCCCTTTCGTGCCAAGATTTGATGTATATTGTTTTGTTTTGATACTTTATGTTAGAATTATTCCATATACAGTCGAACTTCGATGGGTCGAACCCTGGTAAACTCGTCAGCCATGCTTGCCTCGAACTAGCCTTTAGGTCCCGGCAGAATTCCTATATAAATACGTTAAAACTACCCGGTATAGGTCGAACTTGTGAAAGTCGAACAACCCTCAATGCCTCGAATCGCTGTCACGCCCGGTCGTGTATAAATCCACTATAAACACCACAAAAACTCGAACATGTCAGACGATTGTCTCCAGACTAGTTGATTGACTTTCACACCTATTGTTAAGCGGTTGTCAAACAAATCTCAAGTGGTCATTTGAGCGTATACAATAACGGCAGTCGTGACCAGCATACGTGGTAATTATGCATTGACCAATGTCGGCGAAGTTGTTAGTTAATTAAAGTGGTAATTTATGGGACATGTGGAATTAAATATCGCTCAGTTTTAATTAATGACCCAAGCATCTGGCCTTTTAAGTTGTAAATCAACATGAACTGTTTTTACTATGATCAGTAATGAGTGTGATGTGTCGTCCGATTTATTCGCCATATAAGCAGGTGAAGCGGAAGACTACGAAGCAAGGCGAGATAACAGACTTCTTCAATACCGGACGTGTATAACTTTCATGTATAACTTGTACTGGGTTCCATGTGATAGTAAATTATGATATGCAGTGAATGTGGTTCCGGGTCCGAAGTAGTGATGGGGCGACTGGGCATGATCGTATCGGACGGGGCAATCAAGTAAATAAAAACACACATGAATTTGCCGCTTTCTTTATTTTATTAAAGCCTGTTTCTGTTAATAAACGACTGTGACAATCAACCGTAAATGCAAATGTAAGCGCATTTATATGAAACAACGTGTCGTAATGACGACTTGTTTCACTTAGTACACTGACCAACTTGTCGATCTGTAATGGTTACAGTAGAAAATCCCGATGGGTCGAACAACGGATGGGTCGAACTAAAACTTAACCCCGCAGGCTGTTCGACCCATCGAAGTTCGACTGTAATTTCTTTTGATATACTTTCGTTTTTTTCTGAGAAATTGATGTTAGCCCATGATGCCAAAACATTGATCCAATTGCAATTTATTGTGTGCTTTACCGATGTCAACACTACAGCCCTCTATAGTAGTGTTTGCAAACAGTTTGCAAACTTGTCATGAGCCGGCTCATCAGGATCTACACGTTTTGCAAGTAATTTTCAAACAAGGACACTTACCAGTCGACAAAGGCAGTTTTGCGAGTTGAGATCTCTGTGTATTATGTCCATCGAATGAAGGTATGCCTGTAAATAGAAAATACGTACATTATGTCATATAAAACAAATTCGCTTCACTATATAAATGATAGAAATGTCTGTGCGATTAAATTGTCTGTCATGATGCGCAGGACGGGTATAAATGTAAGTTTGATCAAATGTTCGATTGGAAACAATGTTTTTTCTATGCAAAATGTTTCTTTACGGGCCGGGACGACGTATAAGTGTATTTTGAACCCGATGTTTACTCCTTTATATAGCAGTGTTGGCCTCGGAAATGTGTCCGTTCTTTCACGACCTAGCAATGATGATAATTTTTTTAAAACAAAACAATCGATAGCTTGAAAACGCGTTGACATAGCGCATCGGGGAATATATCGTTGCGGAATACTAACATTTTCCCAACTTCTGCAATAGGCGACAATGATATAACTCAGTTGACGTTTCGTGAGAGTCCGTTGTCTCGAGGCCGTCCGGGTTCGGCCTATTAAAAACTTTATAACCTTCAATATGGAGTATATGGAGGGAGTAAAAACTATTTTTTTAGCTTTAATATTTTTTTTCTTCATGTATTAATGCTTTTAGGCATATTTAATGTATTTATAGACCTCGGTCCGTTACTTCAACATTAAATATGCCTAAAAGCATCAATAAATGAAGAAAAAAAAAATTACTTCAACCTGTGTATGTGAGCTGCAACTGTCGTTTATATTTCTTACTTAATCTCTTAACAACCAATCTTGATTAAAAATCAACATTCACACAGTTTAATTCCGATATACGCAAGTGCAAGTACATGTACTAGTTGGCTGTGGCCCGCATGTCGTACACGCCTTCTTACTTAATCTTTTAACAACCAATCTTGATTAAAAATCAACATTCACACAGTTTAATCCCGATATACTCAAGTGCAAGTACATGTACTAGTTGGCTGTGGCCCGCATACGTACACGCCTTCTTACTTAATCTTTTAACAACCAATCTTGATTAAAAATCAACATTCACACAGTTTAATTCCGATATACGCAAGTGCAAGTACATGTACTAGTTGGCTGTGGCCCGCATGTCGTACACGCCTTCTTACTTAATCTTTTAACAACCAATCTTGATTAAAAATCAACATTCACACAGTTTAATTCCGATATACGCAAGTGCAAGTACATGTACTAGTTGGCTGTGGCCCGCATGTCGTACACGCCTTCTTACTTAATCTTTTAACAACCAATCTTGATTAAAAATCAACATTCACACAGTTTAATCCCGATATACGCAAGTGCATGTACTAGTTGGCTGTGGCCCGCATGTTGTACACGCCTTCTTACTTAATCTTTTAACAACCAATCTTGATTAAAAATCAACATTCACACAGTTTAATCCCGATATACGCAAGTACATGTACTAGTTGGCTGTGGCCCGCATGTTGTACACGCCTTCTTACTTAATCTTTTCACAACCAATCTTGATTAAAAATCAACATTCACACAGCTTAATCCCGATATACGCAAGTACATGTACTAGTTGGCTGTGGCCCGCATGTTGTACACGCCTTCTTACTTAATCTTTTAACAACCAATCTTGATTAAAAATCAACATTCACACAGTTTAATCCCGATATACTCAAGTGCAAGTACATGTACTAGTTGGCTGTGGCCCGCATGTTGTACACGCCTTCTTACTTAATCTTTTAAAACCAATCTTGATTAAAAATCAACATTCACACAGTTTAATCCAGATATACGCAAGTGCAAGTGCATGTACTAGTTGGCTGTGGCCCGCATGTCGTACACGCCTTCTTACTTAATCTTTTAACAACCAATCTTGATTAAAAATCAACATTCACACAGCTTAATCCCCGATATACGCAAGTACATGTACTATTTGGCTGTGGCCCGCATGTCGTACACGCCTTCTTACTTAATCTTTTAACAACCAATCTTGATAAAAAATCAACATTCACACAGTTTAATCCCGATATACTCAAGTGCAAGTACATGTACTAGTTGGCTGTGGCCCGCATGTTGTACACGCCTTCTTACTTAATCTTTTAAAACCAATCTTGATTAAAAATCAACATCACACAGTTTAATCCGAATATACGCAAGTCAAGTACATGTACTAGTTGGCTGTGGCCCGCATGTCGTACACGCCTTCTTACTTAATCTTTTAAAACCAATCTTGATTAAAAATCAACATTCACACAGTTTAATCCCGATATACGCAAGTGCAAGTACATGTACTAGTTGGCTGTGGCCCGCATGTCGTACACGCCTTCTTACTTAATCTTTTTAAAAACCAATCTTGATTAAAAATCAACATTCACACAGTTTAATCCCGATATACGCAAGTGCCAAGTACATGTACTAGTTGGCTGTGGCCCGCATGTCGTACACTTCTTTTACTTAATCTCACAACCATCTTGATTAAAAATCAACATTCACACAGTTTAATCCCCGATATACGCAAGTGCAAGTACATGTACTAGTTGGCTGTGGCCCGCATGTCGTACACGCCTTCTTACTTAATCTTTTCACAACCAATAATTTGATTAAAAAATCAACATCTTTTAACAGTTTAATCCGATATACGCAGTGCAAGTACATGTACTGGTGGCTGTGGCCCGCATGTTGTACACGCCTTCTTACTTAATCTTTTCACAACCAATCTTGATTAAAAATCAACATTCACACAGCTTAATCCCGATATACGCAAGTACATGTACTAGTTGGCTGTGGCCGCTGTTGTACACGCCTTCTTACTTAATCTTTAACAACAATCTTGATTAAAAATCAACATTCACACAGTTTAATCCCGATATACTCAAGTGCAAGTACATGTATTAGTTGGCTGTGGCCCGCATTGTTGTACACGCCTTCTTACTTAATCTTTTAAAACCAATCTGATTAAAAATCAACATTCACACAGTTTAATCCCGATATACGCAAGTGCAAGTGCATGTACTAGTTGGCTGTGGCCCGCATGTCGTACACGCCTTCTTACTTAATCTTTTTCAACCAACCAATCTTGATTAAAAATCAATTCATCACACAAGTTAATCCCCGATATACGCAACTACATGTACTATTTGGCTGTGGTAGCTATTTCGCAGTGCCCTCTCTTGTACATCGCCTTCTTACATTAATCTTTTAACAACCAATCTTGATAAAAAATCAACATTCACTTTTACAGCTTTAATCCCGATATACCAAGTGCAAGTACATGTATAGTTGGCTGTGGCCCGCATGCCCGCTTAATCTACACTTGCCTTCTTACTTAATCTACAAAACCAATCATTGTATTAAAAAGCCTCAACATTCACACAGTTTATCGATCATACTACGCAAGTGCAAGTAATGTACTAGTTGGCTGTGGCATGTGGACACCCGCCTTCTTACATTGTCGGTACCAATCTTGATTAAAAATCAACATTCACACATTAATCATTAATACGCAAGTTTTGCAAGTGCATGACTAAGTTGGCTGTGGCCCGCATCGTACAAAAACGCCTTCTTACTTATTCTTTTAACAACAATCTTGATTAAAAATCAACATTCACACAGTAATCGATATACGCAAGTACATACATTTGGCTGTGGCCCGCATGTCGTACACGCCTTCTTACTTAATCTTTTAACAACCAATCTTGATAAAAAATCAACATTCACACAGTTTAATCCCGATATACTCAAGTGCAAGTACATGTACATTTGGCTGTGGCGCATTTTGTACACGCCTTCTTACTTAATCTTTTAAAACCAATCTTGATTAAAAATCACATCACAAAGTAATCGATATACGCAGTGCAAAGTTACATACTAGTTGGCTGTGGCCGCATGTCGTACACGCCTTCTTACTTAATCTTTTAAAACCAATCTTGATTACAACAATTCACACATTTAATTCCCGATATACGCAAAAAGTCACATGTACTAGTTGGCTGTGGCCCGCATCGTACACGCCTTCTTACTTAATCTTTTAACCAATCCCTTGATTAAAAATCACATCACACAGTTAATCCCGATATACGCAAGTGCAGTACATGTACTAGTTGGCTGTGGCCCCCGCATGTCGTACACGCCTCTTACTTAATCTTTTCACACTAATCTTGATTAAAAATCAACCAATTCACACAGTTTAATCCCGTATACAGTGCTTAATACAGTAACTAGTTGGCTGTTGGCCCGCACGTACACGCTTCTTACTAATCTTTTCACAACCAATCTTGATTATACTTCACACAGTTTAATCCCCGATATACCGCTCAAGTACATGTACTAGTTGGCTGTGGCCCGCATGTTGTACACGCCTTCTTACTTAATCTTTTCACAACCAATCTTGATTAAAAATCAACATTCACACAGCTTAATCCCGTATCGCAAGTACATGACTAGTTGGCTGTGGCCCGCATGTTTGTACACGCCTTCTTACTTAATCTAACAACCAATCTTGATTAAAAAATCAACATTCACACAGTTTAATCCCGATATACTCAAGTGCAAGTACATGTACTAGTTGGCTGTGGCCCGCATGTTGTACACGCCTTCTTACTTAATCTTTTTAAAACCAATCTTGATTAAAAATCAACAATCACATTCAGTTTAATCCCGATATACGCAATGCAAGTGCATACTAGTTGGCTGTGGCCCGCATGTCGTACACGCCTCTTACTAATCTTTTAACAACCAATCTTGATTAAAAATCAACATTCACACAGCTTAATCCCCGATATACGCAAGTACATGTACTATTTGGCTGTGGCCCGCATGTCGTACACGCCTTCTTACTTAATCTTTTAACAACCAATTATTGATAAAAAATCAAACATTCACACAGTTTAATCCCGATATACTCAAGTGCCAAGTACATGACTAGTTGGTTGGCTGTGGCCCGCATGTTGTACACGCCTTCTTACTTAATCTTTTAAAACCAATCTTGATTAAAAATCAACATTCACACAGTTTAATCCCGATATACGCAAGTGCAAGTACATGTACTAGTTGGCTGTGGCCCGCATGTCGTACACGCCTTCTTACTTAATCTTTTAAAACCAACTTGATTAAAATTTCAACAATCACACAGTTTTAATACCGATATACGCAAGTGAAAGTACATGTACTAGTTGGCTGTGGCCCGCATGTCGTACACGCCTTCTTACTTAATCTTTTAAAACCAATCTTGATTAAAAATCAACATTCACACAGTTTAATCCCGATATACGCAAGTGCAAGTACATGTACTAGTTGGCTGTGGCCCGCATGTCGTACACGCCTTCTTACTTAATCTTTTCACAACCAATCTTGATTAAAAATCAACATTCACACAGTTTAATCCCGATATACGCAAGTGCAAGTACATGTACTAGTTGGCTGTGGCCCGCATGTCGTACACGCCTTCTTACTTAATCTTTTCACAACCAATCTTGATTAAAAATCAACATTCACACAGTTTAATCCCCGATATACGCAAGTGCAAGTACATGTACTAGTTGGCTGTGGCCCGCATGTCGTACACGCCGAGGCTTTGAAAGTATACCGAAAAACTTCAACCAAAAACTTTAACCGGACGCACGTACGGACGTACACCAATGTGCTGAATATATCGCGTTGTCCGCAAGCGGGCGCGACAAAAACTACACTCTTTAACCCTAACACTGCGGGAAACAAAAAAGTCGTCTGCTGTTGTCTTATATTTTCTCTCTTTTCTCAACAAAAACATGGTCTGACAACACTTTAGAACCATTTCCATTTGGAAATGGTTCTAAAGTGTTGTCAAAGCATGTTTTTGATGAGAAACGTGGAAAGTATCAAATAAACAGCAGACGACAAAATTAAATTCAGCGCTGTACGTGTTAAACTGAAAACGTATTTCTTAAATTTATATCTGGTACTAAATTTCACATCACTGGTGCAATTTTGTCATTTCTTTTAATTTGTCCATGATAATGTTAAGAGTTCATTTAACGGTGTTTATGATGTGGCAGTGTCTTAGTCCATGAAACAAGTACTTTGGTACGTAGCTGTATCAGAGAACCAAAGTACTTTTTCCATGGCCTTAGAATCAAAACCATGGCCTTACCATTCCGGATGTGATATCCTTGGCCATCTCCACCTTACGCAGCCAGGACAGTGGTTGGTTCATGTCTTGCAGCAATTCCTTTAGCGTGCCGCACTCGATGAATTCCGTGACGAGGTTCAATTTTTTGTCCTTGTACATGACACCCAGTAATTTCAACACGTTCGGGTGGTCCAAACTCCGCAACACGGACACCTGTTGTTTAATATGGTGATGACAAATGTTCTGGTGATGACAAAAGTTCAAGTGATACAAGTGTTCAAGTATTGAAGCAATCCTTAACGTAATATTGAAGATACATGTATTACATGTTGGAGAAACTCTTACAAACTTTTTGAAGTAACAAAATGACAATGTCTTTCAGCGACATTTCGAAGGTGACAAAGGTCAAGGTCATGTTAATGGCTGCGCGAGTGTGACAAATGTTCAGGTGATTCAAGTTTTGAAGCAATCCTTCGTATAATATTGAAGATATTACATGCTGGAGAAACTCTTACAAACATTTTGAGGTCGATGTACATGGGCGGACGTACAGATAGATGTACAGAACCTCGAAAGCAACGCAATATGCCGCCCATGCATAACAAGAGCTGTAGGAGAACAGCATAGCCCGACTACGAGGGTTGTCGATGTACACATAGCTTGACATAAAAACCTTAACCAAGGTTGACTAAAAACCTTAACCAAGGGAAATTAACTAAGTAATATAGATCAAGGGTTATTGATGTACATCCCTATGAGAAAAGGTTGTCCAAATATGGTGTCTGTATGCACAATAGTATTCCATCTACAAGCTTGACTAAAAACCTTAACCAAGGTTGACTAAAAACCTTAACCAAGGGAATTAACTATTAAAGTAATTCAAGGTTAAATGTAGGTCAAGGTCAAATATAGGTCAGGGGTTGTTGATGTACATCACTAGGAGATGAAGTTGTCCAAGTATGGTGGGTGTAGGGCCAGGAGTATTCTATATACAAGCTTGACTAAAAACCTTAACCAAGGCGTCACGTGACGGTGACGCCGACGCCAGGGTGACTACATAAGCTCTCACTATTCTTCGAATAGTCAAGCTAAAAATTTCATAAAATCGGATAGCTGAAACGTACAGATTTGAGATCTTGCATACTTTTGATTAGAATATTTGTATAGGGATGTATTCCTTTGGGTTGTATTGTCATTACAGAGGTGCAGATAAGGTGCGTATTTGCGTAAATACGCAATTAAAATATGCAAAAACCCAATTAAAATCGGAGACAATGCGTACCAAAAAGCAATTAAAATGTCCGGTACGCAATTATTTTTTATTCTGTAGCGTACTCCTCAAATGTATTTTCAGTCTGTCGCGTACTGCCAGATTTGTTCATGTATACAATCCTACAAAATCATCGTCGATGATCTGTGCGGTCGGTCATTCAATGTTTACAAAGTCTAGTCCCGGCTCTAGCTGCGGACAGTATCTCGCTGTATTTCATCGATAACGGCTGGAAACCAGTCTTCGTGTGTATTCGATTTGAACTCTAGGATCTAGCGGGAGCGATTCCGACTCTCAGTGGGAAAAACATTTGGTCCAACTCGATACAAAACTCTATTAACCCACCACACGGCAGTTGTTTCGAGTACTGTTCAAGTTAATGATCCCAAATCTAGAATTTCCACCCTTATCGCATCAGCCATTTTTGCCCATATTGATTTTGATAAAAAAAAACCGGATAAGACGGGGCCTATCAATTATGGCGAAAGTAGACACCAATTCAGAGCTCACGCGAGCTGGAATTGAATTCCCCTTTACCTATGAATTTGTTGTCACAATCCACGTCATTTACGGAAAATATTACTGATTTTCAAATCAATAATTGTGGGAAAAAAAACAGCGATGCGACACTATTGTGAACCCGAGATCCAGGCTCATTACTAGTTTGAATGCGGGAGCGGGGCACAGCAGACATTTTATTAGTTTGAATGTGTCAGGTTTGTATTTTACATGTGGGACAGTATCATAAGTAATAAATGAAAATATGGTAAAATTATTACTATTTCGACCAACGCAAACGTTGCATAAATTGGCGGTCGAGTTAACTAAGTTAAAATAGGACGAGTTGAACGGCGCCCGAATTCACCAATTAATATAATCGTAGTAGCGATAGACACTATAAATTACACAATCGGATCATGTCAGATGTTTTCGTAGAAAATTGGTGACACATGGTGCAACAAAATGGCGGCCACAACAAACAAACGTGGAAGAAAAAAATGGCAAAAGTCCACCACCATGTTAACCTCATTTCGATTTATTTTACGACCGATGCAAAGGTGGAATCTCAATCCATTGCACAAGTCACCATTCAGTCATTTTGTTGAGCTCGGTGTGTGGAGACCCCAAATTAAATCGTTATTGACATTATTGATGAATTGCTGTCAAACGTGGTCAGCAAAACAAAACTGGATCGCGTGTTGCAAAAATCACTCTGCCAATCAAAGCATTCTGATCAGCGTATGCACTGTTTGTCATTCAGATAATGAAACATCTCGCATGATTTTTTGAATACACGATACTGCTTGTTACATAACTTATAACTATAAGTGTGCTAGCAGATCCGGAACTACACTGGTCACAAATGCCATAAGCCCAATTACTCTAGTAACAGTTACTATGTACTTGGAATCATTGAAAACTTAACTAATCATTGTTGTGTTCTTATAAGTAAATGAAGCAGTGTTACCATACACATGTAAGTATAACACTGCTTCAATTATTTATATGAACAAAACAGTACCATTAATACATAAATTAGTACGATCGGTTTTTGTAATCAAAATATGGAAATACCCAATTGAAAAAAATTGATGGGGTAACGTTTTTAAAATACCCAATTGAAAATTGAGAATACCCAATTGATTTCAAAAGTATGGAGTAACAGTACCCAAATTCCTTATCTGGAGCCCTGCATTATATTACTTTACAAAATATATTTCCAAATTTAATTTATTGGCATTCTACCCTTTCAACCCATAGACTATAAATAAGCAAACATTTGCAAACACTGTAGAGCCAGACGAGCCAGCTTGTAACAAGCCGTCTCATCAGGATCTGCAGAGTTCGCAGGTTTTTTTCCAGAAATTTTACAAATATCCATTATCACATTAACCCTTTCCCTGATAGAGACGACTTTTCACGCCTCTGCAGAAGATGTCTTTTGAAAACATTGTGGGAAAAGGAGAAATTGCTTGTAACAAGCAATTTCTCCTTTTCCCACAATGTTTTCTACTCTATCATATAATTTAACCATCATTTGACCCAACATTTCATTCTTTTATTCAGATGTTTTGGATTTGGATGAGTCGAAATATCGCAAAACAGGGAAAGGGTTAATGGAATAGTCTTGAAATGGGCATGGAACAATGAATGTCAGATATTTTGGGGTGAAAGGGTCAATGTGACCAAGTATACAAACACAGACCTCTTTCAGGAAGCTTTTCTGAGCGTCTTCGTCGAAGCGATAAAGCTCCTTCAGCACCATGACCTCCCCAGTGACCCTGTGGTTGACCTTGACCGCTTGACCGAAGAAACCTTTCCCCAGGATCTGAAACATTGACAATATCAGATGTGGCTGTGACTGGAGAAACTAGGCTGGTAGTACAGAGCTCCAGTTAAGTTTTGTATCTAAAGAGTATTATACCCTCAAATTTCAAATCAATACGTATTTTACTTTTACAAATGTATTATTGATTTTCTTCCTTATTAAAGAGGGAACAAATGATAAAAAATAAAACAACTTATTTGAGTTGATTTACTTAGTTAAGCTGCAAAAAGCAAACAGTGCAAACACTGTTTGCTTTTTGTAGCTTAACTAAGTAAATTTTCAACAAAATACGTCAATACGCACCTTATCTGGAACTCTGTAGTATGTGTGATCAGTTTATTGCCTAGTCTGCTAGTGTTCTCCTGTATGGAGCCCCGCAGGGGGCGTAGAATTATTTTTTTTATTAATTTGATCCCACGAATTTCCCAATTCGTTCCCTCAATTTAACAATTCGTTCCCACAAATTAACAATTCATTCCCACAAATTAACTATTCATTCCCACAAATTAACAATTTGTTCACTCAACTTAACAATTTGTTCCCACAAAATAACAATTCGTTCCCATGGGGACGAATTGTTAATTCGTGGCAACGAATTGTTAAATTGAGGGAACAAATTGTTATTTCGTGGGAACAAATTAATAAAAAAAAATCATGTCCCATGCGGGGCTGGCTCCATTGTCCATGCTGTTTGTGACAGTTGTTTACTGGTCTTGTGAGTGAACACTTTAAAGGTACAGAAGGCAAACAATATATATCGGAGACATCATCTGAGACACTTTTTGGAGAAACAAAAAATTCATTCACACCCCACGTATTGATTAGCATTATTATACATTTTATATCAAACAAAAATGTCCGCGCACTGATATCAGGGGCGATAACCGTGTTTCCTTAAAATGTTAACGGACATTATTATTTATCCTCCGTATTTATTTTTTGATGTGCAATGATCAGACTTTATAATCTGTCAAAATTATTATTTGTTCAGGTGATGCATTTAATAAATATAAATAACTAAACAATATCATGCCTCATTTGCATATGAAAATAGCCTGATACCACCGCGAGTCACTTTCAGTAAAATAAATATTACTAAATGATTATATCTGTATAACGGGCACTCGTAATTGTTAGACCAGGTAGAACAGTTGCACAATTTAACACTTATTTAATTCCAATTTTGAACAGTTAAAGTTTGTGCCTACTGAGTGTACCTTTACCCCGTGGTCAGACATCATAGGTCTATGTTGGTCAAAATGCTATAAGCCCCATTTCTCCGGTCAAAGCCACATTATTAAAACTGTTACACAAACACCAGTCCTTGGGGCTGGGAGCTCATTATTTGGCTGCTCTAATCAAGTTTGTCAGGCTTTGCAGCAAGCCAAGAAATTCCTACACATTTCTACACATTTTCTAGCCTCCCCTCAGCAAATAAAGACACTACAGTCCGTTTCATGTTTTTCTGTTGACAAAATTTTGGCTATTAAACACATTAAATCTAAGAACTTTCTCATCTATAACATAAAAGTCACCCTCCCCAAATAAAACGTATTTGATGAAATTCCATCAAATAATGATTTTACTGCGAAAAAATGATTTTCCTATGGGAATTTAATGGGGGCTAAAAATAGATTTTTTGAAATGTTTTATTTGTGGAACGATTTTCAAAATTTTGTATTCTTATTTAATTCATTTCAAAGCTCGACAGGTTTCAGAGTCAATTTCCAAGATTTTTCATTGTTCGACACTCCTGGTCACCCTCTTCCTTTTTGCCCCATGTTAAATTCCCATAGGAAATTTTTTTTTCCGCAATAAAATCAATATCTGGTGAAATTTCATCAAATAAAAATATTGGGTGGGAGAGGGTGATTTTTTTTGTAATTGATGAAAATGTACTTACATTTAAATATATTTTAGACTTAATTTGTTTAATAGCCAAATGTTCGCCGGCAGCAAAACATGGAACAGACAATATTCTGTCATTTTCCATTTCACCTGACAAGCATTCACCCACCTTGTCTGGAATGAGATCACTGGTGCGGAACACACGGTGGGTCTGGGGTTGGGAGCGGAACGATTGGGCGCGCGACAGATCAACGCTTTTCTGGCGTGGACTTGGGATTGGCGATGGGGATTTGCTTCTTCTTCTCACATGGCTGTTCCTGAAGGGGAATAATTTGCTACTGATTGTGGCTGTGACTGGAGAAATGGGGCTTATAGGTTTTGCAACCAGTGTAGATCCAGATCAGACTGTGCAGCCGCACAGTCTGATCTGGATCTGCCCTGTTCCCTATTGTATTCGTTATCAGTGTACAGGAGTGTGCTACTCGATCAGGAGCTGCACTAGTCACAAAATAATATAAGCCCTATTTCTCCAGTCAAAGGAACAATTGATTGATTGATGACTTAAACTTAACCCTTACACCGCTACCTTATTTTTTTTGTCGTCTGCTGTTCATTTTCTATTTTCCATTTTTATCATCAAAAACATGCTTTGACTGCACTTTAGAATAATTTACAACATGCTTTGACAGCACTTCAGAATCATTTCTGTTGGAAATGATTCTGAAGTGCTGTCAAACCATGTTTTTCATTGAGAAATAAGGCAAGATATAAAAGCAACAGCAGACGACAATTGTTGTGTGTAGCGGTCTAAGGGTTAATTTACTCTATAATGGTAAGAAACAAGCGTGAGAGCACTTCCACAAGTGTGTTATAGGCACAGATGGAGGCGCAAGGTCAATCCTTAATTGATTGGTTGGTTGGTTTTGGTTGGTTGGTTGGTTGGCTGGTTGATTGGTTGGATGGTTGATTAATTGATCAATTGGTTGGTTGGTTGGTTGGTCGGTCGGTCGGTCGGTCGGTTGGTTGGCTGCTGGTTGGTTGGATAGTTGATTGAACAATTAGTTGACATCTAACATGAACAACATAGTTTTGTAATCATACTTTATTGGCACGCAATTGAATTTGTTCAAAACCAGTCTAAATCTCAGAGTCCCAGGTCGGCACCAGTGCCCAGACTATCAGATGGTGCCCGAAGGCGACCCAGTGTATCGGCCGAATGGAGTGTATAGCGTTTACCGAGCATTTTGTACACTGCCAGCCATCCCTAACAGACAGCATTATATATCAAATTTAATGTTCTCGCTACTTCAAACTGGCTTTTGTCAGTTTTACAGTGAGAAGTGCTTGTTAAAGTTCTATTATTATCCACTCAGTAGTACTCGATAGACTAGGCTGTAATGTTACAGCTGATTGTTTGATGAGTGATTGTGATTGGTTGATTTAGGAGATAACCGTATTGAAATTTGTAATTTGGGGAGATACTCGGTGGATTTACGGTTGGAAACTTTGATTTACATTGTGTGCCTACTGAGTGGGCATGTACCTTTAAAGGTACATACATGCCCACTCAGGCACAAAAATGTTATTTATATCAGAGACATTATACGAGACATTTTCTGGCAAAATAAGCATCTATAATTCCAGCACAAAAATATTTACACAATTCCCTAACATTTGATTGGCCCGTAGCAGGTCTCTGTCCAAAATTTATATCCCAGTAAACTCCCACGCCGAACTACTTTCCGTAACCGTCAGGCGCAGTAGTAGTATATAGGGAGTCAAAATGATACCACCTAACGGTGGTATCATTTTCACCCCTATATACTACCACCACCACCCCCGATAAAACACCGTTTCGTCCAATAGCACAAACCGGTCACCAACACAAAAAAACGTGGACAATTGGTGTCATAAAATACATCATGTGTTTTCCCAATTGAACAGATAAAACTATAGTAATAAAAAGGATTTGTTTTCGTCTCGTTGTCATAAATACCTCATATTCATGTAACGTGCAATTGAACAGATAAAACTATAGTAATAAAAAGGATTTATTTTCATCCCGTTGTCATATTTATTTTTCAACACGGCATTTTCCTCCTCCACTATAGCTAATTTATTTCTACGATATCGAAAAATTATTAATAATTTGTAAAAAAATAAATAGCAAAAGCCTCCACTCGTGTACACAACCCCAGCGACTGGGCAGATTTCTAGCCGGCACCCAGCCACTGGGGTGTTGGGACCTTTCTTAAGCCCACGCATCTGTTGCATCTGTTGGCTCACAGTCTCATTTTACGGGTCGCCTTAACCCCATTGCCAATTCCTCAATTCCTCAATTCAGAGAAACCAACAACCCCAGCGACTGGGCAGATTTCTAGCCGGCACCCAGCCACTGGGGTGTTGGGACCTTTCTTAAGCCCACGCATCTGTTGCATCAGTTGGCTCACAGTCTCATTTTACGGGTCGCCTTAACCCCATTGCCAATTCCTCAATTCAGAGAAACCGACGAAGTAAGGCGAGCCTATTTTGTGATTTGGTGATGTAATTGCAAGCTCTTAGGTAGAAATCTTTTAGGCCGGCACCTATGAGCTATACAATTCCATCACCAATTCACACACACACATTTAGAGACTGCTACCATTAAACAGACGAGACGGACGTCATACTGGATCAACAACATGGCACACAGGAGATGAGACCAATTGTTGTAAGGCTTTCAAACGTATATACAATGTATACTCATCACTTTCCTATACAACATAAAAATGGTGCGCAAATTATAATTATTTATAAACACTTAGCTAGGTTCACGAATTACCGGGATGGTTCGTTATTTTATTAATTTGATAATTAGTTTTGTAAAAATTATTATTAATTAATTTTAAGAAAATTATAAAGTTAATTAATATAAGAAAAAACAGATAAAAACCGCAAAGTATAATTATTTATAAACACTTAGCGAGGTTCACGAATTTCCGGGATGGTTCGTTATTTTATTATTATATAGGTGCAGTAAACAATTTATTAATTAATTTTAATAAAATTATAAACAATTTAAAAAATCGGGTAAAAATTATAAACAATTTAAAAAATCTTAAAAAATCGGGTAAAAATTATAAACAATTTAAAAAATCGGGTAAAGAAATGTTACAGCAATTTTATTATTATATAGGTGCAGTAAACAATTTATTAATTAATTTTAATAAAATTATAAACAATTTAAAAAATCGGGTAAAAATTATAAACAATTTAAAAAATCGGGTAAAAATTATAAACAATTTAAAAAATCGGGTAAAGAAATGTTACAGCAATTTTATTATTATATAGGTGCAGTAAACAATTTATTAATTAATTTTAATAAAATTATAAACAATTTAAAAAATCGGGTAAAGAAATCCACAAAGTATATCGATACGCGGTTATAGAAATGTATGGTGGTCAGTGGGTGTCGCAACGGGGCCCTAAATTATTATTTTTTTTATGTTCCGTATGGAGGGGCCGTCGGAACAGCTGGAATGTATGGTGGAGGAATATCCTGATGTCGCTGTAGACACGCGAATAAGCATATCACGTCCCGAGACGGGCGAGGAGATTTTTTCTCTCGTCGGCCCTCCCTTCCATAACAAGTTTTTTTATATCTTCGTCCGCGAGAATTTGTGGTCGAGCCTTGGACCGGATAGTACCCTTTAACTCCTGGTATCTGACCATCTCTTCGACGACCATTTTGAACTCGCTATCTGATATATCGTTGTCGGCTATCGCTTTTGACACGATAACGTCGATACTGTTTTTCTTAGATCTCGCGAGAACCGCTATTCGATCGTGCTTTCGACTCTTGGCCTCTAGTTTTCGACCCACGAGTCTGGTCGTCATGCAAAACAGTCCTGCCCCCGCCGCTACACCACTCAAGGCCACCGCGACTGGTGCAGCGACGATTGTTGACAATAAAGACACACTCCCCACCCCGCTTATAACGGATGCTGAGGCTAACGCGGTGCTCACCCCCTCTAATATATTGACCGACCGTCTATATTTCTTCGCATAGCCCGTCCGCGTCTCTCCCTCGTGTTGTAGAATATGTTGTATCTCGACGATCCTGGTCATCCTAAAGGATGCCGGGTTGACCGTCCCCGAAGGTAAGTGTGGATATAGTTTCTCATCATTCATCATAAATCAAGTTGTATTAACAGTGTCACTGCAGTGGAGGAAGCCGATTGGTCGCCAATTTTTGTAACAAAGTTAATAACACTACCTGCCGAAACTTTAATTGTAGTGTCATCATCGAATATAGTAAACCCTGACCTCTGCCCCGCGTGCTTGGTGATGCCAATATTCTGTTCTACACCATTCAGGACGACATTCACTCGGACTTCGCCAATGGCGTGTCCGCGTAAGTTGACCGAGCAGACCGCCATTCGAAAAATCGTCCCGGACACTGCCATGGTGTATCCCCCGTATCTGTTGCTCGCGTTGGCACCGAATGAATATTCGTAGGCCCCCTCGCTTAGTGAACCCCGCTCCTCGGCACAAACTGTTATGACGTGTCTGCTAGCTTGCAACGTTCTAATTTGTTCAACCGCCCTAGTTAAAACTGTGTGGGACTGTGATACCCACCTCTCCAGTCTTCTCATTGTGGCTTCATCGTATGCAGATGCGGCCGCGACGGGAACGTCCCGTTCTAAGTTGGAACCACCTGGACCGTATATGCTCATGATTAATATGTATATATATTAATGTTTAATCGGTTATTTCGAGAACGACCGAAATCGGGTAATAGTTATTCAACTTTCTCGCTTGATCATCGAGAGTAGAAATCTTCAACTCGTGGATGTGTCCCGATTCCAAAACTTTCATCTCGGGGTGTGGGAAGTCTAATGTCACAGTCTCCCCAAAGAAACAATCGCTGGCCGGCACAGTTTTTAGTAATGTGCTGGGAGTGCCGTCTACCAGGTTGTACGATGTGTTCACCCGATCCAGGTGGACCCCGAGAATTTTTGTGAAGGTAAAGTTCACCGGGGTATCGCGGCGGTGCTCGCCCGCGGGGAAGACAGGGAGTTCATCATCCTCGTTGTAAGTGGGTGCTAATCCTAACATTGAGGCCAAAGCCGGGGTGATCGTTACCTGGTTGGCGGGTTCGACGGTAAAGGTCGCGAGTCCGGTGACTTTCGAGATTGTGAGCTTGGCTCTACCAGCAAGCTCCGACGCGACAAAAGTTTGGAGGGATCTCGAACTCCAAAGGCCGGGGGGCAGCCCCACACTTACTTGTCGTCTATCCTTCCAGTAGCCGAACCCTTCCTTATCCCCCACATTTTTCCACCCAACCGTGAAGGTGATTGATCTGAGGCCTACCCGGCGTTTTCCGCAGCAGTTGTCGATCGACTTTTGAAGTTCACAACTCTCATTTTGAACATTAGTGATAGAAGCAAACATAATAAATATCTTTCAATGGATACCCAAGCATTTAGCTTTAACTCTAATGCAAAGTATTCAGTCGGGGGTGTATACACTCAAAAGAACACCATTGGTGAGCTTGTGCACCCCACAATAAGAGCTAGTTTGGGCACGGGTTTCGACACAAATTTCACTAACATGTTTGAAAAGTACAGACTTCCTAAAACCGTTACACAGGATGTCATAACAAACTGGAACAATAATCATATGCAGTTCTGGCAGAACCAACTAAATTTTACCGTGTGGTGTGCCACAACCGGGTGAGGCGTCTCTTTCAGAGACCACATAAAAGACAGTAACAGCATGTTAAGCAGTAGCGTCTACAACTTTCATGTGTATTATATAATTAGGAGGATTCTCAAAGAACTAGGTACTCCACTACCTCAAGACAATGGGTGGAACCCCATTTCCAACACATACGACCGTAAGGCGTTCGAACGGATATGTGACGAATTTAAAGTTTCAAAAGATTCGGATTGGAGACAGAAAACATTTTCAGACACCGGAGGTTTAGGTACTGTTTATCTCAGTGGTCTAGACTACGGTGCAAGCACGAAGTATGCCACCCCAGATGTAACCTTTGGTTTCTACTATTCAAATCGTGTTGTGAACCCAGTTAGAGGTTATAAAAATTGGACCACCACCGATTATGTAGTAAATAAAATGACATTCGGGTCTGAAGTTAGTACAAAGAGACAGTGTAATTACGATTACTGCTGGTATAATGCACCAAAAATAGCTCACGTCGATTATATTTTACAAGACGAAAACGTGCAGAAGGGTATAGAAACCTTTATATTGGACGACGGTCTAGGGTTTACGCAGGCCGGTGTTACCCGCCTCAACGACTCCATTCGCACATACGTCTGGGCCATCCTCGGCGCACAGAAGCAAACTCGCAGTTCTATAATAGGAGTCGGAACGGCGTTTGACGCGCAAAAACAGTTCTTGGCACTTGTTGAGGACGCCATCTCAGCTAAGGTGGACCTGGAGAAGGCGATCCAGAATTATCAAGACGTTTTGCAGACTGCCAGCACCCCAGTGGACTATGTATTTGGAATAGGTCTTTATATGGCGCCGAGCAATATGATACTACGAGACGACCCGGTTGACGGTTACAATAATCAAATCGTAATCGCCACCACCAATCAAAAAATCGGTCACAACGGTAACGAGAACACGGATATCATCAAGCGCACCCCCAACAGCGGAAGCGATTTCATAAAACCGCAAGCACCACCCCCAATTCACGAATCAAGTTCATTTGAACCAAGTGTTCCACCGAGTTCCGCTCCTGTTTCACTCTCTGTATGTAATAGGACCCCCAATTCACGAATTGAGTTCCCCCCTCAACACTGTTGAGCGCGATTAGGGGGAAAATAGTGCCACAACCCACGAGGAGGAGAAATTAGGGCTCGTCGTAGCCCTCGTGGCGGCCGGACTATTTGTGCTTTGGATTTAGGAACTCTCGGGAGGCTAAAAGTAGGAGACCGGCGATTGCCACGATTAGAGCCCAAACATTATTGGCGAGCCATCCAGCCGTTTTTGATAATATAGATAGCAAGAAGGAGAGTAGACCCCCGATCAACCCGGGCAGCGTGGCAGCCAACTTTCCTGCTAATTTAGCCAAGAGATTGGCGAGGGCTTTTAGTTGTTTTTTTATCCATTCTTTGGCTCCACCGGATGGAGCTGGTGCTGGCGCCGGTGCTGGCGCCGGTGCTGGCGCTGGTGCTGGTGCCGAACCACCCGTGATAGATAGAACTAGAGACGATATAGATAGAATTAGGGTCGATATAATCATGGTGAAAGCTGCGAGGATGGTTACTATCGTGACGCCCTTCTCTCTGAACAGAGTGCGAAGACGTTCACCGAGTGTCGTGTCCTCGTGCAGGACCCTCGAGATTGTTTCGCGGCTCCGACTTAATTGACCGGAAAGCGTCTCACGGTTAGTCGAGGCAGCCTCCAAGCGAGCTTCTCTTTCATCCCGCAACGACCGCAGGAGTTTGTTGATTCGCTCGGTAGATTCTCTATCGCCACGTGCTTCCTTTATTTTTCTTTCTTCTAGAGCGATATGTTCGTCCAGCGCTGAGAGTTTGGAGAGGTTATTGACTAGTTCGCCCCGAGTTGTTTGCAGAACCTTATCGAGTCCCCGGAGTTCGCGAAGAGGTAACTTACGGTGGGTCAAACTTTGTGCCGTTTATTTCGTTGACCGTGGTTTCAATCGTGTTAATAGCGTCGGTGGCTACGCGGGGTATCTCGCTGAGCTCGATCGTTTCTATAGTGGCGGCCGTCTTCGCCAGTGTTTTGTCGGTATCCTGCATGGTTTTTATCATTTTTTTAGGCACCCGCGACCGGTCCCCGATCAATCCGAGAGCTCGAGCGAGGTCTGCTCCATATCGGCTCACTGAAGAGGCCCTGAGGAACCGGTTCGGGTCGTTCTTGAACGTCAGCAACTTCCAGTACTTGCCCCATTTAACCCACAGGTCTCCTCTTTTAGTGCTGCGAAACTCCAACGTGGCCTTGATGCCGTGTTTAGACACCTCACTCTCCCACCGTTTCACCAGAGAATCCGTTTCCCTGATAGGAGCCAGCTCATTCTTAGAGATCCCCGCAGGAATATCGGCACCGCCCGCCCATGCCGGAGTTTCGGGTGGGGCCTCCCACATATAGCTAACACCACCAGCAGCTGAAGTTCCTGGTGTATCAATGAAGGTCGTTTCGTCGAAGTCATCGTCATCATCATCATCGAGGTAATCGTCTCGGTCGCCCGTAGTGCGATCGAATTCATCCATGCCAATATCGAGACCAGCCATCTTTAATAATTATTATTATATTAAAGACAAAACCATACAGGTTTAATAGATTATGTCTTCGAGTCAATACGGTCGCAAACTCAATCCATACCGCAGACTGCGGGAGCCCCTTGGGGCAAAAGGCGTGAGACAGAGTGTCGTTATTATGAACAACCCCTCGACGATCGACCAGAACCAGCAGCTCTTAGTTCGCTTCCCCAACCTCGGAGCTAGCAACGTCATTACACCGGGGACTGTTCGCCTCGCTTTCACTATTTCGCTTACATCGACGGACACGGATCGAACCATCGTTCAGAACCTGGGTCGCGCCATCTTCAAGAAGACTATGATAAAGATTTCTGGTAATGAGGTGATGTCGATCGATGACAGTGACGTCTACCATTGCTACCAGGACCTGTGGAAGACGGCACAAGAGCGCGAAAATGCGGTATATCAAGGTATTGACACCAGCCGAAATAGGAACGTAACCAGACTTAGAATCGGGGCTGGTGACAAGGTAGATAACATCGCGAGCGACAACGCGGTCGCGGCCGCTTACGGCAACCGACATCCCGCTCGACTTTGAGTTGCTGGAGAGTCACATGCCCTACTATCAGAGTGCTTTGGCTGACCGCCTCGAATACGAACTAACGTTCAATGACTACGGCCGAGTTCTCATAGCCACTGACATGACATCGAAGTATACGATCGACAATGTTTCGCTGGAGTACGACATGGTCACGATGCCCGAACTCGCGCGATTGATCAGAACCCAGTATATCGGGCGCGTTGCTATACTTTACGACCGAGTTCTTCGCCATCGCAAGATGACGAAAGACAAAGGCGACACATTGTGGAATATTAATGTCAACGTACCCACCCGCTCGATGAAAGGTATACTGATGTTGTTCGAGGAGGGTCGGTTCGCGCTCGGTGCTAGAAAATCCGACAAATTTTATAACCCCAAAATCACGAAGGTAGAGGTGACGATCGAGGGATTACCCAATCAACTCTACAGCGCGGGTCTTCGCACGCACCAGCAGTGGGAAGAAGTAAGGAAACATTTTGCTTCCGGTTCTAAGCGTTCCCCGGAGGTTGCCACGGTTGCCAAAGACCTGCAGCTCTCGGACGTCTCCCTCGCGGATTTCCTGACTGCCAAATACGCGTTATGGCTAGACATGCGAGCCAGCGACGACCAAATGCAAGTTGAGAACGCTAGCGAGGGTGTGAGTGAGTGAGTGAATAGGGTTTAACGTCCGCTTTTCTGACATAGAGGTACAAGCCTCAGGGAGTCTACACGCAGACGGGTCAACGGGGTCGTGTCCCGTATCCACCTGTCCGAGGGGGGTAAATCCCAACTTCAGAACTCAATATTTACAATCAAAATATATATTCAGTCCTGAAATTAGAACAACCTGATCTGGTGCCAGGCCTTCGCCACACCAGCATCATTTATCCCATCCCCTAAAAGTAATAGGATTAGCGCTAATCTTACTTTTATATATGGGGCATAGCCCGACTCAACTCTCACATACAAGAAAGCCAAAAATGTACATGAGGGCCAAATTCGGTATAGTGGGTTCCGGAAAGTATGAACCCAATCGTTAAGCCAGTTTAGTCGCCTTTTACGACAAGCAATGGCTACTGCAGCACTATTCTCAGGATCAGTTGATCCCGCCCCGGTGCCTGCACGGGGCTAGCGAGGGTGTGACGATCCAGATAGCCAAAGAGGCGGATGGAGCTGGCACATTGAACGTGTACTTATATATAATTACGGACGCACAACTCAACATCGAAGATGGCCGATACGTCTCAGCGATCTACTAAAAATCAATACCAATTCACGATTGGAGATGCACACTCTGCTATAATATGTGGGCAGACAGGATGCGGAAAAACGGTTTTCATCCTCGACTTACTCGAGGGCTCTTACCACGATGCCTTTCGTCACATCGTGATCCTGTGTCCCACTGTGCGGCACAACGAGACTTATCAGCGGCGCCCTTGGATATGGACCGACCCTGAGGTATACGTTATTGACCCCGGCGACAGGCTTCACGGTTGGCTGCGTGTCTTCTATCAAATATTCCAGGGAGAGCCCACCCTATACGTGATTGACGATTGCTCGGCCAAGGCTGCGATGACCAAAAAGAAGGACATGCTCTCCGAGCTCGCATTTTCTGGCCGCCATGCGAGACAAAGCGTATGGATCTCCACTCAGAAGTACAACGCCGTCCTAAAGGATCTGCGCGAGCAAACGAAATGGGTCGCCCTCTTTCACTGCAAGGACCGAGACTCGTTCGATGACTGTCTTCGAGAGAACGACGTTATCCCAATGCGCGAGGAGCGCCTGGAGGTTCGACAGATGCTTTCGGAAACTAAGCACGCCAAGCTTCTGTTAAAGACCGATCAACCGACTGCTTACGAAGTTATCAATTATTAATTAATAAATTGAGCAAATTACAAAAACAATTACTGATCAACCAACCTCTTATATAATGTAATTAGCTTGCAAAATTGCAAAGCTTAGCAAAATTTTAGCAAATTCTTAGCAAAATTCTTAGCAAATTCTTAGCAAATTCTTAGCAAATTCTTAAGCAATTTCTGAACAACCAACCAATCTTATATAAAGCAAATGCTTAGCAAAATTCTTAGCAAAATTCCTTAGCAAAATTCTTAGCAAAATTAAAATTAGCTTAGCAATTTTCTGAAACAACCAACCAAACCAACCTCTTATATAAAGCAAATGCTTAGCAAATTCTTAGCAAATTCTTAGCAAAATTCTTAGCAAAATTCTTAGCAATTTCTGAACAACCAACCAACCTCTTATATAAAGCAAATGCTTAGCAAATTCTTAGCAAAATTCTTAGCAAATTCTTAGCAAAATTCTTAGCAAATTCTTACCAAAATTCTTAGCAAATTCTTACCAAAATTCTTAGCAAATTCTTAGCAATTTCTGAACAACCAACCAACCTCTTATATAAAGCAAATGCTTCGCAAATTCTTATCAAATTCTGAACAATTACTGATCAACCGCTTATATAATGTAATTAGCAATTACTGAACAATTGCTGAATAAATGCTGGAGCAATTGCTGAACAATGTTGAACAATGCTTAACAAATACTTAACAATGCTGAGAAAATGCTTAACAATGCTGAGCAATTGCTAAGAATATGTTGCTCCGCTGCGAGCTTTATTGTGAGCATAACGGTGATCATAAGTATCTGGTGGTGCGCTTGGCAATATGTTAGACTTATGAGACTCGTAAGAATAATTAAATTAATTTTAAGAAAAATGAACTGCGACGAACTTCTCGATCAGCTAATGGAAGAAACAGTCGCTCCGACTGCCGACACGACTGAAACTGTAGGAACACCTGTCAGCACGGCTGCCGATACGGTCCCGAAAGAAAATGAAAACGCGGCGCGACGTGAGCGGTTGGCTGCGCTGGTTGCTGGGGGACAATCGGAGCATTATCTCGGTAGGAGTCTCTCAGTTTGTCAGGTGGATAAGATGTCGGATGCGGAGGTCGATAAAATGTACGCGCGATACGAATCCAAATTATTGGTGCGGAGATGACGAAAACTCTCGGATCGGCGGCTATTTATTTTTACGCTACCACCGTTAGTATACTTCTCCCTATACCAGACACCGCGGGATTGATTGGCGATCTAGAGACCGACCCTTTTATAGGACACACTCTTAGAACAGCCTGCTGCTCATTTTATCACAAGTTTGGAATGTACTTAGCTCCGCTGACAACCGCGTTGATCACGGGTAAACACTGTCAATTTGGACATATATGTCCACGAACTATAAGCCCTAATGATGATGACACAAGACGCACCCGCGAGAGTGACGGTGTTGAACCCGATTGCTCCAACACTATCGAACCCGAGTGTTACTCCGCCACTGGATGACATTCAGCGTATAAAAAATCCCAAAAGACAGGCGGCTGGGAGATCGGCTGCTGCCACACGAAAAGTTAAACAAGATAAAATACTCGCCGAGCTTCGAGAGGCCAAACGGTCGTTGCAATCGGAGACGACAAAACACCCGGTGGCAGCTGTTTCTCCCCCAATCGCTATTGGATTGGAACCGATTGCTCCAACTGATTGGATCCCGTGGGTTGTTGTTGGTGGTCTGTCAGTTGTGGGCACCCTGTATGTGCTTTACCGTTTCAACAACAGGTCATCAACGAGGCTGAAATTGAAAAAACAACCCCCAACACTGTTGGACGCGGTTCCAATCCAATCGTTGAGGGATGCGCCCCATTTAAACATTAAACGCGATCCTTTTTATATGCAATAATGGCTGAACAAGATGGTAAAATGTTAGTGAATGCGCTTTATCACGCCGTGGTGATATCGGGTTTCAGTATCGGGTATGCTCAACTATCAAAGAGGGTCTTAGGAGGGTCCGCTCCCAAATTGGACTTTACTGCGAGAGACTTAGGGCTCGCGACCTTAGATGTAGCGGCCGCAGTTTGGACCCGAGATTATCTAGTTAAAGCTGGAATTCTACCCGTTAATATATGGAAATAAAATGGCTTCGATCGCAATAATGATAGGTGGTGCGCTCGTAAACGCATTGGCTTTCAGCGGTAGCAACTATTTCTTCTCTAAACTGAAAAGCTCGGACACGGATGAGGACGCGCAGCGTCACGATTTAGCCGAAGAACAACTCAAGAGTGCAGACGCAGCATGGTCGAAAAAACGAACCGCACATCTGGACTGGGTCAACGAAGAGCTTCGCCGCGAGAATCACGCCGCGCAAACTTTCCAGAACGTTGAAGAAGCTAATCGAGAGTACGCGCTGGCATATCCGCGGAGAAGTCTCGATCCAATGAATCCCGAGCCCCAACTTTCAGATTTCTATGTACCGTCAGAGACCCAAAAAGACCGCGAGATCGCGTTCATCGTCGTAGGAATGGGTGTGGTGGGTCTCGTCGGCTACTATATTAAATCAAAAATTTTAAATTAATTATTTTTACAAAATAAACAATTAATGATCAACCAACCTCTTATATAAAGCAAATTCTTAGCAAATTCTTAGCAAAATTCTTAGCAAATTCTTAGCAATTTCTGAACAACCAACCAACCTCTTATATAAAGCAAATGCTTAGCAAATTCTTAGCAAAATTCTTAGCAAATTCTTAGCAAAATTCTTAGCAAATTCATAGCAAAATTCTTAGCAAATTCTTAGAAATTTCTGAACAACCAACCTCTTATATAAAGCAAATGCTTAGCAAATTCTTAGCGAAATTCTTAGCAAATTCTTAGCAAAATTCTTAGCAAATTCTTAGCAAATTCTTAGCAAATTCTTAGCAAAATTCTTAGCAAATTCTTAGCAAAATTCTTAGCAAATTCTTAGCAATTTCTGAACAACCTCTTATATAAAGCAAATGCTTAGCAAATTCTTAGCGAAATTCTTAGCAACTTCTTAGCAAAATTCTTAGCAAATTCTTAGCAACCAACCAACCTCTTATATAAAGCAAATTCTTAGCAAAATTCTTAGCAAATTCATAGCAAAATTCTTAGCAAATTCTTAGCAAAATTCTTAGCAAATGCTTTGCAAATTCTTATCAAATTCTGAACAATTACTGATCAACCAACCAACATATTATTTTTTTTATATATGACGAGTGCGTGTTGGAGATTGTCCGATATATTATAATACTTCGCATTACGATGAACACGCGCGAACTTGATACCAAACTAACGCGCAAGCTGGCGAATACGTACTATAGCCCACGCGGCTACTGGAAGGGACTCGCGGCCATCAAGAACCTCGCGGCGGCGACCAAGGTTTCAGAAAACGCCACCAAGGAATGGCTCAAGAAGCAGGCCATCTGGCAGATATATTTACCCGCGCCTCACAATATTCCGCGCCCGAAATTCGACGTGCCGGTGCCGAACCAAGTTCACCAAGCGGATCTCCTGTTTCTCCCTCATGATCGGGTCGGTCGCAAGACGTACAAGTACGCGCTGACAATCCTTGACGTAGCGAGTCGCTATAAGGGGGCTGAGCCGTTGACCACTAAATAGTCTAAGGAGGTGGCCGAGGCCCTTTCCCGAATATATAAAAGGAGTCCTCTCAAATGGCCGAATCTTCTCCAGGTCGATCCCGGCCGCGAGTTCATGGGCGCGGTATCTCATCTATTATCTAAACACAAAGTTTCTGTCAGACGCGGCCGCGTCAACATCCACCGGGACCAGGGAATCGTGGAGCGTTTCAATCGAACCCTGGCTGAGAGACTGTTCGGTCACCAATACGCCAAAGAACTCGTAGACCCTCATAACGCGATCGAACCGAGTGGGTGACCAGGACAGCGCCCGCCGTGGTCTCCGCACTGAACGGAGAGGTGACCAGATTGATAGGTAAGAAGCCCGTAGATGCTATCAAGTTAAAAAGGGTGACGAGCAAGCCCTCTGCCGTCTCGCGCGGGCGACCCTTTGGTTTAAGAGGAGCAGCAATCTGGCGAGTTGCACTTCCATCGGATATTGACGTCCGCTACCTCTATCAACCGGGAGAGCTCGAAGGTGGCAGCCGCCGCGCGACTGATCCCGTGTGGTCTCTCAATGTATATCATATAGATCGATATATTACCAAACCCGATGAACCCGTGCTCTACTATTTGGATGGTGGGCCCTCTCGAGGGTTTGTTCGCGAAGAACTTCTTATGGTGCCTTCTGACACCCAGTTACCCCCGGATCGTTAGAGAGGTTCCGTATGTATTCCGTCCGATAACACGCGTCTTTTATCATAGTACGCCGATAGTTCTAATTTTCGTTGACAGTACGTTTTCATAACGCCGTCTTTCATTTTAAATCCTCTATTTTGCGCTACATCTATAATGTGTTTTCCATCTTCTGTAGTTTCACTCAGTACTCGTTTATATTTATCCCAATTTAAATCGTTAGTTCTCTTGGACATTCCTTTCACAGAGTTTTTATTAATAGAGTTAATTTTTTCTACGAAATAACATTTACTAGATAAGGCTATCGCCCTATCTCCGCTAAATTCCATTTTGAAAAGTCCTGGTTCTCTATTACTCCATTTATCCCAAGCCAACCATTTCTTTTTTTCTTTTTCAAACTCGTCTAGTAAGTTAGGTCTAATCAATTCCTCTATCGTTTTTCCACTAACTCCTATATACATACTATCCGTGTCCATCTGTATTAATTTGAAGTCTTCCCTTTTTACGTATTTGTCTAGAAATTCGTAGTAAAATTCCAACATTCTCAATTTAGCGTGTTGATAAACCGCTATTCCGCAGTGGAAGGGTCTCTTTACCGCGCACCTGGGTTTTCGGGAAGATATTTCGTACGCATCTCCTATCTCTTCCAAATCGTCAAAATACGCGGATCTTAATGCTTTGTCAACACAGGTTTCGTCTCGCGTATATGTCGTATTTAAATGCCTCTCCGTTGCCTCTATCATTTTTCCGCAACACGAGTTTCCTAATAATTTCATTATGTCGGCCACCGGTTTCTTATTCGGTTCTACATCCCCCGTTCGTCTTGCGGCTGTAACTTCTTTAGCGAACCATTCGAAGGGTTTACCGCTAATATAATCTATAACACGATGAACTCCCGTTATTTCTAGGCCGTGTTTTAAATACCATTTCAACAGCGGCGCGTACAGCAATACTTTAGTGGCCGACATAGATCCCACCAATTTTCTTCCATTTCCTCTAGTTCGGCCAGTATCATTTAAATATTTTAACATGTGCGCGGGAACTTCATCAACCTCTACTTCTCTGTTTATAAAAAGTGGAGACATTTCGGAAAACTTATCTTTTAAGTCGAGTGGACCTTCTATATCCACCTCCGCAAACCCAAACCAGTCTCCGGATAAAACTCTTTTACTAAACTTTTTAATAAGTTTAGGGTTATGTGGGTTATCTATATGATGTATAGTTTCTTTTCCGCACGGCATCTCTTTACTTAACGTAGATAAATATAACGCGTTCGCGTCGTACCCCAAAACAGCCTCGCAAGGTTTGGAACCCACTCTAATATTTGAAACGCCGGCTTCCGCATATCGCGTAAATACTATCGATGGACCGCCAACTAGAGCGTCTTTCATCATTTTGTATGTTTCTTCTTTCGGTGCGTATAGAGCATCCTCCGGTATAATCGTCTTCGAAGATTTTTGTTCTTTAATGGTTCCTCTCAATAAATATTGTATAGATACTCCGGGTAGCGTTACCGCGTCTTTGAAGATATCCACACCTCTGTGTTTATAAAATTCACACATTTTTCCCACAGCTTCTAGGAACGGTGCCACATCTAAATCGTTGTAATATTTCAACCAATCTCCGAAGGTTTCCATATTTCCTCTTCTTCGAAAATTCTACGACATTTACTTAATTCCGTTTCGTCTAGTAACATTTTGCCGGATAGTTTGGAATACCAATTCTCTATATCCGGTAGTCCCGGGTAATCAAGTTTGTCTGTAGAATCGAACCACTCGTAAGGAAAGAAAGATTTCTGTCCTTTACAATCGTAGGCTTTTATCCAACTATCGTAACTTACACAAGGCCCTAGGTAAAGTATTACATCAAGAAATCTAAACTCCGGAGTAAATAGAAATATTGTCGCGCTCGCCCTTTTTCCAACCATTACTTTCTTCGTTGTTGATGACAGTTCACCTACTAAATATTTCTTTATTAAGTTTATATCGTACTTACTGCTGTTAAAACCTATAACCGGTACTTGCTCTATCCACTGTTCGATCTTGGCGATTTGGTTTTTACGTAAATATTTCGTATTAAATTCGTATCTCGACCATACTTCTTCTCTTATAGCTTTTCCCCTGACTTTCAAATCTTCTACAAATTTTTCTATAAGTTTTGCGGGATTTTATCGCAAATATGAGTTACCGTTCCCGATAAATTATCTCCTATACTAACGCTTACCGGAACGTGCTCAGCTTCGTACTCTAATCTATTACCGGTAGTTTCAACTTCTGACTGGAGATACGCCTCAAAATCGTATACTATCTGATATGGATAAAGAGTAGTGTCGCAACCGATCTTTATATATTTACCCGTTCTTTGAAATTCGCATTCCCACATAACTACTAGATGGAATTCTTTGCTTTTTCTAATAAGTTTATCTCTTCTCATAGTGGATGCGCGTTCTTCTTTTCTATGCTTTGCATGAATCTCGCACCCGTGCCAGTAACAGCCGTGATATTGATATACGGTATTGGTTTCCGGACAGTATCCATCTACCGGAGCCCCTAAAATCCATCTTTCACCTCCGTGTCCGCACTGTTCGTGGTGAATGTGAATTCCCTCCCGCTTTTCCACAGAGTACATCCAATCGATCGCCCCATAACTGTTAGAACCTTTTGGGTAGAACGCTTTCTCGAACGACGAACGCGGGCGCTCTAAATAATTACCATCGCATATTACTTTTGTCTCACCTCTCATACATGTTGGTCCGTGTCTCTTCATATTACTCGCTTTCGTGAAATTTCTGCTTGCAATTATTGCAGGCTAAAAGTTTTAGAATAGGTTTTTTGAAGGTTTTTTATCAGAAATGCATGATTATTAAACAGTCCTATTGTCATTGGTTTATTACCTATCGCATCATAGTGTGCTGGTACCTTTTTCAACCACCATACGTCACATTCGGTGGGTTGATATACTTCTATACCGATTTTAAAAAACTCTTCAACCTTTTTCAGATCGGAAAAAGGAATTGGTGAAACCACATTACTACCGAAATATTGCTTACTAAGTTCTTTCGCTTTTTCTGTACATCTGTCGGGTCTGATGTTTTTATCAAGGTGCATAGCTAAACACCTTAACAGACAAAGGTCGTCATTATACTTATCTAAAGAATACATACCTTTTCTATTCCTCAACCATTCTGGAAGTTCTCCTCCCGCCGCTTCTTTGGATTGTAGTCCCAAATCTATTACCCTACTACCCTGTATTAACTTTACAAAAACCTCTACCCATCTTACAAACTTCCACTTTGTATTCGGTCTGTCTATTTTATCGGACATTATTCGTGTTTGCTCCTTATCTGACAGCCATTTTTTAACGGTTTTCATTGATGATAGTGGTACGCTACCACCGAGATTTTTGTGAAATATTATAGTTTTAGGTTTTCCATTTTTAGTTTCCTCCATATGTTCTAGCTTGTAAGAATATGAATATCTCAAATATTTGTTGTTAGATACGGAGCGATTTTATCGGACATGCGTTCAGACTCGTTAATGTCAATGTTTTTACGAAAGGATAATGCAACTACCCGTTTTCCCTTTTCTACCTTTTCCAATGTTTCATCGTGAGCCCCCAATATTTCTTCACCTTTTTCCACTATAGCGCTAACGATAGATTTTTTCTTATTATTTGGGTTGCCTGTGTGTCTAATTTGGGATGTGCTTGAAGGTTTGATTACACTAGTCCTTAACCCCGCAATACTTTCTTTTTGAATTCTGTTACCAACTTCCTCCGCTTTGGATATATCATTAAAGGCTCCTCGTTTGTGGGCGCGGGTAAACCGCTTCATAAACGCCTCATTCTTTGTGGAGTTTACCAGATTTGTCAACCCCCTAACTCTCAACCGTTTACTCTAAGTAATCCCTAGAGATTCGGCTTCTCTTCTCAAACTTTCTAGTTCTGGCGTTATCATATTTTTCTGTAATATAACCTATGAGATTTATGTGTTCAATTGGACATGAAACATTTACACATGATGTTTTTTTCATGTCCAATTAAATATAAACATATACATATATATACAAAAAAAATTGGAGTGTGCTACTTGTTGTAAGACTTTTGCTTGTAAAGACTATCTACGAAGACATATATCGAGACGTAGAAAGTTTCCTTGTGTCGCCCCACAATTTCAATGCCCCAGATGCCCCTGTAAGTTCGTTAGTGCCCAAACTCTTTGCAGACATAAGCAACTACGCTGCCCTGTGGCTAGGGGGGAACGCGGTAGACTAGAGTTGGTAGAGTTAGTTGCTGATCTTCAAGCTAAATTAGACCTATTGGGGGAGAAAAAACTCTGAATAAAATTTTTCATCATATGGAAGATTTGATTCAAATAAATCACTAATTTCTTCCGTTTCTTCGTAGAAAAACGTATCCGTAAACAAATCGTTGATTTTAAACAGTTTTATAAAATTAGCTCCATTCTCTTCAACTAGTCGTTTGTCGATCCTATTTAGTCGCTTCATTTCGCGAATTTGGCTCTTATAATTTCTACATAATTTTCGGTATAATATTGAAAATGCAACTCTTTTATCGGCGCGTAATAAATTCATGTAATCTATTTTGCATAATGATTTCACTTTATAGTAATATTCGTCAACAAGGCTATTACAAAATTCCACTTCCCATTCTATTACTTTATCCATTTTGTAAATATGATTTGTTATAACCTATGAGATTTATCTGTTCAATTGGGAAAACACATGATGTATTTTATGACACCAATTGTCCACGTTTTTTTGTGTTGGTGACCGGTTTGTGCTATTGGACGAAACGGTGTTTTATCGGGGGTGGTGGTGGTAGTATATAGGGGTGAAAATGATACCACCGTTAGGTGCTATCATTTTGACTCCCTATATACTACTGCAGTTAAAATAATTCTTAAGAAAACGGAAAATAAACACATTTTCTTCATGAATTTATTTCAAATGCTGGAATTATAAGGAATGAATGGCCTTTTTGTTGAATTTATCGGGTATATAAACTTGGAAAAGTCGCGGGAATACTGCACGAAGCCTTCCCGCCTTCGTCCAGTATTCCCGTGACTTTTCCAAGTTTATACCCCAATAAATTCCACAAAAAGGCCATTCATTCCTATAATAATGTTAAATAAACATCATCTAATTCATTGATTGTGTTTGTTTATGTCTTGTATACAAGTGTGCATACCTGTGTGTATTTAATAGCTGTTTTGGCCGCAAGTGCACTTTTGTTCCATCGACTTCCACTGATTCAGGGGACTTAACCGGTGTTGTATCCCCCGATGATTCCTCACCAGAGTTATGTCCCTGTGGCAGGGGCGATGGGTCTCTCTCTACCACCAGGTGTAGCGACATCGAGGGGTTCTCCAGAAGTGATCGTATCTCGGCTAGCGATTTTTCTTTGACCGTTAGACCATTGACTTCGAGGATTGTGTCTCCGATACTTAGGTCTTGCAACTCGGACCCTTTGTCAAGCCTGAAATGTAAATTGTACATACTTCAAATATGTCTGTGACTGGAGAAATGGGGCTTACGGGTTTTACGGCCAGTGTAGATCTCAATCAGCCTGTCAGGATCTGCACTGGTCGCCATTTCTTCAATGAGACACCTGTCTGCTTTCAACAAGTAAAATTGATAGTTAACCCTTACTACGCTGAATTAAATGTTGTCGTCTGCTGGAAATGTTTTATTTTCAATATTTCTCGACAAAAACCTGGTTTTGACAGCACATGAGAATCGTCTCCAGTGTGCTGTCAAAACCAGTTTTTTGTTAAGAATTAAAGCAAAAATGAAAAACAGCAGACGGCAATTTCCGTCAACAGCGTAGGAAGGGTTAACAGGCAACAGGGATCTGCTACATGTATTTAATCAAGTGCATCACCAAGTCACAAATCTTATAAGCCCCATTTCTCCAGTGACAGCCACATATTTGGTCATGATGTCAAGGTTCAGTTGATTATGATCTACAGTAGTCTCAAACATCATATCGATGGTCTAGTAACATACGGTCGATGGTCTAGTAACATAAGGTCGTAACTGCTATGCTAAAGCAGAGCAGTTACGACCTTATGTTACTAGACCATCGATATACCAGAGCTCCTGGGGGCAGTTTCACAAAACTCTGTATGCCTAAATTGTTTGTAACTGCACATTTAGAATCGTCTGGAAATTTCAATTGATTGATTTATATTTATTGAGCATTGGCTGCATATGCAGCCTATGCTCAATAAATGTAAATCCAATAATTGTTTACAAGAAAACATTAATGTGAAATGTAACGTCACGATGCATTACGTAGGTGCTGGCTTGGCCCCGAAATGAGCATTGTCTACAGCCATGGTCAAACAGCACGCGCTGTACGTTTGAACACGGCTGTGAGCATGACAACAATGGCAGTCATGTAACAATTATGAATCGTGTTTGGAAAGGGGTGCAGTAGGTGTGGGAAGTAACTCTGCAAAACACCTGTACCGTCCGTAGTTCAGGGGTGGGGAAAAAAACGAGTCCAGGGGTGGGAACAGTTCAAAATGCCAAATCCTGAAAATGGCTTTATTAAACATATTTCTGCACCACCAGAACGTTTCTAAACACCCCCTCCACCAAGCCTCCTCCCGATAGAGTAATAACATATATGTATTTTTATTTCATTGATTGGTGTTTTACAGAAACTGTGAAATTTTCTGTAAATGATGCTGAAAAATTACGAAATTTTCATAGCAAATGCGCAATCGAGTTCCGTATTTATTTAATTCCGCATGTGCTATGAAAATTTAGTCAAATTTTGACGTCATTTACAAAATATATTGTATATTTCGTGAAAATTCGCACATGTTTGTAGGTATAAAAAATCATGGCGTGTCTCATATATCGATGAGCTAGTAACATAAGGTCGTAACTGCTATGCTGTAGCATAGCAGTTATGACCTTATGTTACTAGACCATCGATATATGCAGACATGTAACTTACTTTGAGATTTTGAGCTGTGGACTGAGCACCGTGCTGTTGCCTCTCCCTAGTGTGGAGTCGCCCCTCCCTGCTGGTCGCGAGACGACCACCATTTCCTCGACGCTGTAGTGAAGTCCGCGGTTCCTGTCGGGGGTGGGCGGGACCTCTACCATCTGGATTGAGTGCGGCTTCCGACGACGGCGCGACTCCGTGAGTCGAGGCTTCATCTGCAGGCTGTAGCAGTCTCCGCTGTAATTAGTTACAGGGTCAATTAATTGAGTGATTGATTATTTGTGTTTAACGGCCTATCAACAGCCAAGTTCATTTAGGGCCGGGCCAACGGGTTGGACTATCCCATATTTAACCTGCTTATGAGGGAAATCCCAAAATCATAATGGAATAGTTACGTCGAAGTTACAGGGTAAAATAAATAAACTTGTTGAAAACCCCAGTCAATCAATCAATCCTACATATTTATTTAATTAATACACGGAAGTATATATGTTGTAATCACTCATTTGAACCATCTCGCCGAGACGGTTCAAATGAGTGGTCACAATATGTACCTTAGAGAAGATTTGATTTATTGGTGTTTAATGGCCTATCAACAGCTAAGGTCATCCGTGAGTCGAGGCTTCATTTGCAGGCTGTAGCAGTCTCTGCTGGTAAATTAGTTACATGGTGAAATAAACTTATGCAAAACAGCATGTTATCAGTTAATCCTAAATATTTATTTTATTTATGCACGGAAGTATATGTTGTGACCACTAAAAACCATCTTGTCAAATGGAATTACAAAAACAATATACCCCTCAACATTCTTCGTATACCAGGGGTATAATAAGATTAAAGCAAAGAATACAATAAAGATCAACCCGTTCCGTATTTGCCATAATAAGTCACTAATTATAGCTAGATTTGTCAGTAAGCGAGGCTTGCGTGGGTTAGGGTTAGGGTTAGCTAACCCTTGCGTGGGCCTGACTCCAGTATACGTAGATTTCCTTTAATATCTTTATGTATAAAGCTATTAAAGGAAATCTACTGTAAACACATCTATGTAAACATGATGTCACACCGTTCGGAAACCATGTGATCCCAAACGCTGAAAATCGTCTTACAGATATGTAATGTAATGTAATGTTACCAAACTTGGCAAGTCATGAGGCAATGGAGAACAGCTATGTCCATGACAGAAACACATTTCCAGCACTGAAACCATGACATTCTGAAGCCGTGTCAGCCACCTTTAATACCCGTGTAGCCCATTTCATCAAAATTGCAAAGTATACTTGTTTACCAAAGGATGCTTTGCGGGAGTAATCATTATTATACTGAATTTATTACATTATCACAGCCAAATTGGCTGTGATAATGTAATAAATTCAGTATATAATAAAAATTAATAAATTTATCCTAAAATTGAAAATTTCTCCCTCAATTTGCAACAAAAGAATACTTTGCAATTTTGATGAAATCGGCTACAGGTGTGAATCCCAGGATGGATGGATTCTCATTGTTAAAGGGGCTGGGACTTGATATGTGCAGAATGTAATTTTATTAGACTAAGTGCATTCCAAACATATTGGTTAATACACACATTTAACACTTTCAAAACCACTATATAAGGGTTATATCCCAATATTTGCAAACAGTGTAGATCCTAATTAGCCGGCTCGTAACGAGCCGGCTCATCAGGATCTGTACTATTTGCAGATATAATTCTTTTTTTAATGAAATTCTCCGGTTGCGGATTAATAGAATAGCCCAAACATAAAATTGAATCTTCCATTCCAGTAACATAGGGGTGATTAAGGGTTAATGAGAATAGGGAGATCAATATTTTGTACGTGAGCGCTATAGCGAAGAATTAATCAAACAACATCAAAATTTAACGTCTTACAGCTTTTATGCAAATGAGCTAATGTTGGTCGCAGCACAAAATATTGCGGGTTGAACTTTTTAAAAACACGGGTCTTACGCCATAAAAAACCTAGCTTGATCGCCTTTTCAGTGCGATAAATGTTTTGTGCTAAATTTATGTTATTGCAAATGTTTCCGTAGTCTAAGCGTGGGACGATTAACCACCATACTCGATTATTCGTGATTTTTAACTCCATGGTTCGGTGCACGAATACAATCTTGTGGTTTCCATTCTCCGAATAGAAATCAATTTATAATTTTGGGTTTTCCAAAAATCTATTTTTAACTCGTTCTTGTTGCTGCTGTGAAATTCCATGATTATTTTTTGTGAATCCCTTTCCACTCTAGATTAATTATTAGTCTATGTGTCATCCACAAACACATACTGCAAATAATTTCAGGAAGTTCAGTCCTTTGATTTAATGATGGCATAAAACATACTTCAGTAAGACTACTAAAAGCACAGAATGGGGAACAGAGCAGACCCTCAACCGGCGCGGATGCGCAGGCTGATGAGTCTACACTGGTCGCACAATGTCATAATATCCATTAACAATGCTGAGTGCCTGTTTTCACCACAGGTTGAAGTAACGGACCGAGGTCTATAAATACATTAAATATGCCTAAAAGCATCAATAAATGAAAAAAAAAGAAAAGCTAAACAAATTTATTTACTCCCTCCAATGGAGGGAGTAAAACAATGTTTAAGTTTTTTTTTCATCATTTATTGATGCTTTTAGGCATATTTAATGTATTTATAGACCTCGGTCCATTACTTCAACCTGTGGTTTTCACAGTTAGATGGAATTCATGAGTCCCGTTTTACTACTATGTTGCTGAGATAGTTGGTGATAGCCAAGTCCAATTTGCACAACACAATCACCCGTTTGATGTTCGCTTAATTAGGTTTCATTGATCAGTCGCCCATCTTATTCAGATTCAATGTGTTTACATTTTTTGCTGACAAATTGAAAATTGAATATAGAAGTTGTGCTTGTATAGCGTGGACAAATTTGCCATACAATTATTTATTTTTTTCACTGGTGTTTAACAGCCTGTCAACAGCTAAGATCATTTTAGGCTTAGGCAAGGTTGTCCGGTTAGCACAATTGGTACCCATAAATATTTGTTACATTGCAGCCAGTAGTTTACAGAAACTAACGGTGAGTTACACCACTCACTCGCCAGCAGTAAGTTACATCACTCTCGTAATGACTTCAGTAAAGTCGCAATGGCGTGTTTCCTTTGACCAATCAAATCAGGTTCTCGGACACACCCTCTGAAATCGTGAGGCAGTCGCCTTCACTACGGCATGCTTCTAGAAATTAATTATAGGAATGAATGGCTTTTTTGTGGAATTTATCGGGGTATAAACTTGGAAAAGTCGCGGGAATACTGGACGAAGGCCGGAAGGCCTCGTCCAGTATTCCCGCGACTTTTCCAAGCTTATATCCCCGATAAATTCCAAAAAAAAAGGCCATTCATTCCTTATAATTCCAGCATTTGAAATAAATTCATCAAGAAAATGTGTTTATTTTCCATTTCCTTAAGAATTATTTTAACTGCGCCTGACGGTTACGGAAAGTAGTTTGGCATGGAGTTTACTGGGATATAAATTTTGGACGGAGACTTGCAACGGACCAATCAAATGTTATGGAATTGTGTAAATATTTTTGTGCTGGAATTATTTGCTTGTATCTTTACCATATTTTACTCTTGATTCGCTTTGTTTTTATAAAGAATCATGTACTGTGAAATGTTTGAAAATGTTTATTTAACTAGGTGAGCTGATTATCTTGAAATAATACCCTCGTGATTGGGTCCAACCGCTAATTAAACTCGGTTCACTACACTCACTCGTTTATTTAGTGTAAAGACCCAATCACTTGTGCATTATTTTCATGATTATCAGTTCACTTGGTTAAATAAAACGTATATAATCAGCTGTGAAATTATAATAATCTGATCAGTTGCCAGGTCCTTGTCACACCAATCACTTACTTTTGCACCCTAAAAGTAACAGGATTAGTACTAATATTACGACTTTTATAATGGGTATAACCGGATTCAACTCTCGCGTACCAGAAAGCCAAAAGTGTACCTGAGGGTCAAGCCAGGAATATCAGAATTATGGTAAGGATGAAATCCCATCGTTAAATTTACCCTTTGCATTAATATCCCAACCAATCGCCTGTGTACATTATATATGGGCCGCGAAAACCGGGCTTAATGACCATGTCATGAAAAGCGATAAACGACGTTCGAAAAACGACGTTTGCAGCGTCGCTGTAAAAGTTCACATTTTGCCCTCCCATTTAAGTTTACTGGTGTCAGTTAACATTAAGTGTGAACAGAAAACTGAAAATTATAACTTACTGAAACTTTCACTAATATGAGACACGATGCCTTGCACCTTAGTACACATATTATGACGTCATGACTTGACGTCACGTACTTGTGACATCACTGAATGTCAATACATGTTTCATGTTATGGCCATGATGTCGTGACAAAATATTATAGCAAGGATACTTGCACGAGTTCCTCGCAGCATCAATGACTTAGAAATGCTTCAGGCGCTGTGCATTGTGGCCTAACTGTCGTTCTTTGACATTGTCACTCTTTTTCGTCGGTTATCCTTATGAATTCAAAATGGTGAACGCATAATTTAACTGGCTACATATCAGCGAAGTCTTCGCTTACACTGCAACTTGAATCCTAAATAATCTTAAATATGAACAACCTAGTATGCCAACGATATTACCATCTATTATCTTGGTAAATTGAGACACTTTTGAACAATTCTATCCAGTACTTAGCGAATGATATGCCATTTAATGCCACTCATTTTATCATAAATGGAGGTAGACACGCAGCTATATAATGACATATATATTCAGGGTTTGTATTGAATTTGGCAAAACAAATGCATCAAAATCTCTCTAATAGATTCAGAATCACCCTAGTGAAAATGTGATTGAGATTTCAGTGAAATCCCAGTGAAATTCACTGAGATTATCATATCCCGGTGTTATTTCCAAATCTCAGTGAAATTCGATGAAATCTCACTGAATTTCAGTGAAATCACAGTGAATTCCTGGTTCAGCTTACAAGTGAAATTTCACTGAGAATCTCAGTGAAATTTCACTTAGAATCTCAGCGAGATTTCAATGAAATAATGATCATTTCCCGATCCCAAACTCGCAGCAAAAAAAAAAAAAAAATTGTTTTTGCTGTCCAAATATTGAGGGGGCGGTCGCCACTTGTCCCGGACAAGTGACTTGACAAAAGTGACTTAACCTGGAAATTATAATTTACGTATACATATTCCGGGGAGTCCACTCATTTGACCGTCTCGAAGATGAAATCACGTCTATATTTACAATATTTAATGTCTATCAGTATGTTCGCGGAACGGTAAATAATAAACTTTTTGAAATTTCAGTTTTTTTTTGTTGGCAACAGCTGTTAAGTTAATTCGCTAATTACACTGCAGCTCCATTATAACGCGATCGCGTATAGCGTATAGCGCGATCTCCATTATAACGCGGGTATCTCGTGTATCACAAACAAATATTAAAAAAATAAAAAAAAAGAAAAAGGAAAAAAAATCAAATAAATCAAAAAAATCGTCGGACGTCGTAGTCATCGTGTAATTAGTTGATTCGTGATTTCTGTAAGTTTATTCAAACAACAAGACATTCAAAGTACATGAAATAATTATTATTAGTATGTTAGCAAATGTAATACCTTTAATCAGGTAATCATGTTAATATGCATACAGTGCAGTATCCGTGCCAGGGGATATATGAATTCCAAATCCAGATGCGATTACACCCGACACATATTACACAGACGAGATTTGTGTGATGCTTTGTGCAAAAAAATCGATACACCCAGCTGTGTGTACAGGTGTTTATTGTACGACCTCATTCAGCACGAGGCTGTAAACTGTGTGACCTTTAGGCTATGTTTTGAAATGTTACTGATTGGTCAACACGTCTTTTGATGTCCCACATGTCCCACAGACGTCGCGAACGTGCGACTTTCATCATCGCATCACGGGGCAATCATGCAGTAACCCATTTCATGCTGAGGATACACTTATGTTTGCGGCGGACAAATATTTTCCTTCTATGAACTCAGAAGTATATGCCGCGACCACCATTTATTCCGTCTCGTCGAGACGGTTCAAATGAGTGGTCACATCGAATACTTTCATTGAGAAATAACAAAAATAAATTATTTTTTTTTAATAATTTCATACCCGTAAATGTGTATTCCGAAAGGTCTATCGCCATATTTCGCCGATATCGATTTCCAAAATATTTTCCGTAAATGGTGTTGACAAGTTGACACAAACTTCAGAGTTCATGCGGGAATTGTCGATGGGATTATGCTTTCAAATTCGAATAATAAAGTAATCTAATCAGGGTCACAGCTAGTATATCACTTTTCTTGCTATATACACTGTGTAAGTGTGTATCGCCACAGGGAAGCCGACACACGCCCTAGGCGTTATCGATCGATGAAATGTTACAATTTAGGATTAGTCTAGCGAAGAAAACAGGCTTGTGGCGGGACGTTTCAACGGAAAATAGTGACTTGCCCGGACTAACTTTCAGCATAGAGCCACTTGCCCGAGACCAAAACCGACTTGTCCCGGGCGTCGGGCGTGCCGATTTGTACAGCCCTGCTGCTGCCCACGTTCCGAAGCCACTGTATTATAATTATGTGTCATAAATATTGTTTTATCATGTATTAACTTAATTTGATAATTAACTGGGATTAACCAACTCGATCTCCCACTGATAAAAATGTGCAATGTCTGCGAGTGCTTTGGTACTAGCTACCGGCTTAGAAATGATTTGCGGGCTGTTTATATCTCATGAGATGGATTTTGATTGAGAGAAAATTGAATGACGTACACCGAGACATTTGCATAATTAACATAGGACTTGCCTAACGCGACGTAAATAAATATTCCCAAATGTTACGGGCCTCGTCGCCCATCAAATCATTAAATTATCCATATTATGCATATATTTATGAAAATTACAAAGAAATATCTTTTATTTGATACTAAATTTGTGTTTCGGAACCTAATATTGAACTTCGCATTCAATTTTTCAAATGTACCCTTCCGCGCAAATTCTGTCCACTCGCACGCGGGCGCCATTTTGGAAAATCAAAATCCTATTCGCGGTATAAACCTGGTTGAGAAAATCTACCAACAGTTCGATCTACAAAGCGTTGATTGTTCCAGACATGTTGTAAATTTAAGGTAAGTATCTTAACTGTAGTTTATTGATGTTTTCTGTCACAAATATGATGTTTAAACGGTTTAAATTATCATTAAATTGCCATCCGAAAGGCCGATGATTGCAACTTTCTGCTTCGATCTACGAAAAGTGCGAAAGTTTTGTTTCACGATTTACGTACGAAATCGATATATTCTGATGGAATCCTTTGATGTCGAGAACTAATAATGTTTATTACATTATTAATTATTTATTTCAATCTGATTTGGCTAACTCTATTGTAAAAAAACGTAAACAAAATCCGTAAATATCTTGGAGAATTTCCGCGATTTCGTACCTACGTAGTTTCGTCCTTTTGCAACTTTTTACAATCGATGTTACCGAACAACCCGAATTTCGTGATATTTCAGTTGGGTATTAACTAAATATGCATATTTATGCACATCGAAGTTCACAAATGGGTATTTTAAGTGAATTTAAAGTTTACTTTACTATTCTTCTAAAATATTGACATAAATCATTAAATGTTGTTTTGAAACATGTATTTTATTTTTGAAAGCAAACTGTTTTATTTTGGAGGCAATGAAACATTGTCATAGGTAACAAAAAATAACTTGCAATTATATATCTCATTTGTAGCTGTGAATGGAGAAATGGGGCATATGGGATTTGTTAGCAGTGCAGATCCTGATCAGACTGCGGATGCACAGGCTGATCTGAATCTACACTAGACACAAAACCATAAGCCCATTTCTCCAGCCACAGATACTAATTATGAGGGGCCGGGGGGTGCCATTAATACCTGTAACCCACCTTCTTCTTTCTACTACCGTCGCTCTGCCACACAATTTCATATATTTTTCAGCAGTGAAAGACGAGCATGGATTATCCCGGCCCATACTGCCAGTCTCTGAACCTGACTACACAAGACGTTGCATCAAGGACATTCACAAACATAAAAACCTTGTCAAATGGACTGAAGACTTATGCAGAGAAAAAAAAGGCTAAAAAAAACATGAACTGAAATATGAAAGTGAAGCCGGCCGCAGACATGTATCCATAACTTGGATAAATTTACATTAAGAGTTAATTCTAGTTCGAGTTATTTTTATTTCACTGAAAATTTTGAGAAAAATTTTGAGAAATCCCGATGAGATCCCACTGAAATCTGGCGAGATCCCAGTGGGATTTCACTGAAATAAAGTGGGATCTCACTGTAATCTGGCGAGATCCCAGTGAAATTTTGAGAAATCCCAATGAGATCTCAGTGGGATTTCACTGAAATCTGGCGAGATCCCAGTGGGATTTCACTGAAATAAAGTGGGATCTCACTGTAATCTGGCGAGATCCCAGTGAAATTTGAGAAATCCCAATGAGATCTCAGTGGGATTTCACTGAAATCTGACCCGTGGGATCTGCCCAAATGGGATCAACCAAATTTTTCAGTGGGATTTTAACAAGATCTCACCAGGATCACAGTGGGATTTTACTGAAATTCCAGTGAAATTTCACCGAGATCCCAATGGGATTTCATCCCATTGGGATTTCAACCAAATTTTTCAGTGAAATCACACTGTGATTTCACTGAAATCCCATTGGGATTTCAATGGGATTTCGTTCACATTTTCACTAGGGCAGTGATTTCAATGCAGCTCCTTCATTGTTTGTGTACATGTATAAGCAATGCACAAAATGGAAAATTATTTCTAATTTTAGTTTTTATTATTCATACTCACCTGAATGGTTGCAAACTGATAGGTTGCTATGAAATCGTCCTAATAATAAAAATCTGCCTACTCTAATCACTCAAATAACCCACCATAGACCATTCCGCTCTACCCACAGCCAATTGGCTAGTCCGCTATTTAAACTCCTCCTATTATTGTTAGGTATACAGCTTCAAAAGTAAATCATTTCCATATGGAAATGACACTGCTAGATAAAAAATAGCCTGAAGTATACTAAGTAGGGAGAAGATAAAACCATCAAGCGGGGACGGCAGGAGGGTCTACTTACCATTCAGGTGAGTATGAATAATAAAAACTAAAATTAGAAATAATTTTCCATTTTTTATGTCTTCAAACTAACCTGAATGGTTGCAAGAATTCGTAGTGATGGTGGGAGGTATTCTCACTACTCATACTCGACCGGAATGGCAAGGCAGATTAAAAAACCCTCAAAACAGACAAAAATATTTGGTCTAGGTACAAACTTGGGTGTTACCTATATAGTAATAACATGGTCTCACCCTAGAATCATAGGGGAGCCCAAAGCGGGCCCCCCACTTTTCTACGAAAGTAGAAGAGAGGTGGATAAAGACAAGCACCACCACGCTAGTCTCGTAGACTGACTCGTAGACTCCAACCTGCTATACTTGGTTAAAACGCCGGAGAATCTCAAGGTATAGCTGCTGCTACCAGACGAAGCCCTGGCGAATGTAGTCGCCCGGCACATTCACACGCAATAACTCAACTGAGATAAACTCAAAGTCTATACATAGTCTCATGACGACACATGACTCGTACATATCGAGAACACAGTATAAACGCCCTAAGCACTAAGGTCATCCTAACAAGCAAGTGCTGAGAGTTAAACTGGCCCTAAAGCCAGATCAAAACCTATACCAGGTTTGACACTAACTTTTGGCCCAGGGATTCCGCAGCATGGACATCCCTATTGTTACATAATGTTGAATGGGATTTTCTTGAAAATGCAGTGATTCCTCCTACAAAACAGGGATCCTCGGATCTCGGGACACTGCGAGTGTCGACCACTGTATACCTATAAACCCATGTATAGTAGACAAAGAGAATAGAATCATTAACCCAAAGTGAAACACTATCCTTTTGCAACAACACTGCTACAAACTAGAAAGGTAGCCTCGCCCTAATTGAAACATGTACAAAACAATGCCTCCTGGGCCAGCGTGATGAACCGTAAGAACCATAGATCACCACAGATCCCCGTTCATCAACAAAAGCAAGTGAAGTTCATCGAGCGGAGAGTCACACTTCCACCAACCCCCAGGATACCACTGGGGACTGTAAAGACAAAAACCGAATAATCGGGTAATCAGAAAAAATCGCAGACTATCGCGAACAGGTAGATTCCAAACAGCCTCCTAAACTTGATGCTAACCGGCTGATAAACCCACAACTGCACCCGCTGCTACTAACGGACCCAGTTCTTAAACATCTCCTGAGATGCCAACCCATGTCGGTCACATGAGGAACATGGAGAGAAAAGGGGGTTACTTTCCGGAACACCACTATGTATTCCGGAACACAAATCAGTACTCACTTATATGCATAAAATAAGTTAAATATAGCCTTGGCCCAAGTTTCGGCTACCATGAGCACCCGAATAACTACAATAACACTGATTGCAAGACGCAAAAACATCACCGCGCTGTGACAGGACCAAATTGGGCCATGTCTCGCTGTAATCATAGATGAACAGAAGTGTTGTCCTAACTTCTTCCGATAAAACAATCCCCAAATAAGTTGGCTGCACGCTTAGATCAGCATTATACGAATTACGTGATGAATAAATCAATATCTCTGAGCGCTGGAATATCAAATGGTAATCGCCTAGACGAGAATGATAACGGGTAAATCAAACAATAGGATTATTGGCAGAATTGTATTAAACGAAATAATAATATCCAGATATACCCGCGCCGATCAAAAATCGTACTTTTAATAGTAATCCGTACTATCCGTCTATCTAACGTATTTCCGGAATAAATACGGAAAAATCGTAACAGTTGGCAGTTACGCATCTCCTGCCAGTGCAGAGAGCGATCATAGAAAGAAGTTGAGACTACATGCACCTCGTGCATTTAGGGCCTAAACAACTCAGCTGCAGAACCACTTACTGTAGAATAAACTCAAGTAATGGCCCTATCTATCCAACTGAAGACAAAGGATTGCGATACCTCCCGTTGGCTTAAAATTGGTAATAAAAAAAAAAAAACTTTACGGTCGGACCGGTTGTCCTAATTCTTCCGAACCTAATGCTTCATCGCACGGACTGGACAGAAAGTGTGAACCACTGTCGCTGACAGGCGTGACGGAGGGAGGCCCGAACCACAACTGATTCCAGATCATGTGAGAAGGGATAAAGTATCTGAGGGAGAAATCTCGGTCATAGGAGAAACTGCTGATGTGTAAACAGTAGTGTGCTTCTATTTAACACAATTAACATTTTGAAATACCCAATTGCTTCAGAAAATGATGGAGTGACAACAGCATGTTGTATATACAGTCGATACGCGTTATGTCGACATTGCTTACATCGATATACCTGCTTATGTCGATATACGCTAGTGGTCCCGGCCGAACTGCTATATAACTCATACATTACATACCTGATATATAGATATCGGAAATGTCGACATTTCGTTTATATCGATGTGGAAACAAGTCCCGATGGTATAATTAATACACATTATACTGTAATGTCGATATGCAATTTGAACAGCGGGCGTCGTAAAGTCTGGTCAAACTTAATTGGCACAGGTAAGTTTTTCACACATACAAAGTGATCAAAACATGCCGCCGGTAACCGTGTTACAATCGCGGAATACCGTCAAAGCCGACCACGTAAGCCGTGGTCAACCAATTAACGACAGTGTGACGTGAAATCACAAAAATACTCTTGTTAATAGCCAATTATATGCCTGACATGAATCGATCCGTAAATGCCATAATCATTAACGGACGCTTGTTTATAATAATTACAATTGAGTGAATTACATGCAATCTTATAAACACGAACAGTTGGTATCTCAAATCACTTCCTTAGCAATGTCCAACATGCAGTACATGGGTCCGAAGTTATACTGGAACGAGTAAATTGAAAAGTCCGAATCGGTACGTGGCGCAAACAGTGGAAAAAATAAATAAAACCGACGTTTGAGCCTTGCCGCAACAAAACCACAAATGGATACCCCCATCCGGACAAGATAGCACTGGACACCAACGATGCAGAAGCCATTCCGTCAGAACCGGAGATGACCGCAGAAACCATAACCACCTGTCCGTGCAGAACAGAATCCGCCGCTGTCAACCCCCGGAACACTGCCAAAAGCTAAAACATGTTGATGTGTCCCCTGAGTTTCCTGCACTGACCACCAACACACACACCAATGTAGGGGCTCCAATGAGCCCCCCAGCCTTCTCACGACGCGTCTGTGGACAGAAAGCGAGTAGGAGGAGGTAACACTATGGGAAATCCCTGTAGGAACCAGACCTCCACTGCCCACCATCTGATACAACGTAGGAAGATGGTGATCCTAGGCAGAGACCGATCCAAAGGATCGGGATGCGGCCTCCATAGCCCTAGTAAGTAATACTGGAGGTCGCAAACATAACCTTCCCCTATTCTGCACCCGAAATTCCAGGAGTGCAGAAATTTCCTAGCTGACAGAGAACCTCTGACCAGTACCCGGAAACTAAAACAAGATGCCACGCACCCTGTCCAAAGGTACTATGATGACTGATAGATCGGTCAATAAGCTCATTCCCACCTAAGAAAAATCCTGTGTGGGAACCAACTACGACTACTCTAGATCTAAAAGACACAAAACTCGGAAACAACTTAAACTTCCGAGAGCATCTGCGGAAGGGCACGTGGAAGTACGAGACCCGCAGATCTATGGAAACAACCCAGTCTACCGGGCAAATGGCGCTCCGACCACGTCCCGAACTTCCTCTATGCACTATACTTCAAGAGAGAGACTCTACTAAACCCTTGAAAATACCCCCGTCAGGGAAACGACCCCACAGGAGGTAGACAAGAAGGAGCAGCAGGAGGGACCATCGGTACCGTAGCTGCCCTTTGGCCGTTCGATCGCACAATTAACAGAGGTCAAAAGAGGCGAACGAAGCAAAACTATGGCCGTTCAAGAAAAAACTAGCCGGCTATCACTGCGTCTCACCTGGACAAGAGCATGTCCATAGAAAACTCCAAAGACATGTTGACAAGAGGCTTAGCGGCACAAATCGCCGACTGAAGCACTGCGTCCAGAGACGATGAATCATACTGATTCAAACATAAATCGAAAGTTGGCATAGCCACAATCGACTTAACAGCCTACACCCATGCCTTCGCAAACGCGAACCAGGACCAGGAGCCGAAGATATCCCAAACGCTGCGGCGTCCTTGTCCAGAAACGGAGATCTCAAAAACCATACCGCATAGAGGGGCATGTAGAACTTAGACCCCAGTGTGGCGATCAAAGTTTGAGCACTAGGAACCCCGCAGTGGCCAAATCCTACCTAAAAGCTCCCCAATGTACGTAACAAGAAGCCCTACTGTAGGAGAGACAATGAAAAAACCACGACAAACTTCCGGCAATTCCAACCACCACCGAATCAGCCTCAAAACAGCCATCCGAGGAAGTACCCCCTATGGGAGGCTCCACTGGCAAAACCACCAGCTGTGAAAGAGCCGACAAACCAACTAAGTACTAGGACTTAGACAGGAACTCCAGAATCTTAGCCAACTGAACCATCATAACTCTATCGCGTGTCGAGTCCTGAATATAGACTGGGAATTCGAACTCATACACTCGAATAAAGAGCAGGCCAGACAAGTACGGAGCCAAAGCACCACGGCGTCCAATACCACCTCGACCGTCTCCTCCGAGAACGGAAGAGCTAGATCTCGAGGAGCCGGATACAAAACACAATATGTACACAGGATACGAACCCACGAACACCCCGGTCAGAAATAGTTGCTACCCCGGTGCCCGGTACCCCGGTGCCCGGTGCCCGGTGCCCCGGTGCCCGGTGCCCGTAACACAATACCGGCACTCTCCTGCGAGAGTTAGGGTACGTTGTGACCTGTGAAATGTGATAAGCACCTGCCGCAGCAACCCTAGACTGGCAGTCATCTACCACATACGTGGAATCTGATTCAACAGTACTGTACTGTATCGTTCCAAATAGTATATGTACTGCCGAAGCTAGTACTACATGTAGAAAGCCCTATACAACCGTCTCCTACGACGAACAGGAGAACGAGATCTAGATGAACCTGTCCCAAAACCTGAGAATGACCTCGAGGAAAAGGAAGAACAAGATCTAAACTCTGAACCCGAAATCGAAGAGCTACCCAATCCTGACCTACGACGAGATCGACTCCTCGACTTACGTGAACACGTAGAACGAAGACCAACCGAAGACAAGAAACAAGAAGTCTTCCTACCGAAGCAGCAGGCTGTCCAAGGAGAGTCTGGTGCCCGGTGCCAGGTGTTTTGACCGGTGCCCGGTAAGCCTAAACCGGTGCCCGGGTCCCGGTGCCCGGTGCCCGGTGCCCGGTGACCATAGGTGCCCGGTGCCCGGGCCCGGTGCCCGGTGCCCGGTGACATAACCGGGCGGCGGTGCCCGGTGCCCGGTGCCCGGTGCCCGGTGCCCGGTACCGGGCGCCTCTACTGAGAGAGGCTGGGTCAGCTTCAAACCGGGTGATATAGTATCAAGAACCAGCCGAAACACCCCTGTGATAGGTATAGCCCTCTGCGAACCGGGTGATAGAGATCAGGCACCGGCCCCAGCAGCTGTATGGATCACCGGCCTATCACTTAACACAACCTCCGAAACCTCGGACGGTTCCACTGCTCCCAAGAGCTGAGACTCGGACACAGACTTCTTCAGACGTGAGGTATGGGACCTTCTAGACCCAGCCTTGCCCCATGTCGAATCCGTCCAACGGACGGACAAATCACATGGCCTCTCTTTGCAACACCCGCGAAACAGGCAAAGCACCTCCGTCCGAAAGGGTATCCCAAGGAGAAGTCATGTGTCCACACGCAGCGCGTGATTGCGGCATTCTAACAAGTATTGTATAACAAAACCTGATAGAAGAAACGCAAAAACGCTACAAAAAATGTGTCACGGGAGCGAATCCACTTGGGACGAACCCGTTAGGGTACGAATCGCGTACACGCGAAAATAGTGACACAAAGTACAAAGTAAAACACCGTGAAAAACCCCAAAAAATGCAATGGAGAATAATCACGTAACACACAAGAGTGATAATAATATGTATTGAACGAAATATAATGACAAATACGGCACAATACACGGCAGAAATTCAAAATAAGCACGAAATAAAGAGAGAGACAAATATACCTGCACTCTTGATAGCGTCCTAAAAATAATAGGAGGAGTTTAAATAGCGGACTAGCCAATTGGCTGTGGGTAGAGCGGAATGGTCTATGGTGGGTTATTTGAGTGATTAGAGTAGGCAGATTTTTATTATTAGGACGATTTCATAGCAACCTATCAGTTTGCAACCATTCAGGTTAGTTTGAAGACATAAAAACACACAGTGAGGTCGGTGGAGTTTTCGAAAAGTCTTGAAATTAATTGGAAATTTGATGGTCATAAACTTGCTTTTCGCACGATTTGTAGTATCAAATCATCAGCTTATCACTTGACTGCATAATAATGTATGTCTGAATCAGGCGATGGTAATGCGATCCTCAAGAAAGACACACGGCGACAATTATAAGGTACACGCTACCAAATATGCCTGATGTTGTGTTTTGTTACAAAGTTAATGTTATAAGCGGCCTACTTCCTACTTTAAAATATGTTGTCGCATACGAAATGTTAAATAATGTCGATATTATTCCCCAAAATTATTTCAGACAGCAGCAAACAACAGGGAAACGTCAACACTCTGCCTTATTTGAAAATTATTCATACGGAATTACGTTACTTGGGCCGCAATCCAAAACATGACGTTACATTAATAGTAACTGCAATAAACATTATTTTCATACTTTGTCTTGGCCTAATGGGAAACACTTGGAAAGGCTACGAGATATCCAAATTTGGTTGACATGCGATAAAAGATGACAAATCTGTAGAACTTGTCCGGGTATTTTATCAACACCCCTTGTATACGCCGTTGATAAAAACGTCGTAATTTCAACGTCATTGATCTAAAACGTCATATAAGTTTTTACCATGCATCATAAAAATACTTCTAAAATGAAAAATAATTGGGATACATTGATAATTTTGGCGGCATATGGCTTTTAAAAGATGTACAATTCAGAATACGCAAAAAAGTAACAAGAATTCCGCGGAATCAAATGTCTCGCCTTGTCACGCCGCCTTGACCTCGAGCCTGGGCCAGAAGGCAATTTTCACTGGCCCGAACATATTATACAATTATTGACTAGTGAGCCATAGAATATCAGATTATATTCTATGGCTCACTAGTCAATAATTGTTTTAGTATATGATATGATATGAAGTATCAAGGTAATGGGTGAAGCAGTTGCAGAGATATAGTACACAAAAAAAATTTAACAAAAAATTTCAAAGTAATTTGACCTTGACATTGGGCACAGGGGCCGCACGGTTGGGGGTTAGAATGAAAATATGGATGATGATAAACACCCATGTGAAGCTTCAAGGTAATGGGCGAAGCAGTTGCAGAGATATAGTATAACGAAAAAGTTTTAAGCAAAAAATTTAACCAGACGTACGTTAAAAAGTTAACGTTGAAAATGGCTAAGTCAATTACGTAGAAATAATAGGTGAAGGTAAACAAATGGTCACATGTTGGATAGTTGTATGTGGTAGGCACCCCTTGGTTATGAAGCTGTGAAAGTTTGGTGGTCCTAGGTCGTACAGTACCAAAGAAATGGACTTAAACAGGAAAACTTAACATTGTAAACGCGAAAACTTAATATTGAAAATGGCTAAGTCGACTGCGCGGAAAAAATGGGTCAAGCTAAAAACAAGAAACGAGGCAAAGCCACGAAGGCCAGGTTTTTTCCAAGCATAGACACTTGGATAACATAATTATACCCACTTTTTGTAGACTAGATGGCCGTGGCCTGCATGTCGCGCCTTGGGGCGAGGCATGGACACTAAAAAAACAGATATAGTAGATGGAAAAACTTTAACCAAAAAACTTTAACCGGACACACGGACGAACGGACGGACATATGCCAAAATGCCGACGATATCGCGCTTTCCGCAAGCAGGTGTGACAATGATGATAAACACCCATGTGAAGTATCAAGGTATTGGGTGAAGCAGTTACAGAGATATAGTACACGAAAAAACTTTAACAAAAAAATTCAAAGTAATTTGAACTTGACATAGGGCACAGGATCGCGCTTTCCGCAAGCAGGTGCGACAATGATGATAAACACCCATGTGAAGTATCAAGGTATTGGGTGAAGCAGTTGCAGAGATATAGTACACGAAAAAACTTTAACAAAAAAAATCAAAGTAATTTGACCTTGACATTGGGCACAGGATCGCGCTTTCCGCAAGCAGGTGCGACAATGATGATAAACACCCATGTGAAGTATCAAGGTATTGGGTAAAGCAGTTGCAGAGATATAGTACACGAAAAAACTTTAACAAAAAAAATCGAAGTAATTTGACATTGACATTGGGCACAGGATCGCGCTTTCCGCAAGCAGGTGCGACAATGATGATAAACACCCATGTGAAGTATCAAGGTATTGGGTGAAGCAGTTGCAGAGATATAGTACACGAAAAAACTTTAACAAAAAAAATCAAAGTAATTTGACCTTGACATTGGGCACAGGGGCCGCACGGCTGGGGTTAGAATGAAAATATGGATGATGATAAACACCCATGTGAAGTTTCAAGGTAATGGGCGAAGCAGTTGCAGAGATATAGTATAAAACGAAAAAGTTTTAACCAAAAAACTTAACCAGACGTACGTAAAAAGTTAACGTTGAAAATGGCTAAGTCAATTACGTAGAAATAATAGGTGAAGGTAAAAAAAATGGTCACATGTTGGATAGTTGTATGTGTAGGCACCCCTTGGTTATGAAGCTGTGAAAGTTTGGTGGTCCTAGGTGGTACAGTACCAAAGAAATGGACTTAAACACGAAAACTTAACATTGTAAATGCGAAAACTTAACATTGAAAATGGCTAAGTCGACTGCGCGGAAAAAAATGGGTGAAGTTAAAAAAAAAAGTAACATGTTGGATAGTGATATGTGGTGGGTACCCCTTGATTATGAAGCTGTGAAAGTTTGGTGGTCCTAGGTGGTACAGTACCAAAGAAATGGACTTAAACACGAAAACTTAACATTGTAAACGCGAAAACTTAACATTGAAAATGGCTAAGTCGACTACGCGGAAAAAATGGGTCAAGTTAAAAAAAAAAGTAACATGTTGGATAGTGATATGTGGGTGGGCACCCCTTGATTATGAAGCTGTGAAAGTTTTGGTGGTCCTAGGTGGTTACAGTAACAAAGAAATGGACTCAAACACGAAAACTTAACATTGATTGTGGACGCCGCCCACCGCCCGCGCCCGCCCGCCGTCCTCCCGCCCGTCTCGATCGCCAATCCAATAGCCTGGATTTTTTTTCAAAAAACCTGGATAAAAAAGTAACATGTTGGATAGTGATATGTGTGGCACCCCGGGTCACCCCTTGATTATGAAGCTGTGAAAGTTTGGTGGTCCTAGTGGTACAGTACCAAAGAAATGGACTTAAACACGAAAACTTAACATCGTAAACGCGAACCAAAACTTAACATTGAAAATGGCTAAATCGATTGGCGCGGAAAAAATAGGGTCAAGTAAAAAAAAAGCAACATGTTGGATAGTGATATGTGGTGGGCACCCCTTGATTATGAAGCTGTGAAAGTTTGGTGGTCCTAGGTGGTACAGTAACAAAGAAATGGACACAAACACGAAAACTTAACATTGAATTGTGGACGCCGCCCGCCCGCAACCCGAAACCGCCCGCGCCCGCCACTTTCGCCAATCCAATAGCCTGACAAAAAAACCTGGCTAAAAAGGAAAAAGAATTTGACAATTTTTAAAACGAGCCACTTTTGTAGACTAGATGGCCGTGGCCCGCATGTCGCGCCTTAGGGCAAGGCATGGACACTAAAAAAAGAGAAAAAGTAGATGGAAAAACTTTAACCGGACACCCGGACGGACAGACGGACGTATGCCAAAATGCCGACTATTATCGCGCTTTCCGCAAGCGGGCGCGACAATGATGATAAACACCCATGTGAAGTATCAAGGTAATGGGTGAAGCAGTTGCAGAGATATAGTACACAAAAAAATCAAAGTAATTTGACCTTGACATTGGGCACAGGGGCCGCACGGTTGGGGGGGTAGAATGAAAATATGGATGATGATAAACACCCATGTAAAGTTTCAAGGTAATGGGCGAAGCAGTTGCAGAGATATAGTATAACGAAAAACTTTAACCAAAAAACTTTAACCAGACGTACGTTAAAAAGTTAACGTTGAAAATGGCTAAGTCAATTACGTAGAAATAATAGGTGAAGGTAAAAAAAATGGTCAATGTTGGATAGTTGTATGTGGTGGGCACCCCTTGGTTATGAAGCTGTGAAAGTTTGGTAGTCCTATGTGGTACAGTACCAAAGAAATGGACGTAAACACGAAAACTTAACATTGTAAACGCGAAAAGTTAACATTGACTGCGCGGAAAAAATGGGTCAAGTTCAAAAAGGTAACATGTTGGATAGTGATATGTGGTGGGCACCCCTTGGTTATGAAGCTGTGAAAGTTTGTTGGTCCTATGTGTTACAGTAACAAAGAAATGGACTGAAACACGAAAAGTTAACATTGATTGTGGATGCCGCCCGCCCGCCTGGCTTTCGCCAATCCAATAGTGTGGATTTTTTTCTCAAAAAAAAACCTGGCTAAAAATGGAAAAAATGTTTAAAAAAAAAAAAGTTTAAAATGATTTTTTTTCCAAAAAAACCTGGCTAAAAATGGAAAAAAAGTAAAAAAAACCTAGCTAAAAATGGAAAAAAAGTTTAAAAAAAAAAAGTTTAAAAATTAACAAAAAAATAATGCTCGCTACTGGAGCCCAGAATTTTTATAATAGTCCTATATTTATCTACATATCATATCTGCACAGGTCCACATATTGCCACAATATTGTCAACACAGTTTACGGAAATGTAATACCCAGGTATAATAATTTACCTGTATAAATTACCTGTAATAATTTAGCTGACATTTAGTGGTCAAGCGGAAATTTCACATGCTTGCACATCAGAAGTGTCAACTGAGAAGGCTATTGTTCTCTCTACAGGTAAGGTGTACACGCCACGAGAAAAGGCTCTTCATGCATTAATGTTCAGTTTGCAGCATAGAAAGAAATAGAGTTTGACCTTGACCCTGGAGCCCGGAATATTTTTTTAATAGTCCTATATTCAGCTACATATCATAGTAAAGGTATGTATAAAGTTTGATGACTGTAGCTGATAAGGTGTTGAAGTAATGACAGTAACACGAAAACTTAACATTGAATGACGACGACGACGACGACGACCGCCGCCGCCGACGACGGAAAAGCAAAACCTATGTCTTGCTTTCCGCTTCGCGGGCGAGACAAAAACTGAACATTTTGTCATTAAGCCAGGTTTTCGCATGGCGCGGCCCATATATAAAAGCTAGACAAACGCATTGCATATATACATGTTTTTACGATGCTTAACCCTTTCAACACCACAGGCCTGTATAGTGGTATTGGCAAAATGTGTAGATCCAGATGAGCCGGCTCATGATTCTTCATATTTTTCAGAACAAAAACACCCCCTTTTCATAAATGGACTTGTCTGAAATTATTTTGCGACAATTGGATTGGTTGCAAATTTAAACATATCGAAATCCATTCCAGTTACTTAGGGGTGAAATGGTTAAGTTTGTTTGTTTGTTTATTGGTGTTTAACGGCCTATCAACAGCTAAGGTCATGTAAGGCCGGGCAAACGGGTTCGATCCTGTTTTAACCTGCTGGATTGGGGGGAAAATTCCAAAATCAGAACTGAATATTTACATCGAGAAACAATATATTCAGCCCTGAAATTAGAATAACCTGACCTGGTGGCAGGTCCATACCACACCAAAGTCACTTGGCCCCTTCCCCTAAAATAGGATTACGAATAATCGTAATACTCACATAAGGGGTATAACCAGATTCAACTGTCACATACAAAATGCCAAAGACGTATGTGAGGGCCAAACCAGGTCTCCAGTCGGGATTCCGGTAAGGATGAACCCCGATTGTTAAATTACCCATCACTTGCACCCACCTTCCACCCACGAAAGGGTTAAGAATATTTCTATCTATCACACAGAGACTCAGACAAATTGATTGATTGAATGCCATTGTATGTCCATTCAACAGCAATGTTACATTGCCAGCTATAAGGACCTTAGCTGTTGATAGGCCGTTAAACCCCAATAAAGAAACTAAAAAAATAAGATTCATAAGTCAAAATTAAGAATTACGGTATATACCTTTCCACAAAGGGTCATTAACTCCAAGTAACTGTTAGTTATTTACTAATGATATAGAGAATAGTAGGTTAGTGCCGTGAATGGGAAAAAATATCCGGCAAGGCTCAAGAATTTCTTTATTTCTCATCAGAAGTATATGTTGTGACCACTCATTTGAACCGTCTCGCCGAGACAGTTCAAATGAGTGGTCACAACATATACTTTGGTTCAGAAATAAGGAAAATAGATAGAGAATAGTAGGTTAGTGCCGTGAATGGGAAAAAATATCTGGCAAGGCTCAGGAAACGGGATGGGCGAGGCTCTGCCGAGCACATCCCGTTTCCGTGCCACGCCAGATATTGTTTCCCATTCACAGCACTAACCTACTATTCTATTTATCCCGTCAACACCTACAAATGGCTGTAAAATGCAAAAATAGTATTGACTGGATATCAAAAATGTTTCACGGCACCGTGTTTCACGGCACATACGCACTGTGTTGACGGGATAAAATGCACACTTTCACTTCGCAATCACAATAAAGTATAACATATCATACACATACATGGGTTTTGTTTGTTTGTTTGTTTATTGGTGTAAAATAATAGCCTATCAACAGCTAAGGTCATTTAAGGCCGGGCCAACCGGTTCGATCCCGCATTTAACCTACTGCCTTGGGGGAAAATTCCAAAATCAGAACGGAATATTTATATCGAGAACAAATATATTCAGCTCTGAAATTAGAATAACCTAACCTGGTGCCAGGTCCATACCGCACCAAAGTCACTTGGCCCCTTCCCCTAAAATAGGATTACGAATAATCGTAATAGTCACATAAGGGGTATAACCAGATTCAACTGTCACATACAAAATTCCAAAGACGTATGTGAGGGCCAAACCAGGGGTGCGTTTCACTAAACTTCTTATGACTAAAATGTTCGTAAGCGCAAATTTAGAATCGTCTGCAAATTTCAATTGATGGATTTACATTTATTGAGCATAGGCTCAATAAATGTAAATCCAACAATTATTTACAAGAAAACATTGTTAATGTGAAATTTACATAATTTTGCACTTACGAACATTTTAGTCGTAAGAAGTTTAGTGAAACGGGCCCCAGGTCTCCAGTCGGGATTCCGGTAAGGATGAACCCTGATCGTTAAATGACCCATAGCATTCTCCCACCCGCCACCCACTCCACTGCATGGGTGGAGCACTGCGATTCAGAACTGAATTTTCCATATCCTCATCTGTTGCCTTTACAAGAATAGATCACTTGTTGTTGCTGTTTATCAAATTTAAGTGTTTCCCGACACGGTGGCAGGGATTACCCGCGGATCTCTCCGCAGAGTTTGCTGTGTTCCTGGGTAGAACCAGTACTAGCCAGGGCTCCTGGTGTGAAACCAGTATGCCCTTTCCTTACTGTGGCCCGTTGTGGCCAGTAAAATAGATCACTTGGAACAACACATGAATTATATTAACCTGTTCACCCCTATGTAACTGGTATGGACCCTTCCATGTACACTTTTTAACTGTTCCATTAATCAGGAAGGGGGTGTTTTTATAAAACATCAGAAAATATCCACAACCAGGGCAGATCCGGATGAGACGGCTCATTATGAGCCGGATCAACTGGTTCTACACTGATGCAAATACTGGGAACACGGTTTGGTAGTGTTGAAAAGGTTTAAGGAATCATTCATATGAAGCCTTAACTCAGATCTCGGTCATATAGTAACTTTTGATTTTTCATTATGGTAAATTTACATGTATCCTTCAATTTCTACCTGTAAATGTTTTGAAATTGTCTGTATAAAAAAATAGCGATTTGCTAAAAGAAAAAACAATGCTCTGTTACTAAAAAAAAAAAAAAAGAAAATAAAAAAAAAAAAAAAAATTACAGCTGTTGATAGGCCGTTAGACCCCAATAAACAAACTAAAACTAGAAATGTGGCCTGTCGGCACACGAATGCCCCCGCTGGCAGCCAAAGAAAACGAGGCATATTTGATTATAAGCCATTTACCCGAGCGTTAAGGTTTCGAACGCACCAAGTCTGTGACCTTGACCCTGGGCTTAGCGGGGGCGGGACGAATGTGGATTTGTCACAGGGCAGTAGAGGACCATTGGAGCAATGCTGTGTGTGAAATGTGAAGCAGATCCGAGCAAGAAACAGAAATTTATAAGCCATTTACCCAGTGTTAAGGTTTTGAAAGCACCAAGTCTGTGACCTTGACCCTGGGCTTAGCGGGGTCGGGACGAATGTGGATTTGTCACAGGGCGGTAGAGGACCATTGGAGCAATGCGTGTGTGAAATGTGAAGCAGATCCGAGCAAGGAAACAGAAATTATAAGCCATTTACCCAGCGTTAAGGTTTCGAAAGCACCAAGTCTGTGACCTTGACCCTGGGCTTAGCGGCGGGACGAATGTGGATTTGTCACAGGGCGGTAGAGGACCATTGGAGCAATGCGTGTGTGAAATGTGAAGCAGATCCGAGCAAGGAAACAAAAATTATAAGCCATTTACCCAGAGTTAAGGTTTCGAAAGCACCAAGTCTGTGACCTTGACCCTGGGCTTAGCGGGGGCGGGACGAATGTGGATTTGTCACAGGGCGGTAGAGGACCATTGGAGCAATGCGTGTGTGAAATGTGAAGCAGATCCGAGCAAGGAAACAGAAATTATAAGCCATTTACCCAGCGTTAAGGTTTCGAACGCACCAAGTCTGTGACCTTGACCCTGGCTTAGCTGGGGGCGGACGAATGTGGTGATTTGTCACAGGGCGGTAGAGGACCATTAGAGCAATGCGTGTGTGAAATGTGAAGCAGATCCGAGCAAGGAAACAGAAATTATAAGCCATTTACCCAACGTTAAGGTTTCGAAAGCACCAAGTCTGTGACCTTGACCCTGGGCTTAGCGGGCGGGACGAATGTGGATTTGTCACAGGGCGGTAGAGGACCATTGGAGCAATGCGTGTGTGAAATGTGAAGCAGATCCGAGCAAGGAAACAGAAATTATAAGCCATTTACCCAGCGTTAAGGTTTAGAAAGCACCAAGTCTGTGACCTTGACCCTGGGCTTAGCGGGGGCGGGACGAATGTGGATTTGTCACCGGTGGTAGAGGACCATTAGAGCAATGCGTGTGTGAAATGTGAAGCAGATCCGAGCAAGGAAACAGAAATTATAAGCCATTTACCCAGCGTTAAGGTTTCGAAAGCACCAAGTCTGTGACCTTGACCCTGGGCTTAGCGGGGGCGGGACGAATATGGATTTGTCACAGGGCGGTAGAGGACCATTGGAGCAATGCGTGTGTGAAATGTGAAGCAGATCCGAGCAAGGAAACAGAAATTATAAGCCATTTACCCAGCGTTAAGGTTTCGGGACGTACGTACGTACGGACGCCGGTAACACTATATGCCCCCCTCACCATTCGGTGGCGGGGGCATAAAAATAAAATTCATGTCAAAATTAAGAAATACATACCTTTCCACAAAGAGTCATTAACTCCAAGCAACTGTTTATAGTTATTTACTAATGATAATGCACACTCTCACTTCAAAATGATAATAAAGTATACTTATAAATAAATAGGCCAAAGTCTCACAGGAAAGGTATCTTATATTCTTTTGCAACCAGTGTAGACCGAGATCAGACTGCGCACATGCGCAGTCTGATCTCGGTCTACACTGTTTGCTGCAGTGATCTGCACTTTGATCAGTGATCATATCAGATCAGTATTGAATTGTCGTAGTATACAGATTGATCTAGGTATATCTATGCTGGTGGTAAATACCTTAAGGCCTTTCTGTCATGACGAAGTTAATCTTACGCTTACCAATGTACAGTTTATATCAACAATACATTTAAGGCCATAAAGCCGTGTATTTCAGTGTGGTTGACCGGTACATTTCAACTTTTTCTAAGCGTGTAGAACCATTTAAAATATATAATTATATATTATAAATGTTGGCATTGTATTTTTCATGATTTCATTGATCAGTTGGTCGGTCTGATTGGTCAGTCCGCCTGTCTTTCGGTGGTACTAAGTGAGCTCTCAAAATGATTTGGAGCTAGCTCTAAATGTGTAATGCTAATTATTTAGAGCTAGCACTAACTAGAAAATGTGGTCTGTTGACACACTTAGCGCCCCCACCCCCCTCGATTTGAGAAACTCTTACAATTTTTTTTTTAGTAGCGAGGGTGATTGTATTAATGTGGAAGGATGTATCATTATTAAGTAATGCATGTGTGCAATATGGAGATATTAGCTGAAGGCAAAGATTATAGGTGACTTGAGAAACTCTTACCAACACTTTCCAAAAAAATAAACAGACAGATGGACGGACGTTTGATCAGTAGCGAGGGTAATTGCATTAATGTGGAAGGATGGGCTTTTGGGTGAGCGGGCGAGCGGACGGACAGGGCGAAACCTCTTTAATTATTTGAGTTTACATGTACATGTATGTAGATTTGGCATTCCATATGACTGAACAATAGTCACAATAACAGCAACAATTCAAGTTGACTCTTTCAAATTTTCTCAACGCAGAATTTTCGCCAATTATTCACCCCTGGCAAAAATTCTGCGGTTAGAAAATTTGCCCTATCGTTAAAGTACCCATCGCATACTCCCACCTGCCACCCACTCAAAGTGTTGGTATTGATATCGGTAAAATATGCAGAATAGAGTGAGAATGACTGAAATTCCACACATTCCACACTAAATATATAATTATGTAGCGGAAATAAAAATAACTTGTTGAACTTGATCTTTTGAATGGTCTTGCCCCTGGTAAGTCACAGGTAAACCAAATAATCCTACACTACATAATATAATATGGTTGTATATCAGCTTAATATGATTTGTGGCTGTGACTGGAGAAATGGGGTTTACGGGTTTTGTGATCAGTGTAGATTCAGATCAGCCTGTGCATCCGCACAGTCTGATCAGGATCTGCACAGTTCGCCATTCCATCAACACCCGTCATGCTTCTAACAAGCAATATAGATCGTTATCAGGCTACAGGAGTGTGTTATTTGATCAGGAGCTACACTGGTCATAAATCTGATAATCCCCATTTCTCCAGTCACAGCCACATTTATGTAACACCAAACAAATCCCATGTTAGGACAGAAGAATATCTAGTTATATCACTCTTATAAGCCCCGAGGTATTATCAGCCAGCTTATTATTTCCATGCATTCCAATATTGTCTACAGTTATTGTGATTCTACACAGTCAATATGGTGTCATATTGTAACGTCCCTATGTCGTATCCGTCTTCAGCAATACGGTATAAACCAGATATTTCCTGTTCACGCAGGGGAATGGTAGCGGGCCCTCGTAAATCGGAGTAGGGAAATTTAACGACTATATCTACTTGGCAATGAAAAGACGACAGTGACGAGATTTTAGTAACATCTGATATTTTGATAATAGTTCTAACATGCAGTATTACTCAACGTGTACAATTAAAGAGTGGTGACAAACTATGATAACAACGATGAGGGTGATCTGATTATGGACAGATAATGACTAATATAAGATGTACACATGGCAAGATACAAAAGCACAACAGGCGACTGTGGGAGTAAGCAGACTCAAGAAAGGATATTAGCGCATGTAAACACGGACTAGATTTATGCTAAACTCTGGCGGAAAATCACACTAACGCAAACCCAAGTCATGGTGGGGAATCACGAAGCTGGGGTTGGGAAATAATGCTGGGTGGGGGAGTCACACAGCGGGGATCACGAAGCTGGGGGTGGGAAATAATGCTGGGTGGGGGAGTCACACAGCGGGAATCACGAAGCAGGGGGTGGGAAATAATGCTGGGTGGGGGAGTCACACAGCGGGAATCACGAAGCAGGGGGTGGGAAATAATGCTGGGTGGGGGAGTCACACAGCGGGGATCACGAAGCTGGGGGTGGGAATAATGCCGGGTGGAGGAGTCACACAGTGGGAATCACGAAGCAGGGGTAGGAAATAATGCTGGTGGGTGGGGGAGTCACACAGCGGGGATCACGAAGCTGGGGGTGGAAATAATGCTGGGTGGGGGAGTCACACAGCGGGGATCACGAAGCTGGGGGTGGGAAATAATGCTGGGTGGGGGAGTCACACAGCGGGGATCACGAAGCTGGGGGTGGGAATAATGCTGGGTGGGGAAGTCACACAGCGGGAATCACGAAGCTGGGGTGGGAAATAAGGCTGGGTGGGGTAGTCACACAGCGGGATCACGAAGCTGGGTGGGGGTGGAATAATGCTGGGTGGGGGAGTCACACAGCGGGAATCACGAAGCTGGGGGTGGGAAATAAGGCTGGGTGGGGGAGTCACACAGCGGGGATCACAAAGCTGGGGGTGGGAATAATGCTGGGTGGCGGAGTCACACGGGAAACGGGAAAACGCGCACCTTTTGTACTACGCTAGTATTTAATTAGCTTTAACACCATGGAGTGACAGAGACATAGTTAAACAATGAATTTCAAGTAATGGAAGTGGTAAATAAGTGTTAAGATGCCTAAATGACGGGAATAGGACCGTGTCGGATTCGTACCAAGTTGTGTCTGCTCGGAGTGGCCTCGGAACAAAAGTCCCAGAGTCGCTGAAATCGCTCCTATTTATAGGTTTTGTCAGGCCGAGTTGGACATGTTCCGTGACTTACGGAACTTGTCCAAGTTCCCACACCGTGATTGGCTAGATTGTATCGACGGAATATTCCGATCAGACACGAGCCAAAACAAGCACAGCCAGTAGAAATGGCGGCTGCATTCAATACTTGGTAGAAATGTGTCAAGAATATTTTATGTTACGGGAAACAGGATGGAATTCAGGAATTATGAGGTCAATGAAGATGAACTATGAACTTTGGTGAATAACTAGGCATGGGTGAGGGATCGTGGTAAGTCTCATAGATTAAATGGTAGCCTCGCACAATCGCCCCACATGTAAGTAAAAATGAAGCGGGATTACATGTCTATTTTACATGACTTCCTACACAATAGAGACAACTTTCAATGGTAACCGGCGGGGTCGCTTCACTATTGCCCGTCTGAATCTATATTCACTCGACGCACAGCCGAGGGGGAATATAGTTTCAGACGGGAAATATGACACCATATTGACTTTGTAGTGTCACAATAATGTATTTGTCATACCGTAGCTAAAATATTTACATTTCTCCAGAATTTAGTTTTATAAGTGTATTGGTGAATGTTTAACATCATAGAAACATGACGCCAAACGGCACGGATGTCATGACATTACGAATATTACCCACAGGTGGAAGACTCGGACCTATGACACCAATAAAATGCCTATTAAAAAAATCCCATTACCCCACCAACTTGGTCTCGTACAGTACCATCTTCTTTATAGAAGATGGTACTGTACGAGACCAAGTGGGTGGGGTAATGGGATTTTTTTAATAGGCATTTTATAGAAGATGGTACTGTACGAGACCAAGTGGGTGGGTTAATGGGATTTTTTTAATAGGCATTTTTTGTTGGTGTCATAGGTCTTCCACCTGTGATATTACCTGATGTCATCTAGACATCAGCGAGCAGACATTTCTTAATAACATGGAAATTTCTGGACCGATTTTCAAAATCTAACTTTTGATTTGTTAGTTACGTCATTGCCAATCCCAATGACTATGTTTCCAAAAATTTTCATTTTGAACTCAGCCTCGACCCGCCGCCATTTTTTATTTGATCCATATTGACAGGCTTGACAAGCTGACCAATCAAAACGCAAAACATTTATCTGCAGTATGACAATATTTATTATGGAGCCCAAGTTTAATATTTAACCCTTACAATACTGACTGGGCGTACCTTTAACAGTTTGTGTATTGAACAACAGGTAGAGCATTAATTTCTTTACTGAGGACTTTAATGTAGAGCTGTAGTGCAAATGTTTTGATAAGACTTATTACTTAAACAATAAACATGAATTATGAGTGAGAGATAGTGAACACGGAAGTAAGGCCATATAAAGTTTAAAGGTACATGCCCACGCAGTAGACACAAGCTTTAATTTTTATAGTAAAATTTGTTGTAATTAGTGTTAAAAACAGTAATTAATGATTTGTCTTCAAATATATGTAAATAACAAGAGGGTCAAATGAGCCCGAGTCGCTCTCCTGATTTCGACAAAAAATACACCAGAGCGATTGACTCGTCGATACCATCGATTTGTTATGGACACAAATATATTTCTGAAAGAGCATCAATTATTGATAATTCCTGCCAATTCTCGTCGAAATCGGTCTAGTGGTTCGTGAGAAGATCTTAAAAATTAAAGCTATTTGTAGATGGCGGCCATCTTGGGTTATGCATCAACGTCCATTTTAATAAATATGAAAATGCTTCACACAAGGACCATATAACCGTGAACTTTGGCTGGCATCAACCTAGTTGTTCGTGAGAAGAAGACCTGTGAAATCTCAAATAAAAGGATGATTTTATGACCTTTCAGCAGCCATCTTGAATGATGTTACAATCATCCGATTTCGACTTTCAAGAGTTTATAATTGCAATAATAAATTCTCTAAATAAAAATACAGTTTATCCCTGTAATAACCATTTCTTGAGTCACCAGACGAGTTCAGAGTACTTACATATTTTTTACATTTTGAGTTGGAATGTAAGGAATAAACAACAATTTTGGAGAATTTATCGAGGATACAAACTTTTTAAAAGTCCAACAATACTGATTGAAGGCCTTCTGACCTTCAATCAGTATAGTTGGACTTTCAAAAGTTATTACTATATATTAAATTTATTATTAAATACAGTATACACTCGTTTACTCAAAGGCCAGAGGACTGAGGAAAACAAGGAGTTAACGAAAATTTAGTTAACAAGTTATTATATAGCGAACGATGCACTTGGCACCAAGAATTTTACTTGTAGTTATCAGTGGTTTGACTTAACCCTTTTCATGCGGAGGATACGCCATTATGTTTGCGGAAAATAATAAATATTTTCCTTCCATGCGCTCAGAAGTATATGTCGCGACCACCATTTGAACCGTCTCATCGAGACGGTTCAAATGAGTGGTCACAACATATACTTTCATTCAGAAATAACAAAAATAAAAATAAAATATTTACTAAATTTCATACCCGTAAAGGTGTATTCCGAGAGGAATGGGTTAAGAGAGTTTGACGTAACAAGTGTATACTGTATTGTTATATCCCTGTAATATCCATTTGTTGACTCACCAGAAGAGCTTAGAGCGCTCGATGAGGGCGTAGTTTTCGCCATCGCCAATGTACGTCTGGCAGTGAGAACACTGGAAGCATTCCGGGTGGTATTTGTGCTCGCCCGCCACCTACACAACAAACCACTCACAAATACACACCCAGCACCATTATTGCAACTAAGGCCATAAACATGAAGGCCGGGTTTTCTTCCAGGCATAGACAATTGGTTAACATATAATTGACTATTAATGTTATGACCACAATTGAAAGTGACAACTGTCAGTAACCTAAGACAGCAACAGAAGTCAGTGTATGAGAAAGCATACATGCAGTTGCAGGTTGGCATACATGTATTAGCACAAGATATGAGTGAACATCTGTGCTGTGCTGAGTGTTGTCCAATTTAACATTGAAAATGGCTAAGTCGATTGCGCGGAAAAAGTAGGTAAATTTAGTTTTAAACAAGAAACGAGGCAAAGCCACGAAGGCCAGGTTTTTTCCAAGCATAGACACTTGGATAACATAATTATACCCACTTTTTGTAGACGAGATGGCCGTGGCCTGCATGTCGCGCCTTGGGGCGAGGCATGGACACTAAAAAAATAGATATAGTAGATGGAAAAACTTTAACCAAAAAACTTTAACCGGACACACGGACGAACGGACGGACGTATGCCAAAATGCCGACGATATCGCGCTTTGCGCAAGCAGGTGCGACAATGATGATAAACACCCATGTGAAGTATCAAGGTACTGGGTGAAGCAGTTGCAGAGATATAGTACACGAAAAAAATTTAACAAAAAAATTCAAAGTAATTTGACCTTGACATTGGGCACAGGGGCCGCACGGTTGGGGGGTAGAATGAAAATATGGATGATGATAAACACCCATGTGAAGTTTCAAGGTAATGAGCGAAGCAGTTGCAGAGATATAGTATAACAAAAAAGTTTTAACCAAAAAACTTTAACGAGACGTACGTTAAAAAGTTAATGTTGAAAATGGCTAAGTCAATTACGTAGAAATAATAGGTGAAGGTAAAAAAATGGTCACATGTTGGATAGTTGTATGTGGTAGGCACCCCTTGGTTATGAAGCTGTGAAAGTTTGGTGGTCCTAGGTGGTACAGTACCAAAGAAATGGACTTAAAACACGAAAACTTAACATTGTAAACGCGCAAACTTAACATTGAAAATGGCTAAGTCGACTGCGCGGAAAAAATGGGTCAAGTTAAAAAAAAATTAAGTAACATGTTGGATAGTGATATAGTGGTGGGCACCCCTTGATTATGAAGCTGTGAAAAGAAAATTTGGTGGTCCTAGGTGGTACAGTACCAAAGAAATGGACTTAAACACGAAAACTTAACATTGTAAACGCGAAAACTTAACATTGAAAATGGCTAAGTCGACTGCACGGAAAAAATGGGTCAAGTTAAAAACAAGAAACGAGGCAAAGCCACGAAGGCCAGGTTTTTTCCAAGCATAGACACTTGGATAACATAATTATACCCACTTTTTGTAGACTAGATGGCCGTGGCCTGCATGTCGCGCCTGCGAGGCATGGACACTAAAAAAATAGATATACATGTAGTAGATGGAAAAACTTTAACGAAAAAACTTTAACCGGACACGGACGTACGGACAGAAGGACGGACGTATGCCAAAATGCCGACGATATCGTGCTTTCCGCAAGCGGGTGCGACAATGATGATAAACACCCATGTGAAGTATCAAGGTAATGGGTGAAGCAGTTGCAGAGATATAGTACACAAAAAAACATTAACAAAATAATTCAAAGTAATTTGACCTTGACATTGGGCACAGGGGCCGCACGGTTGGGGGGTTAGAATGAAAATATGGATGATGATAAACACCCATGTGAAGTTTCAAGGTAATGGGCAAAGCAGTTGCAGAGATATAGTACAACGAAAAAGTTTTAACCAAAAAACTTTAACCAGACGTACGTTAAAAAGTTAACGTTGAAAATGGGTAAGTCAATTACGTAGAAATAATAGGTGAAGGTAAAAAAATGGTCACATGTTGGATAGTTGTATGTGGTAGGCACCCCTTGGTAATGAAGCTGTGAAAGTTTGGTGGTCCTAGGTGGTACAGTACCAAAGAAATGGACTTAAACACGAAAATCTTAACATTGTAAACGCGAAAACTTAACATTGAAAATGGCTAAGTCGACTGCGCGAAAAAATGGGTGAAGTTATTAAAAAAAAATTAACATGTTTGGATAGTGATAGTGGTGGGCACCCCTTGATTATGAAGCTGTGAAAGTTTGGTGGTCCTAGGTGGTACAGTACGAAAGAAATGGACTTAAACACGAAAACTTAACATTGTAAACGCGAAAACTTAACATTGAAAATGGCTAAGTCGACTGCGCGGAAAAAATGGGTGAAGTTAAAAAAAAAGTAACATGTTGGATAGTGACATGTGGTGGGCACCTCTTGATTATGAAACGTGAAAGTTTGTGGTCCTGAAGCATGTGAAGTTTTGGTGGTCCTAGGTGGTACAGTAACAAAGAAATGGACTCAAACACGAAAACTTAACATTGAAAATGGCTACATTTAAGTCGACGACGCGGAAAAAATGGGTCAAGTTAAAAAAAAAGTAACATGTTGGATAGTGATATGTGGTGGGCACCCTTTGATTATGAAGCTGTGAAAGTTTGGTGGTCCTAGGTGGTACAGTAACAAAGAAATGGACTCAAACACGAAAACTTAACATTGATTGTGGACGCCGCCCTCCGCCCGCAGCGCTCCGCCCGCCCGCCGCGCCCCCCCGCGCCGCCCGGCTTTCGCCAATCCAATAGCCTGGATTTTTTTTCAAAAAACCTGGCTAAAAAAGTAACATGTTGGATAGTGATATGTGGTGGGCACACCTTGATTATGAAGCTGCGACAGTTTGGTGGTCCTAGGTGGTACAGTAACAAAGAAATGGACTCAAACACGAAAACTTAACATTGATTGTGGACGCCGCCTGCCCGCCCGGCTTTCGCCTATCCAATAGCCTGGATTTTTTTTTAAAAAAACCTGGCTAAAAAATCAGATGACGGATAATGGTATGTGGTGGGCAGCCGTTGATTATGAAGATGTGCAAGTATGGTGTTACTAGGTGGTACAGAAAGTGAGAAACCAGTCTAAACGCGAAAACATAATGTGGAATATTGCTACATCAATTATGTGGGTAAAATAGATCGAGGTCAAAAAGGTCACATGTTGGATAGTGGTATGTGGTGGGCATCTATTGGTTATCAGGTTGTGCAAGTATGATGATTCTAGGTGGTACAGAAACAGAGAGATGGACAAAACACAAAAACTTAACATTGTGGACGCCGCCGCCCGCTGTCCCACCTGCTGCCGCAGGCCCGGCTGGCTTTCGCCAATCCAACAGCCGGGATTCTTTTTTAAACAAGAATTCCACGGAATCGAATGTCTTGCCTTGTTCCGCCTTGACCTTGAACCTGGGGCCTTGACCTTGGGGCCCCGAGAATAGTCCTATATTCATCTACATATCATAGTAAAGGTATGTATAAAGTTTGATGACTGTAGCTGATAAGGTGTTGAAGTAATGACCGTAACACGAAAACTTAACATTGAATGACGACGACGACTCCGGAAAAGCAAAATGGAAAATTATTTCTAATTTTAGTTTTTATTATTCATACTCACCTGAATGGTTGCAAACTGATAGGTTGCTATGAAATCGTCCTAATAATAAAAATCTGCCTACTCTAATCACTCAAATAACCCACCATAGACCATTCCGCTCTACCCACAGCCAATTGGCTAGTCCGCTATTTAAACTCCTCCTATTATTGTTAGGTATACAGCTTCAAAAGTAAATCATTTCCATATGGAAATGACACTGCTAGATAAAAATAGCCTGAAGTATACTAAGTAGGGAGAAGATAAAACCATCAAGCGGGGACGGGAGGACTGTCTACCTAAGTACCATTCAGGTGAGTATGAATAATAAAAACTAAAATTAGAAATAATTTTCCATTTTTATGTCTTCAAACTAACCTGAATGGTTGCAAGAATTCGTAGTGATGGTGGGAGGTATTCTCACTACTCATACTCGACCGGAATGGTAAGGCAGATTAAAAACCATCAAAACAGACAAAAATATTTGGTCTAGGTACAAACTTGGTTGTTACCTATATAGTAATAACATGGTCTCACCCTAGAATCATAGGGGAGAGCCCAAAGCGGGCCCCCCCCCCCCCCCCCCCTCTTTTCTACGAAAGTAGAAGAGAGGTGGATAAAGACAAGCACCACCACGCTAGTCTCGTAGACTGACTCGTAGACTCCAACCTGCTATACTTGGTTAGAACGCCGGAGAATACTCAAGGTATAGCTGCTGCTACCAGACGAAGCCCTGGCGAATGTAGTCGCCCGGCACTTCACACACAATAACTCCAACTGAGATAAACTCAAAAGTCTATACAGATCTCCATGACGACACATGACTCGTACATATCGAGAACACAGTATAAATGCACTAAAGCACTAAGGTCATCCTAACAAGCAAGTGCTGAGGAGTTAAACTGGCCCTAAAGCCAGATCAAAACCTATACCAGGGTTTGACACTAACTTTTGGCCCAGGGATTCCGCAGCATGGACATCCCTATTGTTACATAATGTTTGAATGGGATTTTCTTGAAAATGCAGTGATTCCTCCTACAAAACAGGGATCCTCGGGATCTCGGGACACTGCGAGTGTCGACCACTGTATACCTATAAACCCATGTATAGTAGACAAAGAGAATAGAATCATTAACCCAAAGTGAAACACTATCCTTTTGCAACAACACTGCTACAAACTAGAAAGGTAGCCTCGCCCTAATTGAAACATGTACAAAACAATGCCTCCTGGGCCAGCGTGATGAACCGTAAGAACCATAGATCACCACAGATCCCCGTTCATCAACAAAAGCAAGTGAAGTTCATCGAGCGGAGAGTCACACTTACCAACCCCCAGGATTCCACTGGGACTGTAAAGACAAAAACCGAATAATCGGGTAATCAGAAAAAATCGCAGACTATCGCGAACAGGTAGATCCAAACAGCCTCCTAAACTTGATGCTACCGGCTGATAAACCCACAACTGCACCCGCTGCTACTAACGGACCCAGTTCTTAAACATCTCCCTGAGATGCCAACCCCATGTCGGTCACATGAGGATGTTATGTATTTACTAACATACATACACTGTCTACCTATAAGCCAGTATACACTTCTAGGCTGCTGGAATACACTGTATTTAAACCTCTACAATAGCAGCTACAGGGACACCTATTCCGGCCTTACACTGAATTACATATCCGTGCTTTAGATGCTTAGTATATAAAACTATAATCAAGAATAGTCGTGTTGTGTTTATTCACACCCATACATTCAAAACGTAACATGGTGTCAGAAGTTATGTCATAATACTTTGACGGATTCAATTACCAACGCTCAAGAATTTAAGTGACTTTCAAAAAGTGTGCTTTAATTCTCGAAATGGAAAATTTAAAGTGGTTCAGTACCATATATGAACTGGGACGCTGAAGACTTGGAATTCAGTTGGAAAAATTTCAACCAGCATGTGCAGTTTATATTCACAGGACCATTGAAAGACAAATCTGAAGCTGAAAAATGCTCATATTTGATGTTATGGGTAGGTGACAAAGGCCGAAGCATCTTCTCTACATGGAATTTAACCGGTGATGACGTGAAAACCCTGCAGAAATACTATGATGGATTTGAAGGCTATGTGAAACCGAGATCGAACGTGATCTACAACCGATACAAGTTTCAAAGTCGTACTCAGCAGAGTGAAGAAACCTTTGAACAGTATGTCACACAACTTCAAATACTCGTCAAAGACTGCAACTATACAGATGCAGATGAAATGGTGAGAGACAAAATCGTGTTCGGTGTACGCAATTCCAAAGTGAGGGGGGAAAAGTTGATTAACGTCGGATCGACATTAACATTTGCACAGTCATTGGACATTGCCAGAACGTACGAACTCTCACAGGCACAATGTAGTGTCATGAAGGGTGAAGATCCAAATGTACACGCGGTGCGGAAATCAACAGGTAAACCGGTGCAACAGAGAAAATATCCTCAGAAAAAGCAGGATAACAGCTACAAATCGAACAAATGCCGAAATTGCGGATATCAGCATGAAGGCAGACCGTGGTCCAGCGGCTGGACAGCAATGCAACAAATGCAAGAAATGGAATCATTTTGCGAGTGAATGTCGTTCGCAGAAGCAACGACATCGCCCCCACAAGGGTAAGAGTAAAGTACACACCCTTGAACGACAGTATGACAGTAAATTACAGTGACCAGTAAATTACGTTGGAATGCTGACAGAATGGTCAGTAAACAACAATATCAGACGATTGGACGGTAGAAACAACTGTTTACAAGAAGCCAATGCTAATGCAAATTGACACTGGTGCAAAATGTAACGTGATGTCAATGGATGCATTTCAGAAAACAGGCGTGAAAACGGCATTGAAGAAATCAAATTCTCTGCTTACGTCATACAGTGGCCATAAACTGAAATCTCTTGGGACTGTCAAATTGCCTTGCGTTATCAAAGGTAAGACTTTTGATATTGACTTTCATGTCGTCAATGTGAAAGCGCCAACAGTTTTGGGTGCGAAAGCGAGCCAAGACATTGGTTTAATCAAACGTGTTGATCAAGTTGACCGTGTCACTGAAATCAAAGTACCAAAGTACCAAGTGACATTATGAACTCATACAAAGATGTGTTTGATGGTTTGGGTTGTCTCCCTGGAACGTACAAAATCCAAATTGATGAATCAGTCAAACCAGTGATTCATGCGCCTCGGAAATTGCCATTAGCTTTGAAAGAAAAGGTTAAGAAACAACTTAAGAAAATGGAACAATCAGGCGTAATTAAGAAACAATCAGAACCAACAGACTGGGTGAATTCAATGGTGACAGTCATCAAACCAAATAACAAGGTCAGAATTTGCTTAGATCCACGTGAACTGAATAAGGCAATATTGCGTGAACATTATCCTATGAAAACTATCGAGGACATCATATCGGACATCCAGAGGCAAAAGTGTTTAGCAAAATGGACGCTTCAAATGGGTATTGGCAGATTCAATTATCAGAGGACAGTCAGAAACTCTGCACATTTAATTCGCCATTTGGCAGATACAGTTTCACCAGGCTACCGTTCGGAATTAAGTCCGCTTCTGAGGTATACCAGAAAACAATATCCACCATGATACAGGACATTGATGGATGTGAAGATCGTCGATGACATACTAGTTTGGGGAAGAGACATTCAGGAGCATGATGCGAGAAACCTGAAAAAGCGATGACTGAAAAACGTCATGGACAGAATTCGTAAGTACAATCTGAAATTGAATGCAGATAAATGCGAATTCAGAAAAAGTAGTGTTAACTACGTTGGTCATGTTCTGACAGGTCAAGGTGTCCAAACCTGACCCAGAGAAAGTTCGAGCTGTACAAGAGATGCCCGCGACCCACCGATGTCAAGGAACTGAGATCCTTCTTGGGTTTTGTACAGTACTTGGGAAAAAATTCATTCCAAACATGGCTGAGATCAACGCGCCTCTCAGACAATTACTTGAGAAAGAGTCCCAATGGACTTGGGAACACGAACATGAAAACGCATTCAAGGAGCTGAAAGACAAAGTCACAAGTTGTCCTGTATTGAAGTACTTCGACATGTCCAAACCTGTGACACTATCCGTAGATGCTAGTCGTAAGGGCCTCGGTGCAGTTATCCTGCAAGAAGATCAACCCGTGGCATATGCTTCAAGAGCACTTACAAACATCACAGCAGAATTACGCAGTGATAGAACTCGAGACATTGGCAATCAAATATGGATGTACCAAGTTTCACGAGTATCTCTACGGACGTGAAGTGGTCTGCGAAACGGATCATAAACCGCTACACGCGATATTTACAAAGCCGTTACATCAGGCTCCACCAAGATTGCAAAGAATGCTACTAGACTTACAGAAGTATGACATTAAGGTCGTGTACAAACCAGGAAAGTTAATGACATTAGCTGATACGCTAAGCCGCGCGTGCCTGAATGAAACACGTGAAGACCTAGGGACATCTGACATTAACGTCAACATCCTGTCATACTTGCCGATTCCACAGAACAGTATGTGAAATTCCAGCAAGAAACTGCTGCAGATCCAGAGCTACAGTTGTTGCAACACACTGTACTACATGGATGGCCTGAGACGAAAAACGAAATACAGACAGAATTACGTCCATACTGGAACTTTCGCGATGAAATATCGTGCATTGATGGACTACTGTTCAAAAGCCAGAAACTGATAGTGCCGAAAACACTACGCGTTGAAATGTTTTGAACACTATTCATGAGTCTCACTTAGGAATAGTTAAGTGCAAAGCTCGCGCGAGAGACACACTCTTCTGGTTAGGACTGTCTTCAGACATTGAAAACAAAGTGTCACAATGCAGCACTTGTGCACAAAACCAGAACAGTAACGCAAAGGAACCATTAATCAACATGGACTTACCAGACAGACCATGGGCACAGGTATCAGCCGATGTTCGATTACAAGAACAATCACTACCTACTCACGGTGGATCGATATTCAAAGTGGATCGAAATTTCCAAACTCGACAATTTATCAAGTGGAAATACCATTCACTACCTGAAAAGTCAATTTTTCAAAGTATGGTATTTGCGATGAACTTTACTGTGACAATGCCACCAACTTTGTCAGTCGAGAATTTCGTGACTTTGCGAAGGACTATGGGTTCAAACTCGTAACCTCGTCTCCACATTACGCCCAATCAAATGGATTAGCTGAGCGTGCAGTGCAAACTGTGAAGTCGTTACTGAGAAAATCCAAAGATCCGTACATGGCAATGTTAAATTACAGAAACACAGCTATTGATGGCATAGGACTATCACCAGCACAAATGTTTCTCGGACGCAGACTCAGAACAAAATTACCGACAGCAGAGCCATTGCTTCAACCGCATGTGTTAGCAGACGTTAAAAGCCGCATGCAATGTCGACAACAAACGCAAAAGCTACAGTTTGACAAGCACAGTGGTCCAGAGTTACAACCACTACAAACAGGAGATAATGTTGTCATGAGAAACAATGGTAAAAGCCAGTGGAAACCAGCAAAGGTGATCAGCAATCACAACTCGCCTCGCTTGTATGTTGTGGAAACACCAGCGGGACAGAAATACCGCCGAAATCGCAAACACCTGAGAGCCACCAGAGCTGCATTTCCAGCTGCACTGTCCGAATCCGATGATCAGGATCCATCCGGACAGGTACCGAACAACGCCGGACACAACCGGAATAATGAAGACTCTACGCAGTCTGATCTGGAGATACAGCACCATCAACTCGTGCAGTTCCATCTCCAAATTCACCTTATAAAACCAGATATGGAAGGGCAATAAAAACTCCACTCAGATATCAGAGTCAGTGATTACAGCAGTGTTCTGTTATATATGAAAACAGTGTAATGCTATCGGTGATAAGTTTTTAAGCTATTTAGTGTGCATAAAAATATGTGTTCTCTAAATAAGTTCCAAATATCACAAGTGTTTATTCTGTCTAGTGGATATATTTTAATAGTGCTTAAAGCAGAGTAAAAGTGAAAATTCTCAAAATTGGAATTAATGTGATTATCTGGAGCACTATTCATTTCTCCTACTTTCCAAGCCAACAAGCCAGCCACATTCCATACAGGTGGATTAATGTTGTATATAGGTCATGTTATGCATAGTTCGCTTGTTTTAGTTTCAGCTGACAAACAATAATTAGAAATGGCACATGTTTATTGTTCTAATCTTATGGATCAGGTCAGCCAATTAACTGTTAGACGTCAACACACCCTGCAGATGAAACAATACAGAACTGATACTGATGATAACAGGACAGTTACCTCCACAGCTGACTCTAATAGGCTGCAGTATCAAATTACATGTGTTACCCACTTTCATGATATAGCCATGGTCAGTGAAGGCTGCACACCACTAATTTTAAGAGACAGAAATCCAGAACGCTGATCCTTGCATCAAGCTGACACTGTTAAAAGTTTTCGCTATAAAACTTTAATAAAGAAAGGGGGATGTTATGTATTTACTAACATACATACACTGTCTACCTATAAGCCAGTATACACTTCTAGGCTGCTGGAATACACTGTATTTAAACCTCTACAATAGCAGCTACAGGGACACCTATTCCGGCCTTACACTGAATTACATATCCGTGCTTTAGATGCTTAGTATATAAAACTATAATCAAGAATAGTCGTGTTGTGTTTATTCATACCCATACATTCAAAACGTAACAAGGAACATGGAGAGAAAAGGGGGTTACTTTCCGGAACACCACATATGTATTCCGGAACACAAATCAGTACTCACTTATATGCATAAAATAAGTTAAATATAGCCTTGGCCCAAGTTTCGGCTACCATGAGCACCCGAATAACTACAATAACACTGATTGCAAGACGCAAAAACATCACCGCGCTGTGACAGGACCAAATTGGGCCATGTCTCGCTGTAATCATAGATGAACAGAAGTGTTGTCCTAACTTCTTCCGATAAAACAATCCCCAAATAAGTTGGCTGCAAGCTTAGATCAGACATTATACGAATTACGTGATGAATAAATCAATATCTCTGAGCGCTGGAATATCAAATGGTAATCGCCTAGACGAGAATGATAACGGGTAAATAAAACAATAGGATTATTGGCAGAATTGTATTTAAACGAAATAATAATATCCAGATATACCCGCGCCGATCAAAAATCGTACTTTTAATAGTAATCCGTACTACCGTCTATCTAACGTAATTTCCCGGAATAAATACGGAAAAATCGTAACAGTTGGCAGTTACGCATCTCCTGCCAGTGCAGAGAGCGATCATAGAAAGAAGTTGAGACTACATGCACCTCGTGCATTTAGGGCCTAAACAACTCAGCTGCAGAACCACACTTTACTGTAGAATAAACTCAAGTAATGGCCCATCTATCCAACGGAAGACAAAGGATTGCGATACCTCCCGTTGGCTTAAAATTGGTAATAAAAAACTTTACGGTCGGACCGGATGTCCTAATTCTTCCGAACCTAATGCTTCATCGCACGGACTGGACAGAAAGTGTGAACCACTGTCGCTGACAGGCGTGACGGAGGGAGGCCCGAACCACAACTGATTCCAGATCATGTGAGAAGGGATAAAGTATCTGAGGGAGAAATCTCGGTCATAGGAGAAACTGCTGATGTGTAAACAGTATGTGCTTCTATTTAACACAATTAACATTTTGAAATACCCAATTGCTTCAGAAATGATGGAGTGACAACAGCATGTTGTATATACAGTTGATACGCGTTATGTCGACATTGCTTACATCGATATACCTGCTTATGTCGATATACGCTAGTGGTCCCGGCCGAACTGCTATATAACTCATACATTACATACCTGATATATCGATATCGGAAATGTCGACATTTCGTTTATATCGATGTGGAAAACAAGTCCCGATGGTATAATTAATACACATTATACTGTAATGTCGATATGCAATTTGAACAGCGGGCGTCGTAAAGTCTGGTCAAACTTAATTGGCACAGGTAAGTTTTTCACACATACAAAGTGATCAAAACATGCCGCCGGTAACCGTGTTACAATCGCGGAATACCGTCAAAGCCGACCACGTAAGCCGTGGTCAACCAATTAACGACAGTGTGACGTGAAATCACAAAAATACTCTTGTTAATAGCCAATTATATGCCTGACATGAATCGATCCGTAACTGCCATAATCATTAACGGACGCTTGTTTATAATAATTACAATTGAGTGAATTACATGCGATCTTATAAACACGAACAGTTGGTATCTCAAATCACTTCCTTAGCAATGTCCAACATGCAGTACATGGGTCCGAAGTTATACTGGAACGAGTAAATTGAAAAGTCCGAATCGGTACGTGGGCGCAAACAGTGGAAAAAAAATAAAACCGACGTTTGAGCCTTGCCGCAACAAAACCACAAATGGATACCCCCATCCGGACAAGATAGCACTGGACACCAACGGATGCAGAAGCCATTCCGTCAGAACCGGAGATGACCGCAGAAACCATAACCACCTGTCCGTGCAGAACAGAATCCGCCGCTGTCAACCCCCAACCCCCGGAACACTGCCAAAAGCTAAAACATGTTGATGTGTCCCTGAGTTTCCTGCACTGACCACCAACACACCAATGTAGGGGCTCCAATGAGCCCCCCAGCCTTCTCACGACGCGTCTGTGGACAGAAAGCGAGTAGGAGGAGGTAACACTATGGGAAATCCCTGTAGGAACCAGACCTCCACTGCCCACCATCTGATACAAGAACTAGGAAGATGGTGATCCTAGGCAGAGACCGATCCAAAGGATCGGGTTGGGGTGCGGCCTCCATAGCCCTAGTAAGTAATACTGGAGGTCGCAAACATAACCTTCCCCTATTCTGCACCCCGAAATTCCAGGAGTGCAGAAATTTCCTAGCTGACAGAGAACCTCTGACCAGTACCCGGAAACTAAAACAAGATGCCCACGCACCCTGTCCAAAGGTACTATGATGACTGATAGATCGGTCAATAAGCTCATTCCCACCTAAGAAAAATCCTGTGTGGGAACCAACTACGACTACTCTAGATCTAAAAGACACAAAACTCGGAAACAACTTAAACTTCCGAGAGCATCTGCGGTAAGGGCACGATGGAAGTACTAGACCCCGCAGATCTATGGAAACAACCCAGTCTACCGGGCAAATGGCGCTCCGACCACGTCCCGAACTTCCTCTATAGCACTATACATTCAAGAGAGAGACTCTACTAAACCCTTGAAAATACCCCCGTCAGGGAAACGACACCACAGGAGGTAGACAAGAAGGAGCAGCAGGAGGGACCATCGGTACCGTAGCTGCCCTTTGGCCGTTCGATCGCACAATTAACAGAGGTCAAAAGAGGCGAACGAAGCAAAACTATGGCCGTTCAAGAAAAAACTAGCCGGCTATCACTGCGTCTCACCTGGACAAGAGCATGTCCATAGAAAACTCCAAAGACATGTTGACAAGAGGCTTAGCGGCACAAATCGCCGACTGAAGAAGCACTGCGTCCAGAGACGATGAATCATACTGAATTCAAACATAAATGGAAAGTTGGCATAGCCACAATCGACTTAACAGCCTACACCCATGCCTTCGCAAACGCGAACCAGGACCAGGAGCCGAAGATATCCCAAAACGCGCTGCGGCGTCCTTGTCCAGAAACGGGATCTCAAAAACCATACCGCATAGAGGGGCATGTAGAACTTAGACCCCAGTGTGGCGATCAAAGTTTGAGCACTAGGAACCCCGCAGTGGCCAAATAAATCCTACCTAAAGCTCCCCAATGTACGTAACAAGAAGCCCTACTGTAGGAGAGCAATGAAACCACGACAACTCCGGCAATACCACCACCACCGAATCAGCCTCACAACAGCCATCCGAGGAAGTACCCCTATGGGAGGCTCCACTGGCAAAACCACCAGCTGTGAAAGAGCCGACAAACCCACTAAGTACTAGGACTTAGACAGGAACTCCAGAATCTTAGCCAACTGAACCATCATAACTCTATCGCGTGTCGAGTCCTGAATATAGACTGGGAATTCATTTCGAATTCATATACACTCGAATAAAGAGCAGGCCAGACAAGTACGGAGCCAAAGCACCACGGCGTCCAATACCACCTCGACCGTCTCCTCCGAGAACGGAAGAGCTAGATCTCGAGGAGCCGGATACAAAAACACAATATGTACACAAGGATACGAACCCACGAACACCCCGGTCAGAAATAGTTGCTACCCCGGTGCCCGGTACCCGGTGCCTGCCCGGTGCCCGGGTGCCCGGTGCCCGGTGCCCGTAACACAATACCGGCACCTCTCCCTAACGAGAGTTAGGGTACGTTGTGAAGACCGGGTGAATGTGATAAGCACATGCCGCAGCAACCCTAGACTGGCAGTCATCTACCACATACGTGGAATCTGATTCAACAGAACTGTACTGTATCGTTCCAAATAGTATATGTACTTGCCGAAGCTAGTACATAAATGTAGAAGCCCTATACAACCGTCTCCTACGACGAACAGGAGAACGAGATCTAGATGAACCTGTTTCCAAACCTGAGAATGACCTCGAGGAAAAGGGAAGAACAAGATCTAAACTCCGAACCCGAAATCGAAGAGCTAACCCAATCCTGACCTACGACGAGATCGACTCCTCGACTTACGTGAACACGTAGAACGAAGACCAACCGAAGACAAGAACGTCTTCCTACCGGAAGCAGCAGGCTGTCCAAGGAGAGTCTGGTGCCCGGAGTGCAGGTGTTTGACCGGTGCCCGGTAGCCTACCGGAGCCGGTGCCCGGTGCCCGGTGCCCGGTGCCCGGTGCCCGTGACATAATGCCCGGTGCCCGGTGCCCGGTGCCTGGTGACATAACCGGTGCCCGGTGCCCGGTGACCGGTGCCGGTGCCCATGCCCAGACCGTGCCGGTGCCGGTGCCCGGTGCCCGGTGCCCGGTGCCCGGTGCCCGGTGCCCGGTACCGGGCGCCTCTACTGAGAGAGTGAGTGAGTGGAGTGAATAGGGTTTAATTTAAAACGTCCGCTTTTCTGACAATAGAGGTACAAGCCTCAGGAGACCTACAACGCAGAGACGGGTCAACGGGGTCGAGTCCCGTATCCACCTGTCCAAGGGGGGTAAATCCCAACTTCAGAACTCAATATTTACAATCAAAATATATATTCAGTCCTGAAATTAGAACAACCTGATCTGGTGCCAGGCCCTCGCCACACCAGCATCATTTATCCCATCCCCTAAAAATAATAGGATTAGCGCTAATCTTACTTTTATATATGGGGCATAGCCCGACTCAACTCTCACATACAAGAAAGCCAAAAATGTACATGAGGGCCAAATCCGGTATAGTGGGTTCCGGAAAGTATGAACCCAATCGTTAAGCCAGTTTAGTCGCCTTTTACGACAAGCAATGGCTACTGCAGCACTATTCTCAGGATCAGTTGATCCCACCCCGGTGCCTCTCTACTGAGAGAGGCTGGGTCAGCTTCAAACCGGGTGATATAGTATCAAGAACCGGCCAAAACACCCCTGTGATAGGTATAGCCCTCTGCGAACCGGGTGATAGAGATCAGGCACCGGCCCCAGTAGCCCGGTATCCCCTGTATGGATCACCGGCCTATCACTTAACACAACCTCCGAAACCTCGGACGGTTCCACTGCTCCCAAGAGCTGAGACTCGGACACAGACTTCTTCAGACGTGAGGTATGGGACCTACTAGACCCAGCCTTGCCCCACGTCGAATCCGTCCAACGGACGGACAAATCACATGGCCTCTCTTTTGCAACACACAACAGGCAAAGAGCACCTGTCCGTATGGGTATCCCAAGGAGAAGTCATGTGTCCACACGCAGCGCGTGATTGCGGCATTCTAACAAGTATTGTATAACAAAACCTGATAGAAGAAACGCAAAAACGCTACAAAAAATGTGTCACGGGAGCGAATCCACTTGGGACGAACCCGTTAGGGTACGAATCGCGTACACGCGAAAATATGTGACACAAAGTAAAACACCGTGAAAAACCCCAAAAAATGCAATGGAGAATAATCACGTAACACACAAGTGATAATAATATGTATTGAACGAAATATAATGACAAATACGGCACAATACACGGCAGAAATTCAAAATAAGCACGAAATAAAGAGAGAGACAAATATACCTGCACTCTTGATAGCGTCCTAAAATAATAGGAGGAGTTTAAATAGCGGACTAGCCAATTGGCTGTGGGTAGAGCGGAATGGTCTATGGTGGGTTATTTGAGTGATTAGAGTAGGCAGATTTTTATTATTAGGACGATTTCATAGCAACCTATCAGTTTGCAACCATTCAGGTTAGTTTGAAGACATAAAAACCTTAGTCTCGCTTTCCGCTTTCGCGGGCGAGACAAAAAAAACGGCTAAAAAAGTACTTTGTTTCTCAAACATGGGACTTGCGAAAAATGACACGGGAAGGCGGATTTCTTAAAAATATTTTTTTCTTTGAGATCTTCGTCTCTGATTTTTTCCAAGTCACCAGATGCATTTTTCATGTCAAGTGAACATGTGGTTAACATATGTGTTTAACTCTTTGCATGCTAGAGGCGAAAATATCCGCCAAACAAATTAAGACTATATGTTTTATTTCTCTCTGTAAATATGTCTTGGATATTCAAGATATTTACAAAAAGAAATAAAAGAATATGATGATTTTTTGTCTGCTAGTTTTGAACTAGTTATAGCCCACAAGTTTCCCAGCATGCAAAGAGTTAATAAAGCTACTATAAAATATTTTATAATATAGATGTGAAAAATCAGACCTATGATTGAATATATTACATATTTTTGAAGGGTAGTGTTTTTGAATGATCATGTGGCGAAGTTATAAAATGTTTTTATTTGTCTATGACGATTTTTCCGAGGTGGCGGTATCTGAGAAGAAAAGTACTTTTTTTATGGCCTAACAGACATGTATCTGGTGTGAATGGAGAAATGAGGCTTATGACATTTTTGACAAGTGTAGCTCCTGATCGAATACAGTGGCACACTCATGTAGTCTGATAACAATCTATATTGCCAGCACAGTCTGATTTGGATCTACACTGGCCACCAAACCCATAAGCCACATTTCTCCAAGTCACAACCACAAACCAGGTAACTTGCTATGCATTGACTATTTATACAGCACCATAAATTTTACCTTGACCTTGGACACAGGGACCAAAAGCATGGGCCACATATTGAAACGATGGATGATGATAAATAAGTATATGAAGTTTCAAGCCAATCCGACATACAGTAACAGAGAGAGTAGGTAGGTGAAAACTTTAACACAAACACATTTAAGTCAATTGACTTTGACCTTGAGCACGGGGGCCAGCCACGTGGGTCGGCTATACTATGAACAAATGGGTGATGATAAAAAAGTATATGAATCTTCAAGGCATATACGGTAACAGATCTAAATGTAGTAGGTATCCAAAGATTTTAACGTAAATCTTGCACAGTCAGACAGCCGCATAAATGTATATAGAATGCAAACGTATCATTTGTCCACATCAAATTGTTCAGACCTGACTCCTCAGAATTCCTACATATTTCCCAACCTCAGCCGATAACATTAATATTGCATACTGATTCACAGGTATAAAAATTTACCAACATTTTCTTTTCTATTTCGTTCATTTCTCAATGAATTTATATGGTGTTACCACTCAGTTGAACCGTCTCGACGAGACGGTTCAACTGAGTGGTAACAACATATACTTTTGATGAGAAATAATAACTGGAAAATGTGTTCATAGAACACGGATGCCACACATACCACTTTGATAAAAAACAAATGGATACTTATGTGGCTAACCTAACCTTTTCCTTTGTTCATCCCTATTGTTCTGTAGCCACATAAACCCATTTTTAGCCACATAAAATTACGGAACAATAGAATATTACATAACCTATTGTTCTCCTATATAGCCACATACATGTATGTATCCATTTGTAAGCTCGGATGGACGGACGGACACACGGGACGGATGGACAAGGGTAACACTAAATGCCCCCTCCACTATCATGGTGGGGAATATAAAAACAAAAAATTATACTAGGAAAATAGTGTATGTTTGGCATGACATGGGTCAAGAGATACTAGCCTGGTATTATCTAATAAAACACTGCAACCAACACGCAGACTAGTGCAGCTACAATGTACTGCAACCAACACACAGACTAGTGCAGCTACAATGTACTGCAACCAACACACAGACTAGTGCAGCTACTCAAATTGTGCAACACACCAACAACTTGAAAAAGACAGACAAAGGGTCCAGCAGGGAGAACAGTGGAACAAGAGAGAGAGAGGATGGACAGTAATTAATTTACATGACGTACCATGACAGGGCCGGTGATCACCTCCGCACAGCCATTACACGCCTCACCGTATGTTGCCCAATAATCCTGCTTACAGAACAGGTTCCTGTGCTTCTCGAAATACCAGTTGGATAGGCACTGCTGGCACTTTGAACATCTGAAATGGTTTAGTAGCAAAGTATACTTTCAGGGAGAAATTTTCAATTTTTTGAAAAATGTATTAATTTTTATTATACTGAATTTATTACATTATCACAGCCATTTAATGGCTGTGATAATGTAATAAATTCAGTATAATAATTCTGCATACTTTTAATCATGAAATATATGCATTTGTTAGTTCTATATGAAATAATTCATTTCAGGAAAAATAAATGATTACTCCCTCAAAGTATACTTTGCTAGTAAAGTATACTTTGCAATGTTGATGAAATAGGCCCCTGAAATGGTTCGGAAGGCTGTTATAGGTTATAACACACCAAATAGTTTTACAATATAATTTAATCAAATCCCATCCAATAAGGTCAGTCTCTAATACTTTCCTTATTCGTATGCATGGATGCTGTGGGACCTACTTGTATATGATCTGTACTGGTTCTGCATGAATTAAACAATAGGTTCACTTACTCCTAAGAAAGAAAAATCCAACCTCGTCATGTCCCCCAATATTGTTTACATTTTTTGGCCACGAAAAGTCTGTTTACATCTCGTAACCAACAGATTCAGTGTTTTCTTTTAAATGCTACAAATATACTGAAAACTGGTGTTAAAAGTACCCCAAAATGTTCCTCAAGTGAAACTGGGTAGTAATGGATCAAGATTTGCAAGCAAACTGTGTCTGTGACATCAAAATTATTATTTTTTTATCTTATATTTAAGGGTAGGAATTGGCTAGAGGACATTCCAAACCCAGGCATTTGAGTGAGTGAGTGAGTGAATAGGGTTTAACGTCCGCTTTTCTGACATAGAGGTACAAGCCTCAGGGAGTCTACACGCAGACGGGTCAACGGGGTCGTGTCCCGTATCCACCTGTCCGAGGGGGGTAAATCCCAACTTCAGAACTCAATATTTACAATCAAAATATATATTCAGCCCTGAAATTAGAACAACCTGATCTGGTGCCAGGCCCTCGCCACACCAGCATCATTTATCCCATCCCCTAAAAGTAATAGGATTAGCGCTAATCTTACTTTTATATATGGGGCATAGCCTGACTCAACTCTCACATACAAGAAAGCCAAAAATGTACATGAGGGCCAAATCCGGTATAGTGGGTTCCGGAAAGTATGAACCCAATCGTTAAGCCAGTTTAGTCGCCTTTTACGACAAGCAATAGCTACTGCAGCACTATTCTCAGGATCAGTTGATCCCGCCCCGGTGCCTGCACGGGGCGCCCAGGCATTTGAGCCCAAAAATGGCAGGCCAATGACCGTTGGCCCGTTTGTTTCCGAATTTACTAATATCTGCCATACAGTCGAAATATGTGTATTAAATGAAGGAGGCAATGAGGCGGTTAATTTAACCTAGCTAGTTCATTCTCCTATCGCACGAAGCCGGTATGTAAGACCGTGAAAAAGGCCGAGTGTGATTGCATGTGATATATGGAGACTCAGCCGTAACAGTGTTATCCTATATAATGATGATATTTGACGGTTGGTCAGGGCAGAACATATCAGGCAGGGAATGATCATATTGGGGTATGCAAAGTATGATGACATCAAAATGCCTCCACTATTTTTTTATACCGGACTACTTTTGCATACCCCCTTGGCGATTTTGCACCATTTAGTATTCTCTAACCTAGTAGGGTCATTATAATGGTGTATTAAAATATGATAATATTTTTGTCTAGTATTCTAGAATTTTCTCTCAATACATGTAATAATATAGCGAAGAATGAACGTCAACGAACTGCAGATTATTGATATATTTGAGTGCCCGAAATGGAAACGTATTTCCACAAATGGTGTAGTGATACAGTGCAACCTATTGCCTATAAAGCGGAAAATGTGCAGCTGTACGCATACTTACGTTCCTAGGAACAAATGCAGCAGCTTTTCATTATAATAATCCATTGTATCCATGACTCACACTGTATGGTGATGTAATGTTACTTCAATAAAGGATTTGTTTACAATTCATCCAATACTCATTGGCACATAATCAGCTGCAGGCTATTTTACAGCCACACTAGGGACCCTGTAAGCACAGTATTGATCCTTTCCGCTTTCATATAGCACATGTCAGTCTAAGGATACGATAATTGTTATTGGTTGAAAAAATCTCATTATTTTGTTTATTTCTCCATAAATGTATATGTTGTTACCACTCATTTGAACCGTCTCATCGAGATGGTTCAAATGAGTGGTAACAACATATACTTTTGACATGAAATAAAGAAAATAGGATTTTTTTCCTCTAAAAAGTTTCATATTACTATAAATGTATTCCGACTTATTTTGTTGTTGTCTGCTGTTTATTTTCTATTTTCCCTTTTTATCATCTAGACAAGACATGTTTCTAGAAAAAGGCCCTGTATAAGAGTCTAGAAGCATTTTTTAGTAAAAGTTGGCAACCTGACTTTTTAACATAATTAAGGTATGCTGAATTCGACTAGCCTGGTTGCCAAGCTGAATTTTGAGGTCTTGACCATCTAATTAGCATAAACAAAATGGCTGCCAAATCGACAATTTTCGGCACTGTCTTGGGACAAGCACTACTAGTTGCCGAGTGCATTTTTTCATCACCATAATTTCTTTGTATTTTTCTGTTAGAACATGTCATCGAGTATCAAAATCTCCTGGGTGTGGATTGCTAATGGGCTTGCTTTTATGAAAATCCAAGATGGCCGCCAAAAATATGAAAAATACTATAAACTCACTTGAACAGACATTTTGGTTGTACTTTTGATGGCATGTCCGCATGCTGTCTGTTTTAATGAGCATGATAAGTATATTTCTCTATTTGTTAATAGTATAAACGAAATTCAAATTGCGAAAAAGTCCAACATGGCCGCCAAAATATTGAAATTACTACAATGTATAAATTGCACTTGAATATACATATGAGACGCGCCGCGACATAACGTACCTTCGGGTATCTGGAATTTTCGCCGTAAAAGGTTGTGAAAATTGAACATATTCCTGCAAATGACTTCAGAATTTGACGCAAATTTCAGAGCAAATGCGGAATTAAATTCAGCATTTGCTCTGCAATTTTCGTCAAATTCGTACAAAAATTACGTTCAATTTTCCAAACCATTTTTTACGGCGAAAATTCCAAATCACCCGAAGGTACTTTATGTCGCGGCGCGTCTCATATTTGTTTATGATTGTAATTTTGAGGGGATGTGCACACATTTTCTGTAGCAACTTTATGCTCAATCATGAAATACAGCGCCTGGATATAATCAACATCGTATATATAACGACAACAACAATAGCAACAACAACAAAATAGATGTCACTGACTCGACATCTGCAGTCATTTATTACTAAAATTCCATTAGTGTTCAAATCTCAACAGCGCTATCATTTTTTTCGGTTGTAGTAAAGTTTATCGCATTGGCCCTCAGAATGCATCATCGCTATCATTTATACGTATGCTACTATACTATGTGTATTATCGAATTTTGAAAAGATCACACTTGTTGTGCCTTACCGAAACACGATATTTTATTACATACTAAATACATACCGGCGTTGTTCTAGTTACATACGCTGATTGTTTGTGGGCTACAATGGATCCCATGATTAGCTTGAAGAGGCCGTCACCTGTAGACTACAGCCAGTGCATTTTCTGCCAAGCGCATAAACCCAAAACAAACCTGAGTGAAGGAACTGAACATGGACTGACAACAGTCAGGCATGCAGCATGTAGCAGAAAGAAACTGAGGGACTCCAAACATATAGACGTAATTGATCGGATTAAGACTGCATTAGGTTCTGCCACACCCGTATCTCTTGTGTGGCACAAACTGTGCTATGCCGGCTTCACACACAAGGGTAAAATAGAACGTCTTCGAAAGACACAGACTGATGTTTCAACAGAGGGAGAATGTTGCAGCACAAGTGTTCCAGGTGGTACATGTGAGAGGCGTTCATTACGAAAAGGTGTGCAGCGAGTCAACTGGAGCCTTTGCATATTCTGTCAAACAACTACAAGTAAGAAGTCACGACTGATCTCGGTCATGACTACAGTGCAGTCTCCGTTTTTGTTCCACCGTAGACAACACTTGCAAACTCAACGCGAACGCAACGCGAACGCAACGGTTTGCTGTAGCGTTGTATACGTTGTTTAAACGTATAATACGGTTCGTGCACGTGTAATACACATTGTCAAACCATTTAGTTTAAAAGCGTTGCATACGTTGTTTAAACGTATAATACGGTTCGTACACGTGTAACACACATTGTCAAACCGTTTAGTTTTAAAGCGTGTAATACGTTTAGCTTCAAGGCGTATAACACGCTTTGGCGTATAATTATGTAGCGAGGTGAAAGAGTTGAAACGTGTACAACGCTTTACCTGGAAGCGTGTAGCTATATGAAAGCGTTGAAACGTGTACAACGGTTACACGTTTTAACGCGAATACCTGTTCGGCCCCGATCGCTTCGAGGTGTCCTTGTTTCGTCCCTTTTTTTTTAAAATATCGCGAATACATACCCTCAGATCGAGTTCAAAGTACATCGGCGGTGTGATTTAGCACTTCAATTGATCCCTAATCCCTGATGACTAATGAGTCACGCTTTTAACACGACAGAGTTACCTTGTCGTTATTTATCAAAAGTTTTGAGAATTGTAGATCACGTGAGCCGGCTCATCAGGATCTGCGGCATTCCTAATGTACATTTTATATACACAAAAATGACTCCTAATACAGCGTAATGTAACAGTTCCTAACTTAATATGGAATAGCCCGGGCCGATAGTCCGTGTCAGTTAATTGGGGTTAAATAAATATTACGAACACAGATAAACACAGTGCATGGTTTCTTTATTTTATTTTAACATCATCAGAAATGGCGAGTCTAGGAACTCTCGTATTATCCTTACGCTGAAGCCAGTCTATTTCAGTCACTAATCCGCTATACACCTGTCCCACGCGTGTGTTAAGATTAATCGATATTTGGAGAAACTGAATACACAGCAAGCTGCACACTGGTTTAAAACACGGATATGGCCCGCGGATATGTGTCATAAATTACTTGGTGGTCAAAACCGGTAAATTTACAAGGTTTATAGCGAAATAGCAGCCGACTGGCAATTTTCTCGGACCGATTTTTTAAGACTAGTTTTCAAATCTCAATCGGCCTGAGAGTTCAAAAATCGTCCAGAACCGGAAAACTGAAAATGTTAGAAGCCCTGCAGTGAGTTTAGAAGTATATATACAAACACGAAGAACGATCAGAGCATGCGCATTCTACGCGATACAAGGTTGGCATACCAAAACGTGTAATGCGTTAAAACCCGTGGAAACGTGTTATACGTATAACACGGTTTCATCTGTACGGTGCTGTGTACATGTAGATGCGTGTAACCGTTCGTCAAAGAAAGCGTTAAATCGTTTAAACGGTTTACCTTAGCGTTGTATACGTTTACAACCGTTGTAAACGTTTACAACCGTTGTACACGGATTACACGCTTTTGAAACTCAATACGTTGTTTACAACCGTTGTATACGTTTACAACCGTTGTACACGGATTACATGCTTTTGAAACTCAATGCATTGAACACGGTTTGTTCGACTTTCGCGCATGCGCAAGAGTGGGGAAACGCAACGCATGGCCGAAAACGTATTACACGTAGACGACACACGGTTTGAAACGCAACTAACGGAAACTCCACAGATACGCAACGCACAACACTTTGTACACGTATAAACCCGGAACATTTTGACAGAAACAACTGTACGCAAATGAGTGACCAAATAATTCAAGCATCACATCTTGACTACGAAGTTGGCCTTCGATTGGCAGGAGTTATTGACTTAATTGCAGCTGAGGCCAAATACCATCTGAATTGTCTCACAAAGCTGGAATCATCAAATACAGACCTTGCTATGATATGGCTTTGCCAGGAGCTCCGCCAATCAGCTGACAAAGGACACGTGATTCTTCTCGATGATGTATGGGAAAGGTATAAGGAGCTTGCTGAAGAATTGTCAACCACGATTCAGCAGTCCTATCAAAGCAGAAGAGGGACATTCAAGGAAAATTTGCAGTCATAGCTTGGGGATATTTTCAATTTCTTTCAACCTCTTGACAGGTGTATATCGGAACGAAAAACAGTACTGATTCCCACTGAGTACCAGCCAACATCAGTTTTGAAGATGGAAGTAGACACACAGGAGAGCGAGAAGTTAGCTTTTCCTAAATATGAGCCACAGGATGACACTTTCCTATCACTTGTTCATGTAGCTCTGAAGATCCGTTGAGACATGATGGAAACGCCAGGACACAAAGGGTTCTCTGTCAGTGAAGAAGATGCTATAGCATGCGTTCCAGATAGTTTATATATGCTACTGAGACGGATCGTCGGTGGCCAAGCATCCCTTGACGATGATAGCAGTGGGAACAATGAAGAACATGTTCAGAGCAGAGTTCTGAGTTTGGCACAAGATCTAGTTTACTGTGTCAGTGGTGGCAAGAAATGGACTCCAAAACATGTTGGTCTTGCAAGTACTCTTCATCAAGCCACACGGTCAAAAGACCTGGTACGATTATTCAACAAGGCAGGGCATTGTTTGAGTTATGAGCAGGTGTTGCAAGTTGACACTTCATTGGCTGAGAGTACTCTCAAATCATTGGACCAAGCAACTGGTGCTGTCATTCCACCAAACATTGTGGCAAATAAATTCATCCATTACACATGTGATAACATTGACATCCTTGATGAAACACTCGATGGAAAGAATACTTTCCATGCAACTCAAATGGCAGCATGGCAGCGAGGCCAAACAACTGACGTCTCTCTGAAAAATCTCGAGCTGTCGACAAGACATACTTTGATTGTGCCAAATGCCCTTGAGAAGCTGCATCCTGTCAGTATAAAGCATGGAACATGCAAGCCAACATTCACAGCACCAGTCAACGAATCATACTTCAGCAAATCTGAGGAGGACAATGAGTGTGCAAGAAAAGCAAAAGCAACAGAACTAGCTTTCTTCATGCGTCGTCAAAATTCAGAAATAAAAGCTTCTTGGACAGTATTCAACCAGTCATTGTCATCAGAGGAACCAGACCAGACAGCTGTAGGATATCTGCCTATAATCCTTGCCCCCGCTCACGAAATGGATACTTTGAATACCGCCGTGAAGAGATGCATGGCAATATCTTCACATTTTGGACAGGAACATACAGTCCTCACAGAGGTTCATGGAATGAATCAATCAAGAGTACAACCAGAACGCGACGCAGTAAAGGCGCACGGCCCATCAGGCGTTAATACCAAGCACTGTACTGTAGACTTATGGAGCTGAAGTGGTCTGTTCCCGAATACCAGGATACGTTAATACCTCGCCTTGGTGGTCTCCATGTGTCGATGAACTTCCTCAAAGCGATAGGAGATCATATGAATGGTTCCGGATTAGCTGAGGTGTGGGTGGAGAGTGGACTCCTCGGACAAGGCACTGTAGAACGTGTTTTGACAGGAAAGGCATACAACAAAGCTTTGAGAGCACATAAACTGACTTTGCAAGCTCTGTGGCGTCTCCTGATGCCAAGCTTTCTCTCATCTGTTGCAAATGCGGACGAGGACTGTCATGTTTGCATTGGCAGGATGGCTGCTGATGACGACCAACATACTATTCCTGAACTGATAACATTTCTGGATCAGGAAAAGTTCAGGACGTTACTGGATGAATTTGTTGAGCATAGATCTGATGATGTGAACTTCAGCTTCTGGTGGCAATATATGGACATGGTCGCAATACTGCTACAATACACTCGAGCTCAACGTGATGGCATCTGGAATCTCCATCTTTACTCGTTCAGTCTGATGTTGCCCTACTTCAAGCGATATGACCACCTGAACTATGCACGATGGGGTCCAGTGTAATCTAGTGGAGATGCATCAGCTTCCGGAACCAGTTCTATCAGAGTTTCAAAGGGGCAATTTTGTTGTCAAGAGATCTGCACAAAAGTTCAGCCAAGTAGATCACGACCAGGCCATGGAATGGATAAACGGCACACAGGCAAAAAGGGAGGTGGTATCATTGGTATAACCAAGACGACAACAGCTCTGTGCAGGTGGACGCTCTCCTTTAACCTGAGATCGCACATAGCAGAACAAACACATGAACTGTACGGTCTCCACCGAGGGAGTACAGACATTCATAACGAAGCAACCAAATCACGACAAACAAGAGACAATGCTGACGAGAGTTCATTACTTTCTACCTTCCAAGGATTCAGCGTGTTCGCATCTGTAATCACATCCAGATATGTTGCAAAACATTGCTACGAAAGACCTAGCAACAGAGTCCATTCAAGATTCACTACTAAGTGCCAAGGAGCTTGGACAAGCAGAAGTCAAGACATTCGTTCAGGACAGGATGATCGTGGCTGAGCAGTGTGATGAGCCAGATGTTTCATTCCATGAACCTCTGCGCAGGAATAACGCCCCAACATTCGCCACTTATATGAAGTGGCTAAGCACACAAAGGACAAAGACAAGAAAACGTTCTGAAGGCTGACAGAAATGTCCTCCAGCGTCTCATTACTGCATATGAGGCGGATCGGCCAGTTGATTTGCCATCTGTACTCAAGCATGAGCTGCTTCCGGTCCCTGTATCCCTTGCCGAAATGAATGGTACACTACGCACAGGAAACAAGTCGGTACTTGCTAACGTCATATCAGAAGGCATAGACTGTCCCGAGACGATTCAACTACCTGACACATCATCTTGCCTTATCATTGATGGACAGCATTGGTAGTAACTCTTGGAAAGCCTGATGATGCTGTGACCTTTGGAGATCTTGCCGACATATACGTCAACACAGTGATGAAGACGGGTTCCAAATATCAAAGAATTGATATTGTGTTCGACAGATACAGGGCAGAATCAATCAAGAGTACAACCAGAACGCGACGCAGTAAAGGCGCACGGCCCATCAGGCGGCTTGTGGAAGGCCGTGATGTACCCCTTCCAAAGAACTGGTCGAATTTCCTGTCACTAGCTGATAATAAAGCAGATCTAGCAAATTTCCTGTCTGAGGAACTGTGTTCCCAGGCGCCTAGGAATAAAGACATTGTAGTTGCCGGTGGATTTATAGAGGAACTCGAGGTCAAATCATCAACATGTACAACTGATTTGACATACAAGAAATCCACACAAGAAGAAGCAGACACGAGATTGGTGCTGCATGCCGTACACAGCCACTTCAATACAGTTGTTGTGTCCTCCAGAGACACTGATGTTCTCCTGCTGTTGGTGTCTCACTTTGAACGTATGCAATGTGAGCATCTCTGGATGATGTCTGGCACATCTAAGAAACGGCGGTATATACCCATTGATGCAGTTTTCAACAAACTACCAAGAGGCTCAGCAGAATCCTTGTTAGCATTTCACGCATTAACTGGGTGTGACACAACTTCATACATCGCGAATCACACCAAACAATCATCATGGAAAGTCTTCGAAGTGCACCATAAGTTGCTGAAGACTTGGCATTGGTGCACTCAAAGAGGAAACCATAAAATCTTCAGAAGCATTTGTCTGCCGAATATATAATGTCCAGAGAACGGACTCTGTTGATGCAGCACGGCACATATTGTTTTCCAAGATGGGCAGACCAGAGGTCATGGCCCCAACAAGTGATGCGCTACGTTTCCATTTGATGAGAGTTCACTATCAAGCGATGATATGGAGAAATGCACATTGCCCAACATCTGAGCTCCCTTCACCGTCTGAAATGGGATGGAGACTCGGGGAATCCGGACTGCAGCCAATACTGATGTCATTGAGTCCCATTCCAGACAGTTGTCTCGAGATGGTAGCATGTGCATGCCAGACACAGTGCAAAACACAACGCTGCAAATGCCGGAAATCAGGGTTACAATGCACGTCAATGTGTGTATGCCAGCAACAAATTAACGATCAGAGGCATTGCATGAATACTATGTGATTTGTCTAACAACTGTACATGCTGACTGGAATTTGTAGCAGCAAAATATAACGTTGTATAGTGATACCAAATCATAGTATATGTGACACTTTGGCGAAAGTTTTCTTGAATGAAAATGACTATTTATCATAGTTAAAATAATATCAGCCCACAGACCAACGTGAACATATAACTTAAACTTACTTGGGACTTAAAATATACTTATCGTGCATATTAACATGGACACCATGTGTATATATCATCAACATTACACTAATATGGCTGGTCATGTTTGCAATTTTTAGTACTGTCATATATTTAGTGCGGCCATCTTGTATTTTTGTTGCATCTCAGATTTCATATGTACTATTACAATTACAGAAATATATTGTTGTTGCATTATTACCACAGGAAATGTGTGCACATCCCCTCCAATTACAATCATAAAGAAATATGTATATGCACACTTTATAGTATGTTTACTTTTTTGGCGGCCATTTTGGATTTTTCGCAACTTCAATTTCATTTATACTATTTCAATTGCAGACATATATTTATGATGCTTATTACAAATGTAGCACAAAACAAACGTGTGCATATACATGTACCCTCAAAATCGTCATCAAATGTAGGTTTGTGTGCAAATAATAGTGTGTTCATGTTTCTGGCGGCCATCTTGGATTTGAAAAAGAATGCTAAGCTATGAAGACACACCACACATGGTGGATTTTGATACTAGACGACATGTTCTAGCAAATAATGCCAAGAAAGTATTGTAACCGAAAAAACCATGAACTAATCGTAGTGCCTGTCACAAGAAAGTGCCGAAAATTTTCAATTTGGCAGCCATTTTGTTTATGCTAATTAGATAGTCAAAAACTCAAAATTCAGCTTGGCAACCGGGCTAGTTGAATTCAGCATACCTTAATTATGTTAAAAAGTCAGGTTGCCAACTTTTACTAAAAAATGCTTCTAGGATTCACATTTCATAGAAATACGTCTAGTCTAATCAAAAACATGCTTTGACAGCAATTTAGAATCATTTCCAGCATCTGTGCCACAGGAAATTACTGTGAACCCGGAAATAGTTGAATTTCGCTTCCGCGTATGAAAGCGAAAGTAGAATGTTTTTTTTTTTACTTTCAAGTACTTTGCCTTCGAAAAACTGGAAAGTAAAACTATCTAGTTGGACATTTAGATCAGATTGTGTTCCAAGTCAAACTTGCACAAGCGACCACGTGCATTAAGCGACTTTTGTCTTATGCGACCACTTTCAATTTCCCCCGACCATTTGCCCTATATAATGACAGTGAATTAAACGACTTTTCCTTAACGCGACCAGCAGTCAAATATTTTGTAACTGACAGTAAATTTTGTTTGCATTAAACGACCATTAATTGACAGGATGTCACTTTCTCAAGGTGAAATTAGCCTCAAGCGTGTGACAAACAAAGGAAACAAATCCCCTGTCACTGTCAAAGTGTGAATGGTGCATTCTTTATGATTATTGACCTGAAACCTCGTTCTGATTCGCTGTTTCCTTAGTAATTACGAAAGGGAATTAACTCATCGTCGCTTAGCATATGGGAACAACAGGACTGGTCGCTTAGCACATGGGAAAATATGTGTTAAATGCGTTAAATAAATAATTATTCTATCAGCTGGTTTGGTTGTTTGGTTTGGTTGTCAGTCAACGACACGTAAAATTGGCCTCCTATAATTCAGAAAAGTGCACAGTAAACATTACCGGTAGTATTTTAATGTATTTATTTCTATGTTATTGTTTAATATTCGTGATTTCTTTTATTCCGAATATTAAACCATATAACCGGATATACCAGTACCTGGATTTCCATTTTTGTATTTTTTATGTTAAGAGACCATTGTTCTAAGTGACCATTTTTGGTGTCTCCCTTGGGTGGTCGCTTAATGCAAGTTTGAATGTACGCACTGGGAATTTATTAGAGGAAATGATTTAGAGAAAATCGGCGAGAAATTGGGGGTGGGAGTTTATTAGCCCACAGGCCTGTATAGTGGTATTGGCAAACAGTGTAGATCCAGATGAGCCGGCTCGTGACGAGAAGTCTCATCAGGATCTGCACTTTTTGCAAGTAATTTTCATATTTTTGAGAGCAAAAAACACCCCCTTTTCATAAATGGACTAGTCTGAAAATCATTTTGTGAAGATTGGATTGGTCAGAAAATTGACATATCAAAATCCATTCCAGTTACTTAGGGGTGAAAGGGTTAAGAGCATTAGAAACTGTCGGCACACGAATGCCCCTGCTGGCAGCCAAGGAAAACAAGGCACATTTGAGACACGTCGTGTGATTTTGTACCTGCGGAATTATGTAAACGTATTTCATGAAATTACGCAATGTCCGAAGGTACAAAATCACATGGCACATCTCATTTTAAAACACAGAGGGCCAGAGAAGTGTGTATTTGTCACAGCACAAAAGCAGATCATCAGAGCAATGGGTGTATGACATAGAAGCAGATCCTTGCAAGGAAACAGACATTATAAGACACTTACCCGAGGTTTGAATGCGACCTTGACCTGGGGCTTAGCGGGGGCAGGACAATCGTGGATTTGTTGCAGCGCGATAGAGAACCATTAGAGCAATGTGTGTGTGAAATATCAAGCAGATCCGAGCAAGGCAACATAAATTATAAGACATTTACGCGAGTATTAAGGTTTTGAATGCATCAAGTATGTGACCTTGACCCTGGGCTTAGTGGATTTGTCACATGACGGTAGAGGACCATTAAAGCAATGCGTGTGTGAAATATCAAGCAGATCCAATCAAGGAAACATACATTATAACACATTTATCCGAGTGTTCAGGTCAAGGGATTAGTGGGGACAGGACGATCGTGGATTTTTCGCAGGGCAGTAGCGCGGAGCATTAGATCAATGCGTGTGTGAAATATCAAGCAGACCCATGTAAGGAAACAGACATTATAAGACATTTACCCGAGCGTTTAAGGTTTCCAGATGGACGGATGGACAGACGGATGGGATGTACGGATGCCGGTGACACTATATGCCCCCTCACCATTCGGAAAATTCCTGTAGTAAGGAGCCCTGCAGAGGACGTAGAATTCTTTTTTATTCATTCGTTCACACGAAATAACAATTTGTTCCCTCAATTTAACAATTCGTTCCCACAAAATGACAATTTGTTCCCTCAAGTTAACAATTCGTTCCCTCGAATTAACAATTCGTTCCCATGATATAACAATTTGTTCCCACGAATTAACAATTTGTTCCAATGGGAACAAATTGTTATTTTGTGGGAACAAATTGTTAAATTGAGGGAACAAATTGTTAATTCGTGGGAACGAATTGTTAAATTGAAGGACGAATTGTTATTTTTCATGGGAACAAATTGTTATTGCGTGGGAATAAAAACTATAAAATGTGTTCATAGAACACGGATGCCCTACATACCGCTTTGATAATAAATGTGGCAAAATTCCAAGTCCAGAAAGGGATATAATCCATGGCCCGGGGGTCAAATAAAAAATTGAAACATAAACTTTGTGCATCTACTCATCATAAGGAAGCTACATACCAAGTTTCAGTGGTGTAGCTATTATGGTTTAAAACTTTTACGACTTACAACAGCAGATAGTACTGTACGAGACCAAGTGGGTGGGGTATTGTTTTTTGCAATGGGCATTTTTTTGTGTCACAGGTCCAAGTCATCCACATGTGGCTGTGACAGGAGAGATGGACCAACGGCATTTTGTATCCAGTCAACTCCTGGGATGCTATATTACACTGGCGCCATAATAAGTACAAGTTATTGTTCACATATTGGATTTTAATGAAATAAATGCGAGGGAGTGCTAGCATTTAATTCCTGATAAATCCAATATGTGAACAATAACATACTTATAGTTCAGCCAAGTGTACAATGCAATGTCCCAACCGAGTATTAATTTTCAATTTCCTGTCGAACAGGTAATCATTAAATCTGGCAATCATGAGCGGCAGTGGGGGGGGGGGGGGGGGGGGGTGGGGGGGTGGGGCGGATGCACCTCCCCCCCCCCCAGTGGGGTAACCGCGGGTGCAGTGCCCCACGCCCCTTATCGGGAAAAGGAGGCCCATGCGCTCAGCCCCCTTTCTCGAAGCACCTATGTCGCTTGCTAATTGCAACGGAGAGCCAGTGATACCCACCGATGCGAGCCCACGCCCCTCACCAGCCAAGGGCTCGCCCCGAGCGCAAGTCGGACGATGCACAAGTGGCCCACCAAGCCAAATTTCAAGCAGACGGCAATGTTCAGCCGTTATGTTTTATTTACAATTGCACGGTTTACCTACAATCTGACTGGATCTACAGTGATTTGCAAATGTTGTCGATAACTGATATTATCAGCTGGGCCCACAAGGTATTTGCCTGCGCGAGTTCGAGTCTCGCACTGGGCAGTCTTTTTTTTGCCATTTTTTTATTATCAGCTGGGCCCACAAGGTCACATGTTAAATTCCCATAAGAAATTTTATTTTTGTATTGTCATAAAAGTGTGTGTTACAATACAATCTCGCTATCCAGTTCAATGTAAAATCAACAAGAACAATTATAACATGAATGATCATGTTATAAAAGAACGCTTTGAGTGTATGTTATTATTATTGAGGCCAAC
>CM055277.1:68047476-68169099 GCA_029237695.1 Conchocele bisecta
ACCATGAGTTTGTGTTTTAGACTCAAGACTTGAGATGTATCTATTAGGCAGTATATGTTAGTTTTATGTACTAAATCAGTTGCCAAACATGTTTTTGTGTTTGAAAAAATCGGAAAATTGTAATACTGAGCCGTTCAGGGCCTTTAACCCTTACACCGCAATCTCAATGTTTCTTCAGCTGCTGTTTATTTTCTATTTTCCATTTTTATCATAAAAATTCAAAAACATGCTTTGACAGCACTTTATAATAATTTACAACATGCTTTGACAGCACTTTAGAATCATTTCCATTGGAAATGATTCTGAAGTGCTGTCAAACCATGTTTTTATTGAGAAATAAGGCAAGATGTAAAAAAGCAACAGCAGACGACAATTGTTGTGTGTAGCGGTCTAAGGTTTAATATTAATTTAAAATAAAGGAACCGTAAAGGAACCATAAAAAAATTACTTTGGTTCTGTGACAGGGGGTTTGAGAATGTGACGTGGGAGGACAGATTTTTTAAATATACATGTACATGAATTTTGATTGTTTGATGTCGCCAGATGAATATAAATGTTCTTTAAAGTTACTATAACCTCTTTAGACTTGAAATAAAAAAAATTCTCGTCAAACATGGTTGAGCATGGTAGTGTATTTCATTGCTCATGTTGGCAATTTATAGTACTATCATATTTCTCCATAACAATAAAATACTCGACGCGCAGAGATATCCGAGAACCAAAGAACTTTTTTCATGGCTTTATTATTACATTTGTGGTATGGATCTTTCAAAATATGTATCGATACAGTATCAATACACTATTCTGCCAGTTCTAAAAATTACGAGTGCCCGCTATACACCATTAGTGATATACATTTACCCCACGTATTGATCGCCATTAGTATACATATTATATCGGCGTAAATTTTCACACTGACATCAGGGGCGTTAACGGACATTAAAACGTTAACGGACATTACTATTTATTCTCTGCATTTATTTTTTGACATGCAATGATCATATTTTATAATCTGTTGAAAATATTATTGTTTCAGGTGACGCATTTAATTAGTATAAATAATTTAAAAAATATTATGAATAATTTGCATATGAAAGTCACGATCAGTAAAATAAATATTACTAAATGAGCATACCTGTATAGTGGGCTGCGACTTGTCATTTTTAGAACTGGTGGAAGAGTGACACAATTATACATTTACTTAATTCCTCCCTAGTGAAAATGTGACTGAGATTTCACTGAAATTCACTGAGATTATCATATCCCGGTGTTATTTCCAAATCTCAGTGAAATTCGATGAAATCTCACTGAATTTCAGTGAAATCACAGTGAATTCCCGGTTCAGCTTCCAAGTGAAATTTCACTGAGAATCTCAGTGACATTTCACTTAGAATCTCAGCGAGATTTCAATGAAATAATGATCATTTCCCGATCCCGAACAAGCAGCAAAAAAAAAAAAAAAAATTGTTTTTGCTGTCCAAATATTGAGGGGGCGGTCGCCACTTGTCCCGGACAAGTGACTTGACAAAAGTGACTTGTCCTGGAAATTATAATTTACGTATACATATTCCGGGGAGTCCACTCATTTGACCGTCTCGAAGATGAAATCACGTCTATATTTACAATATTTAATGTCTATCAGTATGTTCGCGGAACGGTATAATAATCTTTTTGAAATTTCAGTTTTTTTTTGTTGGCAACAGCTTGTTAATCGCTAATTACACTGCAGCTCCATTATAACGCGATCGCGTATAGCGTATAGCGCGATCTCCATTATAACGCGGGTATCTCGTGGATCACAAACAAATATTAAAAAAATAAAGAAAAAGGAAAAAAAATCAAATAAATCAAAAAAAATCGTCGGACGTCGTAGTCATCGTGTAATTAGTTGATTCGTGATTTCTGTAAGTTTATTCAAACAACGACATTCAAAAGTACATGAAATAATTATTATTAGTATGTTAGCAAATGTAATACCTTTAATCAGGTAATCATGTTAATATGCATACAATGCAGTATCCGTGCCAGGGGATATATGAATTCCAAATCCAGATGCGATTACACCCGACACATATTACACAGACGAGATTTGTGTGATGCTTTGTGCAAAAAAATTGATACACCCAGCTGTGTGTACAGGTGTTTATTGTACGACCTCATTCAGCACGAGGCTGTAAACTGTGTGACCTTTAGGCTATGTTTTGAAATGTTACTGATTGGTCAACACGTCTTTTGATGTCCCACAGACGTCGCGAACGTGCGACTTTCATCATCGCATCACGGGGCAATCATACAGTAACCCATTTCATGCTGAGGATACACTTATGTTGCGGACAAATATTTTCCTTCTATGAACTCAGAAGTATATGCCGCGACCACCATTTATTCCGTCTGTCGAGACGGTTCAAATGAGTGGTCACATCGAATACTTTCATTGAGAAATAACAAAAATAATAATAATAATTTCATACCGTAAATGTGTATTCCGAAAGGTCTATCGCCATATTTCGCCGATATCGATTTCCAAAATATTTTCCGTAAATGGTGTTGACAAGTTGACACAAACTTCAGAGTTCATGCGGAATTGTCGATGGGATTATGCTTTCAAATTCGAATAAATTAATCTAATCAGGGTCACAGCTAGTATATCACTTTTCTTGCTATATACACAGTATAGCAGCTTCTGTGTAAGTGTGTATCGCCACAGGGAAGCCGACACACGCCCTAGGCGTTATCGATCGATGAAATGTTACAATTTAGGATTAGTCTAGTGAAGAAAACAGGCTTGTGGTGGGACGTTTCAACGGAAAATAGTGACTTGCCCGGGACTAACTTTCAGCATAGAGCCACTTGCCCGAGACCAAAACCGACTTGTCCCGGGCGTCGGGCGTGCCGATTTGTACAGCCCTGCTGCTGCCCACGTTCCGAAGCCACTGTATTATAATTATGTGTCATAAATATTGTTTTATCATGTATTAACTTAATTGGATAATTAACTGGGGATTAACCAACTCGATCCCACTGATAAAAATGTGCAATGTCTGCGAGTGCTTTGGTACTAGCTACCGGCTTAGAAATGATTTGCGGGCTGTTTATATCTCATGATATGGATTTTGATTGACAGAAAATTGAATGACGTACACCGAGACATTTGCATAATTAACATAGGACTTGCCTACGCGACGTAAATAATCCCAAAAATAGTTACGGCCTCGTCGCCCATCAAATCATTAAATTATCCATATTATGCATATATTTATGAAAATTACAAAGAAATATCTTTTATTTGATACTAAATTTGTGTTTCGGAACCTAATATTGAACTTCGCATTCAATTTTTCAAATGTACCCTTCCGCGCAAATTCTGTCCACTCGCACGCGGGCGCCATTTTGGAAAATCAAAATCCTATTCGCGGTATACCTGGTCGAGAAAATCTACCAACAGTTCGATCTACAAAGCGTTGATTATTCCAGACATGTTGTAAATTTAAGGTAAGTATCTTAACTGTAGTTTATTGATGTTTTCTGTCACAACTAGATTGGTCAGTAAGCGAGGCTTACGGAATATACCCCCCGCGTGGGCCCAGGTACCCCTAAAATATGTACAAATTTCCAAGTGTGTGGGCTTGTGACCTTGACTCTGGGATTAGCGCGAGCGGCATGAACGTGAATTTGTCACAGGGTGGTAGAGGTCCATTGGAGCAATGAGTGTGTGAAATGTGAAGCAGATCCGAGCAAGGAAATAGAAGTTATAACCGATTTCTCTGATGTTAAGTTTTGTAAAGAGACTACCGTATAACCTCGAATTAACGCCCCCGGAGGCGTTACATTTTACAAAAGGGGGGGGGGGGCGTTTATTAGCCATTAAAAAAAAAAAAAAAAAAAAAAAAAAAAAAAAAAAAAAAAAAAAAAATTACCAAAGACCGCCAATTTCAAACACAAATAAGGATTTAAGGATTATTTGTGTTTGAAATTGGCGGTCATTGGTAAAATTATTATTATTTTTATTTTTTATTGGGGGGGGGGGGGGGGTGGGGGGGGGGGGGGGGGGGGGGGGGGGGGGGGGGGGGGGGGGGGGGGGGGGGGGGGGGGGGGGGGGGGGGGGGGGGGGGGGGGGGGGGGGGCGTTTATTAGCCAGTAAAAATGAAGAAAAAAAAAGAAAAAGAAAAATTACCAAGGACGTCAATTTCAAACACAAATAAGGATTTAAGGATTATTTGTGTTTGAAATTGGCGGTCATAGGTAAAAAAAATTATTTGTTTTTTTTTTTTATTTGGGGGGGGGGGGGGGGGGGGGGGGTTTGGGGGGGGGGGGGGGGGGGGGAAATTAGCTAGTAAAAAAAAAAAGTATTACCAAGGACCACCAATTTCAACACAAATAAAGATTTAAAGACTATTTGTGTTTGAAATTGGCGGTCATTGGTAAAAAAAAATAAAAAATTATTTGGGGGGGGGGGGGCGTTTATTATTAGACATTAAAAAAAAAAAAAAAAAAAAAAAAAAAAATTGTTTTTTACCAAGGACCGCCAATTTCAAACACAAATAAGGATTTTTTTATTTTTTTTATTTGGGGGGGGGGGGGGGGGCGTTTATTAGGAGGGGGGCGTTAAGCCAAGGTTATACGGTATGTATGTGACGTTGACCTCGAGATCAGCGGGGATTTGTCACAGCATATGAAATATTAAGTATTTTCCATGAAAGAAATAGAAGTTATAACATATTTCTCTGATGTTAAGTTTTGTAAAGAGACTAAGTATGTGACCTTGACCTTGGGAGCAGCGGGGGTTGGACACTCGTAGATTTGTGACAGCATGATAGTACAACCTTAGAGGAATGCACAAGTGAAATAATAAGAATTTTCAATGAAGGAAATAGAAGTTATAACTTATTTCTCTGATGTTAAGTTTTGTAAGAGTATTTGACCTTGACATTGGATCAGCGGGGGTTGGGACGGTCATGGATTTTGCACAGCATGGTAGTAGAGCCTTACAGGAATGCATGTGTGAAATATTAAGCATTTTATTTTAAGATGAAGGAAATAGAAGTTTATAACAATATTTCTCTGATGTTAAGTTTTGTAAAGAGACTAAGTATTTGACCTTGACCTTGGGATCTGCGGGGGTTGGACGGTCGTTGGATTTGGCACAGCATGGTAGTAGAGCCTTACAGGAAGGTCATGTGTGAAATATTAAGCATTTAGAGGATGAAGGAAATAGAAGTTATAACAATATTTCTCTGATGTTAAGTTTTGTAAAGAGTATTTGACCTTGACATTGGGGATCAGCTCGGGGGTTGGACGGTCATGGATTTTGCACAGCATGGTAGTAGAGCCTTACAGGAATGCATGTGTGAAATATTAAGCATTTTAGATGAAGGAAATAGAAGTTTTATAACAATATTTCTCTGATGTTAAGTGTAAAGAGACTAAGTATTTGACCTTGACCTTGGGATCTGCGGGGGTTGGATTACGGTCGTGGATTTGGCACAGCATAGTAGTAGAGCCTTACAGGAAGGCATGTGTGAAATATTAAAGCATTTTAGAGATGAAGGAAATAGAAGTTTATAACAATATTTCTCTAATGTTAAGTTTTGTAAAGAGACTAAGTATTTGACCTTGACTTGGGATCTGCGGGGGTTGGACGGTCGTGGATTTGGCACAGCATGGTAGTAGAGCCTTACAGGAATGCATGTGTGAAATATTAAGCATTTTAGATGAAGGAAATAGAAGTTATAAGAATATTTCTCTGATGTTAAGTTTACGGACTAAGTAATTGACCTTGACCTTGGGATCTGCGGGGGTTGGACGGTCGTGGATTTGGCACAGCATGGTAGTAGAGCCTTACAGGAATGCATGTGTGAAATATCAAGCATTTTAGATGAAGGAAATAGAAGTTATAACAATATTTCTCTGATGTTAAGTTTATCCGGACGGACGGACGGACGGACGGACAACCTGACTCCAGTATACTCCCCCTCAACTCGTTGCGGGGGGTATAAATATGATGTTTAAACGGTTTAAATTATCATTAAATTGCCATCCGAAAGGCCGATGATTGCAACTTTCTGCTTCGACGAAAAGTGCGAAAGTTTTGTTTCACGATTTACGTACGAAATCGATATATTCTGATGGAATCCTTTGATGTCGAGAACTAATAATGTTTATTACATTATTAATTATTTATTTCAATCTGATTTGGCTAACTCTATTGTAAAAAAAAAGTAAACAAAATCCGTAAATATCTTGGAGAATTTCCGCGATTTCGTACCTACGTAGTTTCGTCCTTTTGCAACTTTTTCCAATCGATGTTACCGGAACCCGAATTTCGTGATATTTCAGTTGGGTATTAACTAAATATGCATAATTTATGCACATCGAAGTTCACAAATGGGTATTTTAAGTGAATTTAAAGTTTTATTTATTTACTATTCTTCTAAAATATTGACATAAATCATTAAATGTTGTTTTGAAACATGTATTTTATTTTTGAAAGCAAACTGTTTTATTTTGGAGGCAATGAAACATTGTCATAGGTAACAAAAAATAACTTGCAATTATATATCCTCATTTGTAGCTGTGAATGGAGAAATGGGGCATATGGGATTTGTTAGCAGTGCAGATCCTGATCAGACTGCGGATGCACAGGCTGATCTGAATCTACACTAGACACAAAACCCATAAGCCCATTTCTCCAGCCACAGACACTAATTATGAGGGGCCGGGGGGGTGCCATTAATACCTGTAACCCACCTTCTTTCCCTACTACCGTCGCTCTGCCACACAATTTCATATATTTTTCAGCAGTGAAAGACGAGCATGGATTATCCCGGCCCATACTGCCAGTCTCTGAACCTGACTACACAAGACGTTGCATCAAGGACATTCACAAACATAAAAACCTTGTCAAATGGACTGAAGACTTATTGCAGAGAAAAAAAAAGGCTAAAAAAAACTAAAAAAAAAAACATGAACTGAAATATGAAAGTGAAGCCGGCCGCAGACATGTATCCATAACTTGGATAAATTTACATTAAGAGTTAATTCTAGTTCGAGTTATTTTTATTTCACTGAAATAAAGTGGGATCTCACTGTAATCTGGTGAGATCCCAGTAAAATTTTGAGAAATCCCGATGAGATCCCACTGAAATCTGGCGAGATCCAGTGGGATTTCACTGAAATAAAGTGGGATCTCACTGTAATCTGGCGAGATCCCAGTGAAATTTTGATTTTGAAATCCCAATGAGATCTCAGTGGGATTTCACTGAAATCTGGCGAGATCCCAGTGGGATTTCAACCAAATTTTTCAGTGGGATTTTAACAAGATCTCACCAGGATCACAGTGGGATTTTACTGAAATTCCAGTGAAATTTCACCGAGATCCCAATGGGATTTCACTGAAATCCCATTGGGATTTCAACCAAATTTTTCAGTGAAATCACATTGTGATTTCACTGAAATCCCATTGGGATTTCAATGGGATTTCGTTCACATTTTCACTAGGGCTATAAAGAACATTTTGTGCATACTGAGTGGGCATGTAAATGTGCCTTTAACCCTTACAATGCTGAATTAATTTGTGTCGTCTGCTGAATATTTTTTATTTTTCCATTTTTTACATCAAAAACATGGTTTGATAGCAATTTAGAATCATTTCCATTGGAAATGATTCTAAAATGCTGCCAAACCATGTTTTTACTGAGAGAAAAGACAAAATATGAATTATCAGCAGACGACTATTTTCGGTTCCCGCCTTCTAAAGGTTAAGGAATTGGCCTAACATTTTCTGTCTTGCATTCTCAGTTCTGCTGCTGTTGGCAAGTCAGGTGAGCACAAGTGAAGGCTACAATGACGTTACAACCAACAACGGTTTTTGGGGAATGATGCAAAACCTATGGCAGCGTGCCGTCAATTTCGTGGCTGGGGTCATTGCGTATATACCAATACCAATGATGGAGTGCTTGGGGAAATTGAAATGCTTCGCTACAGATGAAGACAATGGGTAATTTGATTTGATTTATTGGTGTGTAAGTGTCTATCAACAGCTAAGGTCATTTAATCCCGCATTTAACCTGCTGCATGGGGTTGGGGGGGATGACAAAATCAGAACGGAATATTTACATTGTTTATAAATATATATTCAGCCCTAAAATTAGAACCACCTGACCTGGTGCCAGGCCCATACCACACAAAAGTCACTTGGGCCCTGGTCTTCCCCTAAACGTAATAAAAATTACGAAGAATCATAATACTCACATAAGGGGTATAACCAGTAGCCCATTTCACCAACATACAAAGTACATTTTTGTAGCAAAGTATACTTTTCTAGCCAAGTAAACTTTGAGGAAGAAATTTTAAATTTTAGGATAAATTTATTAATTTTTATTATACTGAATTTATTACATTATCACAGTCATTTTGGCTGTGATAATGTAATAAATTCAGTATAATAATTCTGCATACTTTTAATCATCAAATATAATTTATTATTATGTAGTTGTTAGTTTTATAGGAAATAATGCATTTCAGGAAAAATAAATGATTACTCCCTCAAAGTATACTTTGCTAGAAAAGAATACTTCACAATGCTGATGAAATAGGCTACAGATTCAACTGTCACATACAAGAAATGCCAACGACGGCCGTGACTATGGCAGGCCGTCAAGTATCTTATTTTTTCCTATTTTTTTAGCAATTCCTATTTGTTCCTATTTTCTGACCAAATGTTCCGATTTATCCTATTTGTTTGGCCTTTTTGAAAAACCACACACATTTTTGCCCAATTTAACTATGAACATGGAAGTGAAATTGACTATATAGATACAAACTGTACATTAATGTAACATAACTACACAACTACAATTGCATAACACTAGTATTCAACTGTGTTAGATGGCTATGGCAATCTTCTGTGCCATTTTCCAGCAGGTCGTCTTTCAAATTGTGCCTAAATTTGCATTAGTCCATTAACCCATTACAGACGGGATACACATATAGTAGTATGAGTCTTTAGAGAGATAAATATCCCTACTTTCTTTATTTCCTTTCGAAAGTATATGTTGTAACCACTCATTTGAACCGTCTCGACGAGACGGTTCAAATGAGTGGTAACAACATATACCTTTATCGATGAATGAACAAAATAATGAGATTTTTTCAACAAAAATCATAGTATCCTTAGGCTTAAATGGGTTAACTGTTCATTAGTATTTTGTACATGTAGTTTGTAAATGGGAAGGTAAGAACTATTTACTGACCTACATACAGAAGATTGAAAGTCATTAGCGTTCCTAATGCCACCAGTGCTGCTTTTTATAACCCCAGCATATAAAGTATGTTGAAGGGTATATAGTTTTCTAATTTCTGTCCGTTCATTTGTAACATTTGCGTGAAAGATTTTCAGTACTTTATGTCTCTGCAACTCCATTACCGATTGACTTTAAAATGTATAAGCATATGTATTATCCTCCATATATTCATTGGCCCTCACATACATCTTTGGCATTTTTGTATGCGACAGTTGTATATGGTTATACCCTTTATGTGTATTACGATGATTATCCCCTCGCCGATCTAGGCAAGAGGGGATATATCGTTAGTCCATGTACGTACGTACGTACGTACGTTTCAATAACTCATAAACCGCTTCACCGATTTTAATAATATTTGGTCACAATGTGTGTCTAGGGATGGTCTTTTTTTTGCATACGACCCACGTCTGACCGCCCAAGGTCACTGAGGACTTTATTTCTTTTTATTAAGGCTGCCAGTGAGGGGATTAGCTTTGTTTAACAATGCCAGTTCTTGTTTGTAATCCTATTACTTTTAGGGGAAGGGGTCAAGTGACTTTGGTGTGGTAAGGACCTGGCAACAGGTCGGTTTATTCTAAGTTCAGGGCTGAATATATTTTGTATGTCCCACCACGATAGTCATTTGACCTTGACCTTGGGCATGTGGACCACATGGGCAAGCTATAGAATGAAAATATGGATGATGAATAAGAAGTATTGGATGTTGGAAGTAAATTGGAGTAAGTGTTGTGGAGATATAAGGTATGTAAAAACTTTAACACAAATTTCAAAGTCATTTGACCTTGACCTTGGGCATATGGACCAGATGGGCAACCTATGGAATGAAAATATGGATGATGAAAAAGAAGCATTGGAAGTTGAAAGTAAATTGGAGTAACAATTGTGGAGATATAAGGTATGTAAAAACTTTAACGCATATTTTATAATAACGCAAACTTATAAGTCATTTGGCATTGACCTTGGGGCACAGGGGCTGCATGAGTGGGACACAGAATGAATATATGGATGATGCCCAATAAGCATACAAAGTTTCAAGCAAATCTGACTTACTGTTACAGAGATAGTAGGTATGTGAAAACTTTAACGCAAATTTTGACAGAAACTTTAACGCAAACTTCTAAGTCATTTGACCTTGACGCACAGAATGAATATATGGATGATGACCAATAAGCATTAAAAGATTCAAGCAAATCCAACTTATGGTTACAGAGATAGTAGGTATCTGAAAACTTTAACGAAATTTTTACTGAAATTTAACGCAAACTTCATTTGTCATTTGACCTTGAGCACATGAGTGGGATACAGCATGAATATATGGATGATGACTAATAAGCATATGAAGTTTCAAGTCAATGTGACTTATGACTGCAGAGATATAAGGTATTTAAAAACTTTAACACAGATTTCGGACTGAGACACGTACATGTAAGGACGCACGGACACCCGGACGGTCATTGTGATCAATATGTCTCACTTACCGCAAGCGGGCTCGACAAAAATTCTGTGTCTTTATCACAGAGGCGATGGGCACGTTGATAGGATAGTGTAACATACTATATTCACAGGCGATTGAACTCCACACCTACATGTACATACCCCATTTAGATAAATCAATCTGGTCCGACCATACTACTATTATTTATTGGTCATATTTATTTTTACTTAGGACGTTGGGAACATTTTCAAATATTATTGACACATTTATGTAGTTTATTTATTTAATTTATTATTCAATCGACAACGACTTGTTTGTCACATCGGGTCAAATTGGGTCACCGGAAGTAGTTGGTTTTCATGCCGATTGCAACTTAACCCTTTGAATCCGAAATCCCGCTATATCGGTTTATGCAAAAAGTGCAGATCCAGATGAGCCGGCTCGTACATGTAACGAGCCGTCTCATCAGGATCTGCACTTTTTGAAAGTAATTATAATATTTTTGAGAACAAAAACACCCCCTTTTCATAAATGGACGAATCTGAAAATCATTTTGTGACCATTGGATTGGTCGGAACACTAGCATATCACAGTCCATTCCAGTTACTTAGGGTTGAAAGGGTTAAAGTACGGTTGCTATTTGATGAAGACGGCTATATGACCCATGTAATAACAAAGAAGAACAATTTGTGGTCAATATGTCACCATAATCATCACAATGCGGGTAGAATTGACCAAAATATTAATGTTCGTAGCTGACTTTTTTCAATAGTATCAGAGCTGCCAACCCCATGTCGGTCACATGAGGAACATGGAGAGAAAAGGGGGCTATTTTCCGGAACACCACATATGTTTTCAGTACTCACTTATATGCATAAATTAACTTTTTTTAGAGCCTTGGCCCTCGTTTCGGCCACCATGACCAACCGAAAAATCACAATTACACTGCTTGCAAGACGCAAATTCATCACCGCGCTTTGACAGGACCAAATTGGGCCATGTCTCGCTGTAATCATTGATGAACAGATGTGTTCTCCTAACTTCTTTCGATAAAAAATACCCAAATTCGTTGGCTGCACGCTTTGGAGCAGACATTTTATGAATTTACGTGATGAATAAATCAATATCGCTGAGCGCTTGAAACTACTTTTACTACACAACAAGAATCAAAATGGTAACCGCCTCGGCAAAAAAATAGGATTTATTGGCAGAATTGTGAAACGAAATTATTATTTCCAGATATTCCCGCGCTGATTTTTTTAAAAATCGTACTTTTTAATTGTTATCCGTACTTCCGTATTTCTAACGTATTTTCCGGAACAAATACGGAAAAATCGTAACAGTTGGCAGCTCTGTAGTATGCAAAAGCTTGCCAGCCTTTAAATTTATAATAGTATATAGTAACTATAGGGGGTGGGGGGGGGGGCTCTGAATGTGGAGAGGGGACTTCAATCGCCTGTGCTATACTAGACATGTAGAAAACAAAAACATTTGTATTCATTGTATGGTCAATATATTTACTTTAACAGGATAGTGTAATATACTGTTTTAGACAAGTAAAACACACAAAAAAACATTTGTAGTAATATTTATTTTAAAATAAATACATTTACTATAAAATGACTACAAATGATTTTGTTTTGTGCATATCTAAAACAGTATATTACACTATCCTATCAACATGCCGCCCACCTGCCGCCCACCTGCCGCCCACCTGACATTTATCATACATTGTTCAGCGCTCCAGATAAGCTGCGTATTTGTTTAAATACCCAATTAAAATTGCCAAAACCCAATTGAAATCAGAAGTAGCGAGTATCAAAAAGCAATAAAAAATTTGTGGTACATGTAGCTTTATCATGCTGCAGAAAACAATAATTTAAAAAGACCACAAATATAGCATATTTTTCTTATTTTCCATGAAAACACATCTAATGAAATGCCAAGACATGTTTTCATTTCGAAGCAAACTATTAAATAATATCTGTTGAGACATGTGTAAACAGTAGTGTGATTTTATTTTACCCAATTAAAATTTTGAAATACCCGATTGCTTCAGAAATGATGGAGTGACCAAACTCAATTACTAATTCCTTATCTGGAGCCCTGATTGTTACATGACTGCCGTTGTTCGACACAGCTCACAGCCATGTTCAAACGAACAGCGCATGCTCTTTGACCATGGCTGTAGACAATGCTCGTTTCGGGGCCAAGCCAACAAGTACGTAATACACGTCTCATGACGTTGCTAGAACACGCCATTACGTCACCAGTAGCCTATTTCATCAACATTGCAAAGTATACTTTACTAGCAAAGTATACTTTGAGGGAGTAATCATTTATTTTTCCTGAAATGCATTATTTCATATAGAACTAACAAATGCATATATTTCATGATTAAAAGTATGCAGAATTATTATACTGAATTTATTACATTATCACAGCCAAATTGGCTGTGATAATGTAATAAATTCAGTATAATAAAAATTGATAAATTTATCATAAAATTGAAAATTTCTCCCTCAAAGTATACTTTGCTAGAACACGCCATTACGTCACCAGTAGCCTATTTCATCAACATTGCAAAGTATACTTTACTAGCAAAGTATACTTTGAGGGAGTAATCATTTATTTTTCCTGAAATGCATTATTTCATATAAAACTAACAACTGCATATATTTGATGGTTAAAAGTATGCAGAATTATTACACTGAATTTATTACATTATCACAGCCATTAAATGGCTGTGATAATGTAATAAATTCAGTATAATAAAAATTAATACATTTTTAAAAACATTGAAAATGTCTCCCTCAAAGTATACTTTGCTAGGAAAGTATACTTTGCAATGTTGATGAAATAGGCTACAGACCAGTTCACGGGCGCACTGAAATTTTGAATTTGACGCGGCTGCATCACGTGACATGTATGTGTATATCAGCTGTTTGAATGCAGCATATTATCAAAGTACCGAAAATATGTTCAAATTACACGATATTTCCAACGGAAATGTAACAATAACGTTCGACCATGTCCAGCCATGGACTCGGGAACTGTTTGAACCCGCGGCCTACGGTTCCCGAGTGCCACGATAAACGCTTACCCATGGCTGGGCATTATTGAACCTTGTATTTAACCCATGACAATTCCGTGGCACTCGGGAACTATTTGAACCCGCGACCTATATTTTGCATCCCTTTGCAGCAAATGTCTGTGGTACTTGATACAGTGCCTCATCAAACACGGGGTTGGTATCTACAACTGTCTGTATGACGTGGCAGGCGAAGTCGGCATCAATGTCGCCTACCACGGCTGGAATATCCCCAACTATAACTACAGAGAGCTCACGCAGAACGTGCTGTCTTGTGGCGGAATTGATGAGCGTTTCTACTTGGGAGTGTTTTTCAACAATGGAAAATAACTCTATCCCACACTAGGCGAGACGTCGAATGGGCGTTTGCATTTAAATACAAGGGCGGATTCAGGTAGGGGAAAACCTGGCGCCCCCACTTCCTAAAATTTGTTGAATAAAGATGTTTTTGCTCTAAAATGCGCCAGAACACAGCAAAATGGGACGTAGAACTAAAAAATATTCCGGAGGGCATACCGCTGGACCCACCTAGCAGTCTCCCGAGCTAAACTCGGTCGACGACTGAGCAGTGCTAGCTCGAAAATATACATGTAGTAAACAAGTTCAATTAAGAAGTCCACGGCCCCCCCCATGTAAAGTTTGTAAACTGAAATCCTGGATCCGCCCCTGGAATACATGTATAGAGAAGGTGTAAATATTAAAAATTAAATATATGAATTATACTATTATTTAGATAAATGATAACAAAGTTGTTGCTGGAAGATCACATCTACGACTACGGACAGCTTGGATGGGACGCAGCGCTCCAGATAAGGAATTAGCAATTAGCGATTAGCAATTGAGTATGGTCACTCCATCATTTCTGAAGCAATTGGGTATTTCAACATTTTAATTGTGTAAAATAGAATCACACTACTGTTTACACATCGAAATGAAAACACATCTTGGTATTTCATTAGAATTGTCTCCTTTTGGAGACAATTCTAATGAAATAACAAGATGTGTTTTCATGGAAAAATAAGAAAATATGCTATATTTGTGGTCTGTTTGTTGTTTTCTGTAGCATGATAAAGATACCACAAGTTTTTCATTGCTTTTTGATACTCGATCACTACTTTTTATTTCAATTGGGTGTTTGGCAATTTTAATTGGGTATTTACGCAAATACGCACCTTATCTGGAGCTCTGGGACATATTGGTTTGTGGCAGAGCTGATCAGTATTACCACGACTGGGAAGTGTCTTTCTACAATGACAAATAAGCCTATCACTGTGCAAAGCCACCAACTACGACTCTGTACAACCCGGATGGGACATACCGATATTGTAATATTTACACTGTATTTTTAAGTCATAATGGAAACGCCAATTGTATTGAGTTTCTATCCAAGTACCGGCACATTACATAAGCCTAGTCAAGTCGCGCGGCATTGTTGATTCGTTAACGTTTGTTTGACGTCATTAAAATACATGACGTTGATTGTCGTAATTTTAATACCGTATTTTGAAACTATCAAAACGTGCAATGTAAATACAAGTACAGTAATACTACTGTCTGTTCCACGTTTTTCTGCCGACGAACTTTTGGCTGTTAAACACATTAAATCTAAAAAATATTTAAAAGTAAGTACTTTTTCATCAAAAAAGTCACCCTCCCCAAACAATTTTGTTTCATGAAATTCCATCAAATATTGATTTTATTGCAAAAAAAACATTTTCCTATGGGAATTTAACATGGGGAGTCAATTTCCTAAAAGAGCAAAAAACGAAAGAATTTCGACATTGACTCCGAAACCTGGCGAGATAGCCTGAAAATGATGTAACTAAGAAAACAAGTTAGATTTTGAAAATCAGTCCACAAATAAAAAATATATTTGAAAAAAATCTATTTTTAGCCCCCATACAAAAATAGTTTTTTTCGCAATAAAATCAATATTTGATTGAATTTCATCAAATAAATTTTTTTGGGAGGGGTACTTTTTTCTTATTGATAAAAAAGTACTTTAATACTTTTAAATATTTTTTAGATTTAATGTGTTTAATGGCCAAAAGTTTGTCGGCAGGAAAACGTGGAACAGACAGTAGATGGCCGCAGCCCGCATGTCGCTCCCGCCGAGGCTTTGATAGTATACAGAAAAACTTTCACCAAAAAAAATAACATGCACCAAAAACTTTAATCCGGATACAACTAGATTGGTCAGTAAGCGTGGGCCCAGGTACCCCTAAAATATGTACAAATTTCCAAGTGTGTGGGCTTGTGACCTTGACTCTGGGATTAGCGCGAGCGGCATGAACGTGAATTTGTCACAGGGTGGTAGAGGTCCATTGGAGCAATGAGTGTGTGAAATATGAAGCATATGTGACGTTGACCTCGAGATCAGCGGGGATTTGTCACAGCATATGAAATATTAAGTATTTTCAATGAAAGAAATAGAAGTTATAACATATTTCTCTGGTGTTAAGTTTTGTAAAGAGACTAAGTATGTGACCTTGACCTTGGCATCAGCAGGGGTTGGACAGTCGTAGATTTGTCACAGCATGATAGTACAACCTTAGAGGAATGCACAAGTGAAATAATAAGAATTTTCAATGAAGGAAATAGAAGTTATAACTTATTTCTCTGATGTTAAGTTTTGTAAAGAGTATTTGACCTTGACATTGGGATCAGCGGGGGTTGAACGGTCATGGAGTTGGCACAGCATGGTAGTAGAGCCTTACAGGAATGCATGTGTGAAATATTAAGCATTTTAGATGAATGAAATAGAAGTTATAACAATATTTCTCTGATGTTAAGTTTTGTAAAGAGACTAAGTATTTGACCTTGACCTTGGGATCTGCGGGGGTTGGACGGTCGTGGATTTGGCACAGCATGGTAGTAGAGCCTTACAGGAATGCATGTGTGAAATATTAAGCATTTTAGATGAAGGAAATAGAAGTTATAACAATATTTCTCTGATGTTAAGTTTTGTAAAGAGACTAAGTATTTGACCTTGACTTTGGGATCTGCGGGGGTTGGACGGTCGTGGATTTGGCACAGCATGGTAGTAGAGCCTTACAGGAATGCATGTGTGAAATATCAAGCATTTTAGATGAAGGAAATAGAAGTTATAACAATATTTCTCTGATGTTAAGTTTACCCGGACGCACGGACGGACAACCTGACTCCAGTATACCCCCCCACAACTCGTTGCTGCATTTACTGTAGTATGAAAGTTGGTCTGTTGCGTTTACTGTAGTATGAATTTCATAGTACAGTAAATGCAACAGTAGACGGTTTTATTACTTAACCCTTAGAATGCGGGAACCGAAAATAGTCGTCTGCTGTTAATTCATATTTTGTCTTTTCTCTCAGTAAAAACATGGTTTGGCAGCATTTTAGAATCATTTCCATTGGAATAGGAAATGATTCGAAAGTGCTGCAAAACCAAGTTTTTGATGAGAAAAATGGAAAATGGAAAATAAAAACTTTTCAGCAGACGACACAAATTAATTCAGCATTGTAAGGGTTAATTGCATTTTGATATGATTGTTTAGATACACGGCCTACATGTACATCATGATAACACCAGTGTTTAACCCTTACTACGCTGAATTAAATGTTGTCGTCTGCTGGAAATGTTATATTTTCAATATTTCTTGACAAAAACCTGGTTTTGACAGCACATGAGAATCGTCTCCAGTGCCTAATTAATTCAGCATTGTAAGGGTTAATTGCATTTTGATATGATTGCTTAAAAACACAGCCTACATGTACATCATGATGACACCAGTGTTTAACCCTTACTACGCTGAATTAAATGCTGTCGTCTGCTGGAAATGTTATATTTTCAATATTTCTCGACCAAAACCAGTTTTTTGTTAAGAAGTAAAGCAAAAATGAAAAACAGCAGACGGCAATTTCCGTCAACATTGGCTGTTCTATACAGGAAGTATAATTACCACATTTTGTAGAAAAATGGTTATACTGTTTTTGTCACAGGTGTCCCTTTGCAAATTTGCCTTATAAGTTGTATAATTTCTAAACTGTAATATATGGAGCTTAAAGGTAAAAATGCCCACTAAGTAGGCACAAAATGTTCTTTATATATCAGAGACAGCATCAAAGACATTTTCTGGCAAAATAAACATTCATTCACCATTACCCCACATATTGATTGGCATTATTATACATTTTATATAAGGCATAACTTTTCACACTGATATCAGGGGCGATAACTGAAATTCCTTAAAAATATTAACGGACATTACTACATGTATTTATTCTCTGTATTTATTTTTTGATGTGCAATTATCATACTTTATAATCTATCGAAAATATTATTTTTTCAGGTGACACATTTATTTAGTATAAATATCATGTCTCATTTGCATATGAAAATACCACCGCGCATCGCTACAGTATCACTAAAATAAAAATTACTAAATGATTATCTCTGTATAGCGGGCACTCGTAATTTTTAGAACTGGTGGAATAGTGACACAATTATACACTTATTTAATTCCTATAACAAACATTTTGTGCCTACCAAGTCGGCATGTACACCCTTAGACCTCTACTCACAACAATTGTCTTCTGCTGTTGCTTTTATATCTTGCCTTATTTCTCAATAAAAACATGATTTGACAGCACTTCAGAATCATTTCCAATGGAAATGATTTTGAAGTGCTGTCAAAGCAAGTAGTAAATTATTCTAAAGTGCTGTCAAAGCATGTTTTGATGATAAAATGGAAAATAGAAAATAAACAGCAGACGACAAAAAAAATAAGATAGTGCTCTAAGGGTAATACTTGATAATTCCAGCACAAAAATATTTACAAAATTCCCTAACATTTGATTGGCCCGTAGCAAGTCTCTGTCCAAAATTTATATCCCAGTAAACTCCCACGCCAAACTACTTTCCGTAATCGTGAGGCGCATTAAAATAATTCTTAAGAAAACGGAAAATAAACACATTTTCTTGAATGCTGGAATTATAAGGAATTAATGGCCTTTTTGTTGAATTTATCGGGGATATAAACTTGGAAAAGTCGCGGGAATATTCCCCCGACTTTTCCAAGTTTATACCCCGATAAATTTCACAAAAAGGCCATTCATTCCTATAGTATATCTTTTCTTTATAACGGAAGGGAGATACTGTAAATGAATTTCAATTTTAAATCGGACCCTTGGGACATGGATTATCTCCACTTTTGGACCTAAATTGTCTGTTGTCAGAAAGTGAGTATCTAATCAGAAGTGGTGAGTATCAAAATCAATGAAAACTTTGTGGTATCTTTATCATGCTACAGAAAACAATAAACAGATCCCAATTATAGCATATTTTCTTATGTTCCCATAAAAACATATCTTGGTATTTCCAAGGAGACAATTCTAATGAAATACCAAGATGTGTTTTCATTTAGAAGCAAACTAATCAATAATTGCTGTCTGTTGATGTGTAAACAGTAGTGTGATTCTATTTTACACAATTAAAATGTTGAAATACCCACTTGCTTCAAAAATGATGGAGTGACAATACTCAATTACTAATTCCAGTGCTCCAGATAAGGAATTAGTAATTGAGTATTGTCACTCTATCATCTCTGAAGCAATTGGGTACTTCAGCATTTTAATTGGGTAAAATAAAATCACACTACTGTTTACACATTAACAGATAGCAATTATTGAATATGAAATAACAAGATAAGATGTGTTTTCATGGAAAATAAGAAAAATATGCTATATTTGTGGTCTGTGTATTGTTTTCCGCAGCATGATAATGGTACCATATATTTTGTATAAAATTGTATTGCTTTTTGATACTCGCTACTTTTGATTTCAATTGGGTTGTTGGCAATTTTAATTGGGTATTAAAGCAAATATGCAGCTTATCTGGAGCTCTGTAATTCCTTATCTGGAGCCCTGCATTTCAATCATTTTTTTATTATAATCATCATTGGCACAACACTAAAGAGCACTCATGTTTCATGGATACTCATGTATTACTCAGCACAGGGGCGGATCTGGAAGGGGGGGTGTTCCGGGGTTTCAACCCCCCCGTTCAGCCACAGAGTTTACATTGATCACAGTTTACCACATGTTGGAGTCTGAATTTAAATGCCGTAAAACACAGGAAAGTGCATTTCGAAGAGCTCGAAAATAGGACAACCCTTGCAATAGAATGGTAACTCTTGCAATTACTCCCGTACCGTCCGTAGCTACATGTAGCTACGGACGGTACGGGAGTAGATTGCAAGTTACCTTCGCAACTAGACAATCCCCCCCCCATTCCCCAAATGCTGGATCCGCCCCTGCAGCATAACTGAGGTATGCCATGTGATTTTGTACCTTCGGACATATGCGTAATTTCATTAAATACATTTACAAGAATTTTCATAAATAAAGTCAAAAGTTGTACATGTACTCTGAAAATTTTGTAGTAAACTTTTGACACCATTTACGGAAAATATTGTGTAAATTTTGTAAACATATTTCATGAAATTACACAGATGTCCGAAGGTACAAAATCACATGGGGGAGTCTCAATTATGAGCACTATGTCTATCAGAGCTCCAGATAAGCTGCGTATTGCGTAAATACCCAATTAAAATTGCCAAAAACCCAATTGAAATCAGAAGTAGCAAGTATCAAAAAGCAATAACAAATTTGTGGTACCTTTATCATGCTACAGAAAACAATAACCAAACGACAAATATAGCATATTTTCCTTATTTTCCATGAAAACACATCTTGGTATTTCATTAGAATTCTAATGAAATGCCAAGACATGTTTTCATTTCGAAGCAAACTATTCAATAATTGCTGTCTGTTGATGTGTGATTTTATTTTACCCAATTGAAATTTTGAAATACCCAATTGCTTCAGAAATGATGGAGTGAAAATACTCTATTACTAATTCCTTATCTGGAGCCCTGGTCTGTTGTGAGGCACTGTGTCTGATATGATGTACATGTATCAATACCCTATTAAACTACATGTATGTGTGTGTTTGTTTTCCATTTTTTAAATGTGACTGACTTATATCAATCAAATAGTCCATGTTATTTGATCAATTCCCAAGAAGCATGATGTTGTTTACAGTTAATTGTTGTGTGTCATCCTGCTTTTAATTCTCTGTCAAAATTGTCCTTCTCATCAAAAACATGTTTTGCCAACACATTGATCAGATTTGTATGTGCTGTAAAAATGTGCTTGATGAGAGAAATGGAAATAGAGAATAGTAGGTTAGTGCCGTGAATGGGAAAAATATCCGGCAAGGCTCAAGAATTTCTTTATTTCTCATCAGAAGTATATGTTGTGACCACTCATTTGAACCGTCTCGCCGAGACGGTTCAAATGAGTGGTAACAACATACATGTATACTTTGGTTCAGAAATAAGGAAAATAGATAGAGAATAGTAGGTTAGTGCCGTGAATGGGAAAAAATATCTGGCAAGGCTCAGGAAACGGGATGGGCGTCCCATTCATGGCACTAACCTACTATTCTATTTATCCCGTCAACACCTACAAATTGCTGTAAAATGCAAAAATAGTATTGACTGGATATCAAAAATGTTTCACGGCACATACGCACTGTGTTGACGGGATAAAATGAAATATAAAGTCAGACAACAAAGTTTAATTCCATGTTTAAGGGGAGGTAATTCTGCAACCCAAGACAAGCAGTAAAACAAGTTGTCTGCCCATTCAAAATTGTCTTATTTCTCTTATCAGAAACATATTTTGCCTGCACATGAGAATCATTTCCCAGAACTAAAGATAGGGAGATAATTCTATACTGTCTGAAAAAGTCATGGTGCCAGTCGGAGTTAAGGGCCTTGTCACAAGGGAGATAATTCTTAGTTACCTGAAACAGTCCTGTAGCCTATTTCACCAACATTGCAAAGTATACTTTTCTAGCAAAGTATACTTTCAGGGAGTAATCGTTTATTTTTCCCGAAATTCATTATTTCATACAGAACTAACAAACTGCATATATTTCATGATTAAAAGTATGCAGAATTATTATACTGAATTTATTACATTATCACAGCCAAAATGGCTGTGATAATGTAATAAATTCAGTATAATAAAAATTAATACATTTATCCTAAAATTGAAAATTTCTCCCTCAAAGTATACTTTGCTAGAAAGTATACTTTGCAAAGTTGGTGAAATAGGATACTGGGGCCAGTCAGAGCTAAGGGCATTGTAATGTTACAAGGGAGATAATGCTTTGTTACCTGAAACAGTCCTGATGCCAGTCGGAGTTAAGGGCCTTGTCACAAGGGAGATAATTCTTAGTTACCTGAAACAGTCCTGATGCCAGTCGGAGTTAAGTGCCTGTATGTACGGTTCATTCTGCAACTCTTTCTTACATCCAGCACATACCGGTAACTTTTGTTCTGAAAGTCAGCAAGTACATGCACATTTCACACTTTAAAGAGAAACAAAATAGGAAAATTAATCTTTAAACTAGAAAATGTGGTCTGTTGACGCACTTAGGGCCCCTATATAGTCTAGGTGATTTGAGAAACTGTCACAAAACGTTTCTAAAAATAAACAGACAGATGGACATATGATACATAGAGAGGGTAGTCAATGTGGAAGGATGTACATGTACTAGTAGTGTTACTCAAGTAGGGCATGTGTGCAATATGAAGCTATTAGCTGAAGGCCAACAGAAAATTAAGACAGATGGACGTATGATCAGTAACGAGGGTAATTGTACATGTATTACGTTAATGTGGATTTTGGATGTATCGTTACAAAGAAATGAATGTGTACAATATGAAGATATTAGCTGAAGGCAAACAGAAATTATAGGTGCAGGGATTCCGCTGGTGATCACCACTTTCGCAACTGGCGATAAAAATAAACAATTGGCGATAAAAAATTACAATTTTCGGGGGGGAAAAAAAAAAGATTTTGAAAATTTAAATTTTTTATCGTCAATTGTTTTATTTTTTTTCAAGTGGCGATTTTTTTATTTTCCCCAGCGGAATCCCTGAGGTGATTTGAGAAACTCTTACAAAAACGTTAACAAAATGAACAGACAGACAGGACAAAACCTATACGGCACTGCCGAGAACGGCAAGGCCCTAAATATTGTTGGTAAACTGACAGATACATGAGGCACGCCATGTGATTTTGTACCTTCGGACATCAGCGTAATTTCATTACTTACGTTTACAAAATTTACAAAATTTTTATAAATATTGTAAAAAGTTGACAAAACTTTAATCTGCATGTATTTTGTCAACTTCTGACGCCATTTACGGAAAATACTGTAAATTTTGTAAACGTATTTCATGAAATTACGCAGATGTCCAAAGGGACAAAATCACATGGCTTGTCTCATATAATGACAATACAAACCCAGGGCTCCAGATAAGGAATTAGGAATTGAATATTGTCACTCCATCATATCTGAATGAATTGGGTATTTCAAAATTTGAATTGGGTAAAATAAAATCACACGACTGTTTACACATCAACAGACAGCAATTATTGAATAGTTTGCTTCGAAATGAAAACAAGTCTTGGCATTTCATTAGAATTGTCTCCTTGGAGACAATTCTAATGAAATACCAAGATGTGTTTTCATTGAAAATAAGAAAAATATGCTATATTTGTGGTTTGGTTATTGTTTTCTGTAGCATGATAAATGTACCACAAATTTGTTATTGCTTTTTGATACTCGCTACTTCTGATTTCAATTGGGTTTTTGACAATTTTAATTGGGTATTTACACAAATACGCAGCTTATCTGGAGCTCTGCTAACCACTTGCAGAAAATCTCCATCCAAACATTAATATAATCCGATAAGTTATTCTAGTTTTCATAACTCCATACGCCATTTATTATTCCTACGAAGTTTTGTCGAAAGCAGTCTGGGGACTATAATGGGAAGACATTGTTTAAAGATTTTGTCCAACTTTACAGAGCTCCAGTTAAGGTGCGTATTGGCGTATTTTACGCAATTATTTTAGCTAAATACGAATTGATTATCAAAAGTGAGAGTACAAAATACGCACAGTAATGTGAAAATACACATTGATTTTCAAATTGAGTTGTGAAAATACTGTCGTACAGTTGAAAATTCACTTAGTTGAGCTGCAAAAAGCAAACAGTGATCATTTGTTCCATATTTAGTAATGAAAAAAAATCAATAATCTGGAGCTCTGACTTTATACAGCGGCCATCTACGATTATGTGACAATCTCCAATTTGAAAAATCTGTAAATATTTCACCGAAAAACAATAAGTGAAGTTTGGTCAGCATCGGTCCCAGTAAACTCCATGCCGAACTACTTTCCGTAACCGTCAGGCGCAGTTAAAATAATTCTTAAGAAAACGGAAAATAAACACATTTTCTTGATTAATTTATTTCAAATGCTGCAATTATAAGGAATGAATGGCCTTTTTGTTGAATTTATCGGGGATATAAACATGGAAAAGTCGCGGGAATACTGGACGAGGCCTTCCGGCCTTCGTCCAGTATTCCCGCGACTTTTCCAAGTTTATACCCCGATAAATTCCACAGGAAGGCCTCGTCCAGTATTCCCGCGACTTTTCCAAGTTTATACCCCGATAAATTCCACAAAAAGGCCATTCATTCCTATAATCTCCAATTTGAAAAGTCTGTAAATACACCGAAAAACAATAACAAGTTTGGTCAGCATCGGTCAAGCGGTCAGTAATAAAATGCTGTTTGAAAGCTCTAATAAAGAGATACCGGTTTGCCATTTTGGCAGCCAATCTTGGACGACATAATCATCCGATTTTGATAAAACCTACTTCATAGTGATCGTCTCCTCAATACATTCGATTTGATATACAACATCGACATGACATAAAATACCTGCTCATAAACCCGCAAGGAGCGTGTAAAAGATAGATAGATGTGTTTGTTGAAAGAATCAAAATGCAACCAATAAATCAGAGTAAAATGCAGTATGTTTGAAACCTACAGTCACGTAAGTAATACAATTCTGGAAGTCTAACATCGTCCATTTCGCGCACCTGCAGGTTATACTAGTAATTATCTCCCTGTCGAGGAGCGCATGGGGAAATCTGACCAGTTTTCATATATAATTTAATCATTTTTTAACGCAATTCACGTTAAATTTAGCCTTGTTACGTCATAATAATTAAATATGTGGATTTCGGAATAAACAAGCTGATTAATTGCCACACTGTGGCACAATTTTATCATATTCCAATAGTTTGGTAAAAGGTTATTCTGAATATAGTTAAAATGTGTAAAATCCTTGACCCGGCTGATGGAAAAGCTGTCTTATTTAGTAAATTAACTGTTCAACTAAGAAACTAACCCGTCATGATGTCGCTGGATAGTTCTGCTTCAAGTTTAATACCAATTTTGCTATGCTGATCCACTATGCTGTTCACCGTTTTGTTTACACTACCAGATGCGCAGCATTAGCAGAAAAAAAGTAACGTTGCAAATATGCATGTGATGTCATACATAATACAATATTTACGTCACTATCTACGTCACAATTTAGTGATTTACGTCACTATCTGACGTCAGAACGTTATCTTTTGCTTTTGCCAGTATACTGGTATACCCTCAATACTGAGGCTTATCACCAGTGAGTGCTTAGAAGGAAAAATAGTGAATTATGAAAAAGATGAGATAGAGCAGAAGAGTTAGGAAAGATAGAAGAAATTAAAGAAAGGAGAAGAATACAGAGAAAGAAGTGTGTTCAAATTTAGTTGAGTCTAGAGTGCTGGTTCTTGAAGACCTGTGTCTTGAATGAATCAAGCGACTTTGCCAAGCAAGTGTGAGACGGGAGCTGGTTCCACTGGATAACGGTCTGAGGAAAAAATGAGAATCATGTGTAGTCCTTGTCAGCACGTAATTGTCGGTATTGATGTGGACGTCTGCCAGTGCCTCTAATGAGGTAATTATCTTCGTCAATGGCTACAAGAGAGTTTCTTATTTTGTAGAGCATACACAGCCTGGCATCGACACGTCTTTGCTCAAGAGATTTCCATTCCAGACTATGCAGCATGTCGGTCACACTAGAAGTGTTATGGTACCTATTGGAAACCCACCTTGCAGCCCTCCTCTGAACCATCTCCAGTTGATGGACTAATCTATATGTTGTATGGTCGGCCTCTATGTCTTTAATGGTGCACTTAGCGGCCCATACAGTAGAGCAGTATTCCAGTTTGGGTCGGACAAGAGATTTATAGGCTCTTTCTTTAATAGAGGGCGAGTTAATCCTTTAGTTGCGTTTAAGGAAACCTAATGTCTGGAGAGCTCCAGATAAGCTGCGTATTTGCGTAAATACCCAATTAAAAATGCCAAAAACCCAATTGAAATCAGAAGTAGCGAGTGTCAAAAAGCAATAACAATTTTGTGGTACATTTATCATGCTGAAGAAAACAATAAAAGACAACAATATAGCATAGTTTTCTTATTTTTCCATGAAAACACATCTTGGTATTTGATTAGAATTGTCTCTAAGGAGACAATTCTAATGAAATACCAAGACATGTTTTCATTTAGAAGCAAACTATTCAATAATTGCTGTCTGTTGATGTGTAAACAGTAGTGTGATTTAATTTTACCCAATTAAAATTTTGAAATACCCAATTGCTTCAGAAATGATGGAGTAACAATACTCAATTACTAATTCCTTATCTGGAGCTCTGTGTCTGATTAGCTTTAGAGGAGATAGCGTTGATATGTTTGTTCCTCTTCAAGTTGTGGCTAATACTGACACCAAGATACTTCATCTGGGACACTGAGGAGAGTGTATGACCATGAAGAGAGTAGTTATGAAGGATAGGAGATTTCCTAGTGGTGATGTGGATGACTTCGCACTTGTCTGGGTGGAAGGACATCTGCCAGTCTTTCTCCCATCTCTCTAGACTATGGAGATCCTGTTGGAGCTTAGCGCAGTCAGTCTGGCTGTGTGTAGAAAGATACAATAGTGTGTCGTCTGTGAAGAGCCGCACTGTACTATATTGTATTGTACATACATGTACTCAGGAAGGTCATTAATATATACCAGAAATAGAGCTGGTCCCAGGACTGAGCCCTGAGGTACGCCAGAAAGTACAGGAACAGTTGAGGAAGATTTGCCCTCTAGGACCACCTTCTGCGATCTACCACCGAGGAAAGAACCAATCCAGCCCACAGTCGTGCCCTTCACGCAATACGAAACAAGTTTATAGAGTAGTCTGTTGTGAGCAACCTTGTCAAAGGCCTTAGCAAAGTCCATCACTACGACATCGTTTTGTTTACAACGTTGCATATTAGAGGCAATATCGTGTACAAACTCGATTTAGTTGGCTTTCACAGCTGCCTTTTTCATGGAAACCATTCTGAAGAGGGTAGAGAATGTTGTGGTGTGTGAGATGTTGCATCAGGTTACTGCACACAATATGTGGAATTTTCACAATTGGGTGTGATAAGGTTTTCAACATACTCCCAGTAAGCTCTCCTACTTACAGTTTGTAGTCACTGTTCTCATGGATCCATGCCCCTAAGCACATACATTCATAGTGTGTGTAATATTCTGAGTAATTCCTGAAAATGCATACATCAACATAAAGTTCAAACACTCGACTATGAGTGCACATAATGAATTCGCCAAAATTGTTGTTTATGTAAGTTTTAAGAGTCCCTAGAAATAATCCACCCAAGTCACCTAATTGATCTTGAAACTTCTCATCAGGTTTGTGCCCTACAACTGCTTGCACATTTGAGTGACATTCCTTGATCACTCGTGCAATAAAGAAGTGTCGCTGCCTAGATACATCAAATTTAAATATGGTGAAGTCCAGATTCACATAGAAATCAACATATATCACATTTTATACATAATTTGCAAACAGATCCTCTTCGGATTAAGGAAGTACGTAGAAAAATCACAAAATAGGTGGTAAATCACAATTGTATGCAACTGTCACTTAGAAAACCGTAGGAAACAACTTGTTTAATAATTTACAATTAACACTATTCTTAGAATATGCTTATTCACTTGTTTTCTAGGGGCATGAATCAATGAGAAGGCACGAATCCATGAGAATTGGGACTATATATCCTTGTGTGTCCGATAATCGTGAACCTAAGCATATATAACGCATTAATAGCTATACCATAAACACAACATCAACTTCAAACATACTTACCATTTGTTTTATCATCCAATGTGTCTAAGATGCGCTTAATCACAACATATTGCTGAAATAACACTGCATAACAGAGAGAAATACTGCATGCATATTTGCGAGGAGGCCGCCATTGAATGTACTCAATTTCGTAATACACATTTCCCAGCATGCAATTCGTTTGTGTTTACACAGGAATTCATGGAAATAGGCCAAGATGAATTTAATATTGGTTTATAGTCCCATTTTTGATAATGCAGAGACTTTTATTTTTTAAATTATTATTAATTGCTATTAATTAATCATTTTTAATGGGAAGTATTAAAATTATAAATTAACAAAAATTGCTTCATTATTCATAGACACACATTTTATGGGACATAATATAAACATGGTATGCGAACAAATGTGTGCATGCAGAATACTAGAATACCAAGGAATCATGTAGTGATTTGATAATATAACATGGATTCACATTGTCATAGGGAAAATACACACGCTATGTCAAACATAATTGATACTGTTGGCAAAAAAAATCATGGATATTTTGTGTAGAAATTGAAGGAAAAAAAAAATTGGCAATAAAAATACAAGGAGGACGAAAACCCGATAAAAAAAACATCATGGCCTTAATCAAACCGGAAGTTGCTAGACGCAGTGTAGGGGTCAATGAACTTTTCCTGAAAAGTTTACAGGACGATCATACGAAGTACTAATACAAGAATATTGACTTTTGTTGCCATGGATATATGGGAATAGTGAATTTTATAAATTTTAAGTAACTTGTAGAACAATGTGTGTTACTTTACTTGTTTCACACGCATTTTTTCTGGACTGAGCAGTTTTTGACAGCAGAAGATCGGATGTCAATATTTACATCCGGGTTTTCATGCACACGTCAAAACACGCGAGCACGGACCGAGGTATCCGAAAACACGAAGATGGAGACTTCACGAACTTAGGACACGACACGATAATGTTAGAGTGTCTTAAGTCTTTTGGTACATTTTACCTGCAGACATATTGAACTGCGTTGAATATTCAGGACATGTTTACACAATATGGGGACGTTAATGAAGTTTAAATTTGTTTGGAAATACTTCGGTCGGCAGAATTAGCCGACACCATTTTAAAAATATTTGATGTGTTCTAACCTACGAGAAGTTAACAAACTTATATTTTAGAGAATAAAAGCCGAATCAAAAGAAAAACAAACATCTACGGTATTTAACAGTATATATTAAATACATATTTCAAACAGAATACCTACATTAGCACAAATATCCCTTCTAAAATGCAATAGAAACAAAACAAACCTTGTTTTTCAGACTTTGGCATAGCGGAAGTAAACTTAAACCAGGAAATTGCAGGTGTTACCTCCCCTAGTCGTAGCTTCCTACCACGAACAGTTCGTACTGGTACAGCTTACTGGTCAATTCGTTCTCATATCAATTCGTTCTCATGTCAATTCTGTAGTACGAGGCCAATTCTGGTGGTGCACAAATGGAACACACCCACTGTATCTGGTCAACCAGTGCATACAATCAAGTATGGCTATTATTCTTCTTTATCCGTTCAATCAGTGTTGAGTAACCTCATTGTCGAGTATAACAGCTCCTCCACCACAATTTATTTTCCAATCACCAATACGGTATTTACAAAACACTTTTCACTGAAATTATGTAATTTTGTCAACGTTGTGTGCCGCGTCTACCGCACTTCCTGTTTACGATTTTTAATATATATTTTTGGCGCTCACTCAGTTCTATGTGATATAACTTCGGCAAATTTATTTATCTTTCTTTTTTTTTCATTTTATTTGCCATATTTGCAACAACAGCTATCAGAATAAAAAAGTTGCAAGGATTATGCGATGCAGAACTAGCGGTCACTATGAAGAGTGTAACAAAGACGACACGAGTGATGTTCAAGATCTGGTAGATAACTATCTTCACATGTAGATCTATACGAGTGTGCGCATAAAGGTTGAATCTATAGTAGTATTTGTATTTGAGCGGACGGTTCAAAGTCGTGGAGTTGCTGTTTACATATCTTGTCCAATGTTTCGTTAATGTCCAGGGTGTTAAATTTTTTCTAACTGTATCTAATATTGCACAGTTCAATAGGAAGTGTACGTTCAAGCGTTTCATCTGCAGCTTCACAAAGTAAGCATGCTTTGTTCACTTCGGATTGGTTGAATTTAGTCCTATTCTCTTGCAGTATATATAAGTGCCACATGTTAGCTTAATTGTCACAGAAAGTCTTCTGGTTTCTCTAACACATGCTTCCTGTGTAAGTACAGTAGGGTGTAATAGTGCAGGTGTATATGTATGAATGTTCAGATTTGTAAGCTGTGTATACAATTCAGCTTGCTGAAGAATACGATTTTGCCAGTATGAGTTAACAGAGTGATGTATCTTATGTTTCCATTTTGTTTTGTCAATTATAGTATTCAAAATAGATGAGCAGCTTGGTAACATATATTTGATGAGTATTTTGTTCATGACGGAGAACCAACTTGAGCTATTCCCTGCTTTCAGTGATACATTTCTTATCATAAGTTGTTGTTCGATACTGGAGTCATCCTGTAGACATATGCTATTAAGGAATGTCAATGCTCTAAGGTGGATCTTTCCTTCTAGTGGAATCAGTCCTGATAATATAAATATCACAGGGTCCGGGGTGGTATTAGAGAGTGACAAGATATGTTTGGTAGTCTTACGTAGGTAGGTTTCTAGTAGTTTTAGATTACCCTTTTCTGGCAGTAAAATCTCCAATCCGTATATCAATCCAGGAATGACATATGTTTTGAGTAAATGTATACTTTCAGGGTTTAATCCATTTTCACCATGCATCCCAGTTGTCATCAGACTGTATACTGTTCTTCGCACTTTCTTTATGTTCTCATTTACTATTTCTTTCACTGACTTTTCATGTGTATTTGCTCGTATTACACCTAGGTGTGTAATTTTGTCTACAGTCGGTAAATCTATCCCGTTTATATTCCAGTTTTGTGTATCTAGTATTTTATGTCTATTCGAGTATGACACTGGTAGCATTACGCTTTTCTTTGGCTGGAGTACATATCTGTCTTTGTTGCTATATTCTGCAGCAGCATTCAAGAGTATTTGGAGATTGTCAGCATTATTACTCAGGAGAGCCACATCATCAGCACAGCAGGGAGCACATACAGATAGGTTTCCGATCTGGGCGCCATGTGTCGGACTTGTTCTAATATGTCATTGATATAAAGTTTGTATAGGTCGATCTGCTCTTAGTATGCCACCTTATGTGACACCTTGATAGATATGGAAGGGTTCGGATATTTCACTTTTCCATTTCACAGAAGATGTTGCTATTTCATGGAGGTCATCTATAAGAGTCAATAATTCATCCTGTACTCCAATATTGTATAATTTTCTCATCAGGTGCATGGGAGTGTGAGACAACATCAATGCGGATTTTGCGTCTAGCATTGCGACATATGCGGTTTGCTTCTTATCTCTCGATTCCCTGATGAATTCGTCTACAATTAGTGCACAGTTGAGTGGGGACGATTTCTTTGTAAAGCCTCTCTGGAGGACACTTTGTGATTCCTGGATAAATGGTTCTAGTCTTTGTCTTAGTATGATCTCGATCAGTTTACATATTATGGGGAGAACAGTTATCCCTCTATAGTTGAAGGAGTCAATTGGGTTTCCTTTTTTCTTGAAAACAGGTGTAATTATTCCATGTTTAAGATTATCCGGGATTTGTCCGTCTTTAAATAGTTGATTGATGATTGTAACTATCAGTTCAGCTAGTGATTCAAATGAATATTTCAAATGCTCTGCAGACAGTACATATATATCTGGTGCCTTTCGTATGTTTAATGATTTGATAGCTTCTATACGACTTCTTGCTTTGTTGTTTGCAACATATGGCCTGTCCTGACAAGGAATTTGATATGATCAATGTCCTCTGTAACATATTTATGAAAATGTTCATCATAATTATCTGAATTTTGCGGTTCGGCTAAGGCACTAAAATGTTCTTTTCATCCGTGTATAATATTTTCTTCTTTATATGTAGAAGTTTTCACATACAGGTCAGTGATGAATAAATTTCCTGTAGCACGTTGCTTTTTTACAAGCTCGTAGAATAACTTAGCATCGTAACACTTGGCATTCATAATATGTGTATGAGTCTCTATTCTGCGTTTCGCATGATCTTTCCGAATTTCAGATCTCAATGTCATTTTGGTATGTTTTCTACTTAAATAGTATTCATTATTAATGTTCATAGATGAGCCATTCAATCGCCAGTCACGATGGGCTTTCCGGTTGTTCGTGAGTGCATTAGCTATATCACTGTTCCAGACCTGAAGCTTCGTTTTATTCTTCTTACAATAGGTTTTCATTTTCATATTCTTATGTGTAGCATCATTCATGATCTTCGTTATCTGTGATATTACATCAATTGTTTGATCTGCACTATTATTACATGTACGTAGCGTCTTAATACCATCCTCTACTATTGCAGCATATAAGTCTGTGTCGACATTTTTCCAATTCACTTTTCCAACATGTTTAGTATTGTCATTCTTTCTTGAGGGTTTTTGGTATTTCTGTATGTATTGTACAGTTCAGTTCACAGATAATTGGGTAATGATCAGATACCGAACTACTAACATTCGAGAGCTTACTACTTCCCGTTATTACATGATCATGCTTTGTGAGGCGTAGAAAATAGTCTATTTCAGTTCGCTCTATTCCATTCGAGTAAACAAAAGTAGGTCCTACAAAGTTTGTAGAATAACAGTTTTCTTTTATGAAAGTTAGTAATTAGTTGGATCTTCTAGAGTGACACATTTTTGTAATGTCTTCATCGAAATCTCCACCGATTATGATAGAATGAGTATTATGATACTTTTGTTATTTCATTAAGCTGGTCTATACAGTCCTCAAAATCCGAGAAGTTGTTAGTATTTCCCTTTGTAGGAAGATACACAGATATAGTAAGTACATGATTGTCAATATCAACTGTTACAGCTTGATCCGTCTTCGATGGGTCGTACTGCGTGATGTATGTTCCGGTTCCATAGGATGGCCATACCTCTGAAGCTTCTATGCATCTGTATGGGGACTATTGGATCGTTTTTATCCACTGCTTTGCCTATTCCACAGAAATCACTATGTATTTCATTTAATTGCTCGAGTTCACATGTAAAAAGCGAAGTTTCTTGTAAAAGAATAATATCATATTTTGATAACTCATCATTAAATACTGGTCCACATGTTTTCAAGATTTTACAGTTAAAACAAACAATTTTGAGGGTACTCTTCATATCAGTTTGTGACGTTGGTGTATATTCCGTTTCTATCCATTATTCATACACACTATATGCAGAACACACCTGGAATTCATACAGACAACACCTATTGGCAGGATCTCCTACAGACTGGACCTTTGGACGTGGGATACTCGCTACCTCACACGGGGATAGTTAGGAGATAGTATCCTATTATATAGTCTATATATTGTCCTATTATATAGTGTTCTCACGTGTATTGGTAGTACACTTACATAAGATATAACCTGTAAGATATACCCAATACCCGACTTGGACTCTGGGCCACGGGATATGGATTGGGTGTTGTGTCACGCAGGTCACATGTAATTTTACTATAATTCGCTCTCATTTTGGTAAATTCACTCTCATTGCAAAAAGTTGCAAGTTTTCGATTCGGCTTATATTTAAGGGTGGAAATAGGCTCGAACACTACCTGGGATACATGGATTACAGTCAAAACGAACCCAGGTCAAAACGCCCCCTAGTCAAAACGGCCCGGATTTGGTCAAAACGGCCCCCCTTAAATTGGTCAAAACGGCACCCGTCCAAAATAACGGCCAAACAAAGAGTTGTTGATAGTATATAGTTTGTATAATATAGTATAACGAATAATAATGATATCGCTATCTCAAATAGTAAAGGCGCCAGTGGCGTCGAAAGTTTGCAAACCGAATCACGATTTGCGGCTTTACTATTTGAGATAGCGACCATCTTCTTCTGAGATCCGAATTCTATCGGGATCACGATTTGCGGCTTTACTATTTGAGATAGCGACTTTCTGTAAACGCCATCTTCTTCTGAGATCCGAATTCTATCGGGATGCCAATTTTCAGCCGGATTTGACGACGTTGAAAATTCGGAAACTTTCCGCGTCCGATTCGGTTGAAACTTATCAGACGCATACATCTTGCCGCCTGGATCAATAATCCGTTTACAGAGGTGTGATATCTCAATTAGGAAGGCTGTAATCGCCGTGGAAAGTTTGAAACTTTCGACGTCATTTACGGCGTCGTTAATTAAGATATCGATTTTTCGTGAACGGCATCGTGTTTATCGAGCGAAATCCTATCGATATGCCAATTTTCAGCTGGATCGGACAACGCTGAAATTTTGGCAACTTTCTAAAGCATATTCGGCTGAAACTCTCCACACGGATGGATATTGCCTCGCTGAACCAGAATCCGTTTACAGAAGTGTGATATCTCAATTAGTAAAGCTGTAATCGCCGTACACAGTTTAAAACTTTCGACGTCATTTACGGCGTCGTTAATGAAGATATCGATTTTTCGTGACCGGCATCGTGTTTAGCGACACAAATCCAATCGGGATGCCAATTTCCAGCTCAATCGGATTACGACATTTACGGCTTTATTAATTAACATATCCAAGTTTCGTAAACAGCATCATGTTGTGTTCAACGACCCGTTTTTGTCCCATTTCAACAAAACGTGGTTTGACAGCAATGGAAAAGATTCTAAAGTTTTACCAAACCATGTTGTTGATGTGAACAATGGAAAATAGAACGCAAACAGCAGACGACAAAATTTAATTCAGCAGTGTAAGGGTTAAATTGGCATTGGTCAACCGTTATGTTCCAAGCTGCATCTACAAAACATATACCCGTGCCTGTTTTCCTTTTCAATACTAATTGTGATATTTCTGTTCAAGTCTTATGTAGCCGAGGGGTTAGAGCGACGGACTTCAGTGCCGTAGGTAGTGAGTTCGAATCTTAGTTTTTCATAAATATATATATTTTTTATTTTCTTACATTTGATTATATATTTCTTTTTCATATGTGTTTCTCTTACAAATTACATTAACTAAGTATGAAATAGTTCACATGTAGAACGCTAGTATCATTTGAAGCAAACTAATAACTAAATGCACATTTCATATGTGTCTACATGAAGAATCTGGGAGTATTTTCTCGCAGATTATGTCACATTGAGGTCATACAGCCATAGTGATAGCCCTCGCCGTTTCACCTATTTCCATCTCCAGCAACAAGTCATAAAAAGAACACAATAATATCGACAAAAGTAATGCGTTTTGTGAGGTTCGAACTCTCGGCCAGATAGGATGAACACACAATTTCTGCAATCGTATGGATATTCTCTCACTTTGATACCACTGAGCCACAATACATGCTTATTTTTGAGCACCAAGATACATGTGCTCTATTATAGTGACTTGCATGCGCGCGCACTCTATCATACATTTGTAACACACGAAAACGAGACTACGATATGATAATACACCCTTTTTACCTAATATTTTCTGAACTGTGCAGACCCTGATCAGACTGTGCGGATGCACAAGCTAACCTGACCTGGATCTACAATGGTCGCAGACTCGTAAATTCCAATTCTCCAGTCACAGCCACATTTAAGGTTCATCTATTGTCAAGGCGTCCCGAACTAACATTGGTAGGCATGCGGTGATCATAATTATGTGACTCGTCACGACTAACAGATAAAATGGAGAATACTGATGTATCGTGGACCCATGTGAAGGCACTGTTCAAGGTGTTTTAGCATCGGGAGCTACAGCTACACACTACAAGGGTCCTGGTACTACACGGTACGCCACTTTCCTAATCAGATAACTTATTCAAATGAGGCGCATAGCGCACAGTTTGCCAGAATACACTCATATTTTCACCGTGACATCACGCGTACGAAAATAGGTGATATCCGGAAATTAGTAGGAAAAATGATTTATCGGGAGATTGGAAGTCACAAGTAAACGGTTGTATGCAGAGAACAAGGGTACCCTATGGATACAGATAAACACATGTAAAGAAGAAACTAACGCAAAACGTCATGATGAACGCATGACACATGTTCAATAAATGAAAACATGAACGCGTGGTTTTGTAGGCCATTTTAAATCATACATTACTGCCCGCTTTTTAGCGAACATGTTAATGGAACATATGCCACGCTAATTGACAACGGTTGATCAATTTAACCCTTACACTGCTGAATTAAATTTTGTCGTCTGCTATTTGTGTTCTATTTTCCTTTGTTCACATCAACAACATGGTTTGGTAGAACTTTAGAATCTTTTCCATTGCTGTCAAACAACGTTTTGTTGAAATGGGACAAAAACGTGTCGCTGAACACAGCATATGCATGATGCCGTAGTTTACGAAAATTGGATATGTTAATTAATAAAGCCGTAAATGCCGTAATCCGATCAAGCTGAAAATTGGCATCCCGATTGAATTTGTGCCGCTAAACACGATGCCGTTCACGAAAAATCGATATCTTCATTAACGACGCCGTAAATGACGTCGAAAGTTTTAAACTGTGTACGGCGATTACAGCTTTACTAATTGAGATATCACACTTCTGTAAACGGATTCTGGTTCAGCGAGGCAATATCCATCCGTGTGGAGAGTTTCAGCCGAATCTACATTAGAAAGTTGCCAAAATTTCAGCGTTGTCCGATCCGGCTGAAAATTGGCATATCGATAGGATTTCGCTCGATAAACGCGATGCCGTTCACTAAAAATCGATATCTTAATTAACGACGCCGTAAATGACGTCGAAATTTTCAAAATTTCCACGGCGATTACAGCCTTCCTAATTGAGAGATCACACCTCTGTAAACGGATTATTGATCCAGCGGCAAGATGTAATGCGCCCCCCCCATCTGATAAGTTTCAACCGAATCGGACGCGGAAAGTTTCCCTTCCGAATTTTCAACGTCGTCAGATCCGGCTGAAAATTGGCATCCCGATAGAATTTTATTGGATCTCAGAAGAAGATGGCGTTTACAGAAAGTCGCTATCTCAAATAGTAAAGGCGCCAGTGGCGTCGAAAGTTTGAAAACCGAATCACGATTTGCGGCTTTACTATTTGAGATAGCGACTTTCTGTAAACGCCATCTTCTTCTGAGATCCGAATTCTATCGGGATGCCAATTTTCAGCCGGATTTGACGACGTTGAAAATTCGGAAACTTTCCGCGTCCGATTCGGTTGAAACTTATCAGACGCATACATCTTGCCGCCTGGATCAATAATCCGTTTACAGAGGTGTGATATCTCAATTAGGAAGGCTGTAATCGCCGTGGAAAGTTTGAAACTTTCGACGTCATTTACGGCGTCGTTAATTAAGATATCGATTTTTCGTGAACGGCATCGTGTTTATCGAGCGAAATCCTATCGATATGCCAATTTTCAGCCGGATCGGACAACGCTGAAATTTTGGCAACTTTCTAAAGCAGATTCGGCTGAAACTCTCCACACGGATGGATATTGCCTCGCTGAACCAGAATCCGTTTACAGAAGTGTGATATCTCAATTAGTAAAGCTGTAATCGCCGTACACAGTTTAAAACTTTCGACGTCATTTACGGCGTCGTTAATGAAGATATCGATTTTTCGTGACCGGCATCGTGTTTAGCGACACAAATCCAATCGGGATGCCAATTTCCAGCTCAATCGGATTACGACATTTACGGCTTTATTAATTAACATATCCAAGTTTCGTAAACAGCATCATGTTGTGTTCAACGACCCGTTTTTGTCCCATTTCAACAAAACGTGGTTTGACAGCAATGGAAAAGATTCTAAAGTTTTACCAAACCATGTTGTTGATGTTAACAATGGAAAATAGAACGCAAACAGCAGACGACAAAATTTAATTCAGCAGTGTAAGGGTTAAATTGGCATTGGTCAACCGTTATGTTCTAAGCTGCATCTACAAAACATATACCCGTGCCTGTTTTCCTTTTCAATACTAATTGTGATATTTCTGTTCAAGTCTTATGTAGCCGAGGGGTTAGAGCGACGGACTTCAGTGCCGTAGGTAGTGAGTTCGAATCTTAGTTTTTCATAAATATATATATTTTTTTATTTTCTTTTCTTACATTTGATTATATATTTCTTTTTCATATGTGTTTCTCTTACAAATTACATTAACTAAGTATGAAATAGTTTCACATGTAGAACGCTAGTATCATTTGAAGCAAACTAATAACTAAATGCACATTTCATATGTGTCTACATGAAGAATCTGGGAGTATTTTCTCGCAGATTATGTCACATTGAGGTCATACAGCCATAGTGATAGCCCTCGCCGTTTCACCTATTTCCATCTCCAGCAACAAGTCATAAAAAGAACACAATAAATATCGACAATAAGTAATGCGTTTTGGTGAGTTCGAACTCTCGGCCAGATAGGATGAACACACAAATTCTTCAATCGTATGGATATTCTCTCACTTTGATTACCACTGAAGCCCTCAATACATGCCTTATTTTTGAGCAACCAAGAATACATGTGCTCTATTATAGGGACTTGCATGCGCGCGCACTCTACATACATTTGTAACACACGAAAAACGAGACTACGATATGAATAATACCACACCTTTTTACTCTAATATTTTCTGAACTGTGCAGACCCTGAACAGACTGTGCGGATGCACAAGCTACCTGACCTGGATCAACAATGGTCGCAGACTCGTAACTTCCAATTCTCCAGTCACAGCCACATTAAGGTTCACTATTTCAAAGCGTCCCGAACTAACATTGGTAGGGCATGCTGTGTCATAATTATGTGAACTCGTCACGACGAACAGATAAAATGGAGAATACGATGTAACGTGGACCCATGTGAAGGCACTGTATCAAGGTGTTTTTAGCATCGAGCTACAGCTACAACACTACTAGGGTCCTGGTACCTACACAGGTAACGCCACTTTCCCCGAATCAATTTAACTTATTCAAATGAGCGCAATAGCGCACAGTTTTGCAGGGGACCAGAATACACCATATTTTCACCGTGACTTCACGCGACAAAATAGGTGAATATCCGGAAATTAGGAGGAAAAATATTAACGGAGATTGTAGAAAGTCACTATATACGGTTGAATGCAGAGAACAAGGGTACCCTAATGGATACAGATAAACACATGTAAAGAAGAAACTAACGCAAAACGTCCATGATGAACGCATGCACCTTATGTTCAATAAATGAAAATATGAAACGCGTGGTTTTCTGTCAGGCCATTTTAAATTGAAATACATTTACATATGGCCCGCTTTTTATTTAGCGAAAACATGGTTCAATGGGAAGACACATATGCCACGCTTAATTGACAACGGTTGATTCAATTTAACCCTTACCAGTGCGAATTGAATTAAATTTTCTTGTCGTCTGCTTATTTGGGTTGTTCTTTCTTTTCCTTTTGTTCAACATCAAAACAACATGGTTTGGTAGAAGTTTAGAATTCTTTTCCATTGCTGTCAAAGCAAATTGCTTTTTGTTGAAATCGGGACCAAAAAACGGTGTCGCTGAATACACAGCATATGCATCGATGCCGTAGTTTGCCTCGTTTACGAAAATTGGATATGTTAATTAATAAAAAGCCGTAAATGCCGTAATCCGATCAAGCTGGAAAAATTGGCCCCATCCCGATTGAATTTGTGCCGCTAAACCACGCTTGCCGTTCATGAAAAAGAACAAATCGATATCTTCATTAACGACGCCGTAAATGACGTCGAAAGTTTTAAACAAACTTTCCACGGCGATTACAGCCTTCCTAATTGAGATATCACACCTCTGTAAACGGATTATTGATCCAGGCGGCAAGATGTATGCGTCTGATAAGTTTCAACCGAATCGGACGCGGAAAGTTTCCGAATTTTCAACGTCGTCAGATCCGGCTGAAAATTGGCATCCCGATAGAATTTGGATCTCAGAAGAAGATGGCGTTTACAGAAAGTCGCTATCTCAAATAGTAAAGGCGCCAGTGGCGTCGAAAGTTTGAAAACCGAATCACGATTTGCGCCTTTACTATTTGAGATAGCGACTTTCTGTAAACGCCATCTTCTTCTGAGATCCGAATTCTATCGGGATGCCAATTTTCAGCCGGATTTGACGACGTTGAAAATTCGGAAACTTTCCGCGTCCGATTCGGTTGAAACTTATCAGACGCATACATCTTGCCGCCTGGATCAATAATCCGTTTACAGAGGTGTGATATCTCAATTAGGAAGGCTGTAATCGCCGTGGAAAGTTTGAAACTTTCGACGTCATTTACGGCGTCGTTAATTAAGATATCGATTTTTCGTGAACGGCATCGTGTTTATCGAGCGAAATCCTATCGATATGCCAATTTTCAGCCGGATCGGACAACGCTGAAATTTTGGCAACTTTCTAAAGCAGATTCGGCTGAAACTCTCCACACGGATGGATATTGCCTCGCTGAACCAGAATCCGTTTACAGAAGTGTGATATCTCAATTAGTAAAGCTGTAATCGCCGTACACAGTTTAAAACTTTCGACGTCATTTACGGCGTCGTTAATGAAGATATCGATTTTTCGTGACCGGCATCGTGTTTAGCGACACAAATCCCAATCGGATGCCAATTTCCAGCTCAATCGGATTACGACATTTACGGCTTTATTAATTAACATATCCAAGTTTCGTAAACAGCATCATGTTGTGTTCAACGACCCGTTTTTGTCCCATTTCAACAAAACGTGGTTTGACAGCAATGGAAAAGATTCTAAAGTTTTACCAAACCATGTTGTTGATGTGAACAATGGAAAATAGAACGCAAACAGCAGACGACAACATTTAATTCAGCAGTGTAAGGGTTAAATTGGCATTGGTCAACCGTTATGTTCTAAGCTGCATCTACAAAACATATACCCGTGCCTGTTTTCCTTTTCAATACTAATTGTGATATTTCTGTTCAAGTCTTATGTAGCCGAGGGGTTAGAGCGACGGACTTCAGTGCCGTAGGTAGTGAGTTCGAATCTTAGTTTTTCATAAATATATATATTTTTTATTTTCTTACATTTGATTATATATTTCTTTTTCATATGTGTTTCTCTTACAAATTACATTAACTAAGTATGAAATAGTTCACATGTAGAACGCTAGTATCATTTGAAGCAAACTAATAACTAAATGCACATTTCATATGTGTCTACATGAAGAATCTGGGAGTATTTTCTCGCAGATTATGTCACATTGAGGTCATCACAGCATCAGTGATAGCCCTCGCCGTTTCACCTATTTTCCATCTCCAGCAACAAGTCATAAAAAGGTAACTCAATTTAATTATCGACAAAAAGTAATGGCGTTTTTTGTTTGTGAGGTTCGAAACTCTCGGCCAAGATTGGATATGAAACCAAACAATTTCCAATTTCGGCAATCGTATGGATTTTATTCTCTCACTTTGATACCACTGAGCCAAATAATTCATGCTTATTTTTGAGCACCAAGATTACATGTGCTTTCTATTATAGTTGACTTGCATGGCGCGCGCACTCTTATCATACATTTGTTAACACACGAAAACGAGGACTACGATTTGATTGTTAATTCACCATGTTTTTACCTAATATTTTCTGAACTGTGCAGACCCTGATCAGACTGTGCGGATGCACAAGCTAACCTGACCCTTGGATGGATTACAATGGTCGCAGGACTCGTAAAATTCCAATTGTCTCCAGTCACAGCCAACATTTAAAGGTTCATCTATTGTCAAGGCGTCCCGAACTAAACATTGGTATGGCATGCGGAGTGAATCATAATTATGTGACTCGTCTACGACCTAACATAATAAAATGGAGAATACTGATGTATCGTTGGTGGGACCCATCGTGAAGGCCACTGTTCAAGGTGTTTTTAGCATCGGGAGCTACAGCTACACATTACAAGGGTCCTGGTACTAAACCACGGGTACGCCATCTTTCCTAATCTGATAACTTATTCAAATGAGGCGCATAGCGCACAGTTTGCCAGAATACACTCATATTTTCACCGTGACATCACGCGTACGAAAATAGGTGATGTCCGGAAATTAGTAGGAAAATGATTTATCGGGAGATTGGAAGTCACAAGTAAACGGTTGTATGCAGAGAACAAGGGTACCCTATGGATACAGATAAACACATGTAAAGAAGAAACTAACGCAAAACGTCATGATGAACGCATGACACATGTTCAATAAATGAAAACATGAACGCGTGGTTTTGTAGGCCATTTTAAATCATACATTACTGCCCGCTTTTTAGCGAACATGTTAATGGAACATATGCCACGCTAATTGACAACGGTTGATCAAGTTAACCCTTACACTGCTGAATTAAATTTTGTCGTCTGCTATTTGTGTTCTATTTTCCTTTGTTCACATCAACAACATGGTTTGGTAGAACTTTAGAATCTTTTCCATTGCTGTCAAACAACGCTTTGTTGAAATGGGACAAAAACGTGTCGCTGAACACAGCATATGCATGATGCCGTAGTTTACGAAAATTGGATATGTTAATTAATAAAGCCGTAAAGCCGTAAATGCCGTAATCCGATCAAGCTGAAAATTGGCATCCCGATTGAATTTGTGCCGCTAAATACGATGCCGTTCACGAAAAATCGATATCTTCATTAACGACGCCGTAAATGACGTCGAAAGTTTTAAACTGTGTACGGCGATTACAGCTTTACTAATTGAGATATCACACTTCTGTAAACGGATTCTGGTTCAGCGAGGCAATATCCATCCGTGTGGAGAGTTTCAGCCGAATCTACTGTAGAAAGTTGCCAAAATTTCAGCGTTGTCCGATCCGGCTGAAAATTGGCATATCGATAGGATTTCGCTCGATAAACACGATGCCGTTCACGAAAAATCGATATCTTAATTAACGACGCCGTAAATGACGTCGAAAGTTTCAAACTTTCCACGGCGATTACAGCCTTCCTAATTGAGATATCACACCTCTGTAAACGGATTATTGATCCAGGCGGCAAGATGTATGCGTCTGATAAGTTTCAACCGAATCGGACGCGGAAAGTTTCCGAATTTTCAACGTCGTCAGATCCGGCTGAAAATTGGCATCCCGATAGAATTTGGATCTCAGAAGAAGATGGCGTTTACAGAAAGTCGCTATCTCAAATAGTAAAGGCGCCAGTGGCGTCGAAAGTTTGAAAACCGAATCACGATTTGCGGCTTTACTATTTGAGATAGCGACTTTCTGTAAACGCCATCTTCTCCGTATACAATAATACCCCACATCGGCGGACCCAAATCTGTCTCAAAGCACATGTAACACAAACATAATGTATTTGTTTCCGGACTATTTTTTTAGGGTACCGACCCGGAAGCAGTGTATGCTGAGGTCATCTAGCTGAGCCTTGTTTCAAATACTATTGTAACGAATTTCGGACAGAGCTGCCACACTGAAACGACTGCACTTTCATTCCAATATATGGTTAATATAATTACTTCCCATTTCTGCAAGCATTAAGTAATGGTTTGTTGATAAATAATTATTATACATCACCCCAAAATGTGATGAAACTACCAAGGGTCGAGTCAATTTCGTCCTGAATACAGCACAGTCGGATGCTATACAGTAATGCATTTAATTACGTCCCTTGACAATATACGTTGGATGAACATTTTTATTCAGAAAATTAATTATCAACGACTATATCTGAAAAGTAAACTGTTTGTCTTCCAAATAATTGCCATGTCTTAGGAAAATGTAGAAATATTGATTTACTGTGTGTTTGATCGCATAGTAGAATTATATGAACATACATTTGTTAGCATCATATGGAAACCAATGCTATATTATATTCTATACATTTAAATATACATGTATGTAGTAAGATTTGTCATACACGTATTAAAGTGTGACAAGGCGATTGAATGAGGGAACCACTGTCGGTATTGTGATATGGTGGATAGTTTCAGGGATATGGTGCAGACATGTCGCCAATATTGCGTCGCTGGACGATAGCAGGTAAGTTTCAGTTTAATTAAATATTTTACAACTTACAGGACATTTTTAGCATTTTACAGCCATTTGTAGGTGTTGACTGGATAAATAGAATAGTAGGTAAGTGCCGTGAATGGGTAAGTGCCGTGAGTGCCGTGAACGGCAGAGCCTCGCCCATCCCGTTTCCTGAGCCTTGCCAGATATGTTTTCCCATTCACGGCACTAACCTACTATTCTCTATCTATTTTCCTTATTTCTGAACCAAAGTATATGTTGTGACCACTCAATTGAACCGTCTCGGCGAGACGGTTCAAATGAGTGGTCACAACATATACTTCTGATGAGAAATAAAGACATTATTGAGCCTTGCCGGATATTTTTTCCCATTCACGGCACTAACCTACTATTCTCTATATGATGTCCAACTATCACGTTCACAATGCTAATGACAATGTATTTTCTGAATACTCCACTTGCAAACATGACACTTTTTTGTCACTTGTGCTTCTAGCATGTCTTGGATGGTCAATTTATGTTTGTTCTCTGGCAATTCCCCGTGAACAACCTTATATAAACACAACACTCTCTTATATTTAGCATTTAATCAAGAAAAATACATCATTGTATAGTATTTTACACAAGCAGGCGACGCGACATTTGAGAAACACGCATTTCTTACTATAAACACATACAATTCAATACCTGTCATAAATAACTACATAATTAAATTAATTCCTACCATATTACCATTGCGACAAAAAAAACGTGTCGCTCTACTGTCGGTCAACACTTGAATGACCATATTCCGCCAGTTGTCACACCTAGTGACCACGCTTGGCGCGAAAACGCGCACGACTGAACACGCGGAAGTGGGTTACCATCAATCAATATTCTTAACATTGCATATAATAAGGTTGTCCCGCCGACCGCCAGAGAAATATAATTTATTTCCAATTCACTACGTTCAAACGAAATAAATTGTATTATATACGAGGGAGATTCAAAAGGTAATGTTAATATAGCAAGAAAATTCAAACGGCATAGGCGATCTAAATTTGGTTTATTACACCTCAAAACAACCTCCCTTAAAAAAAATGCAACATTTCAGTACGTTCAGCCACTTCCGGAATGCAGTTTCGTAGTTCGCTTCCGGTATATACATGCTCAACACTGAAATACTGCTGACTATGGCAAGCCAAATGCACAATAATTCCAGCACAAAAATATTTACACAATTCCCTAACATTTGATTGGTCCGTTGCAAGTCTACGTCCAAAATTTATAGCCCAGTAAACTCCATGCCGAACTACTTTCCGTAACCGTCAGGCGCAGTTAAAATAATTCTTAAGAAAACGGAAAATAAACACATTTTCTTGATGAATTTATTTCAAATGCTGGAATTATAAGGAATAAATGGCATTTTTGTGGAATTTATCGGGGATATAAACTTGGAAAAGTCGCGGGAATACTGGACGATGCCTTCCGGCCTTCGTCCAGTATTCCCGCGACTTTTCCAAGTTTATACCCCGATAAATTCCACAAAAAGGCCATTAATTCCTATAATAATTCCTTAAACCATGGTTTGGAGCTTACACCCTAGTTTAGGCTCCTCAAATCCAAGTTTGGGCTCGCCAAATGCACAATAATTCACTAAACCCCAGTTTGAGAGCTTAAACCATGGTTTAGGCGCTCAAACCCCAGTTTAAACAATTATTGTGCATTTGGCCAGAAACTGCCGTTTGAGATCGTAATCCAATAAAACGCCTAAACCCTAGTTTGGACCCAAACCATAGTTTAAGATAAAAACTGCCAATCGTGATCTCATACGGTAGTTTTCTTAAACCCTGGTTTGAGCAATTATTGTGCACTTGGCGGCAGAAACCACCGTTTAGACTCTCAAACTAGGGTTTCTGATAGCGTAAATCACGGTTTGAGCTCAAACCCGAGTTTAGACTGCCCAACCCCTAGTTTAGGCTCGCCAAATGCACAATAATTCAGTAAACCCCAGTTTGACAGTCTAAACCAGGGTGTAGGCTCTCAAACCCCAGTTTGAGCAATTATTGTGCATTTGGCCAGAAACTGCCGTTTCAGGTCGTAATCCAATAAAAAGCCTAAAACCCTAGTTTGGACCCAAACCACAGTTTAAGGAAAAACAACGGCCAATCGTGATCCCAAACGGTAGTTTTCTTAAACCCTGGTTTGTGCTATTATTCTGCACTTGGCGACAGAAACCACCGTTTAGACTCTCAAACTAGGGTGTCTGATAGCTTAAACCACGGTTTCAGCTCAAACCCCAGTTTAGACTGCCCACTATGCTAACTTGGAATTCAAGTTAATTCAATGAATTATTTGGATTATTATATTATATGTCACATCAGAAACATAAGTAATATGTGTTTCTGGTCACATTAAAAATAAGAGTCACATACCACATTACACACATACGTGTAACAACGGGTGCGGCCGTGAGGCCATGGCCGCACCACTTTTCAAACCATTTTTTTTTTAGAAAAGATAATTATTCGCATCTCTGTATACAAAAGTAGATAACTATATATGAGCCGCGCCGTGCGAAAACCGGGCTTAATGACAACATTTTCAGTTTTTACTTGTTCGCGTATTCTGAAGTGTACATCTTTTAAAAGGCATATGCCGCCAAAATTATCAATGTATCCCAATTATTTTTCATTTTAGAAGTGTTTTTATGATGCGTGTTAAAACCATATATGACGTTTTATACCAATGACGTCGAAATTACGACGTTTTTATCAACGGCGTATACAAGGGGTGTTGATAAAATACCCGGACAAGTCCTATATATTTGTTATCTTTTATCGCATGTCAACCAAATTTGGATATCTCGTAGCCTGGCCAAGTGTCTCTCATTAGGCTAAGACAAAGTATGAAAATAATGTGTATGGCTCGTGTTGCAGTTGCTAATGTTTTGGATTGCGGCCCAAGTAACGTAATTTCGTATGAATAATTTTCAAATAAGGCAGAGTGAGAGTGTTGGCGTTTCCCTGTTGCTGCTGTCTAAAATAATTTTGGGGAATAACATTTAACATTTCACATTTCGTATGCGACGACATATTTTAAAAATCCGGCATCATGACCGGAGATAACGTAGATTAACGACTGCCAGCTCTGTATAAGTGAATATGCCGGAAAAACCAAGAGATTATATTAAAGTTTGTATCACAAAACACGAGATATTGATGATGAGAGACAGTCCATCATCGGGATAACACTATACATATGATATTGCCCACAATCTTGCACAAGCCATACAGATCGTTACACATCAGTTAATGTTCTATTTGCACAGAAGCTACACTGATCACGTCTATTTTTTAGATTTACAGACCGACTACTGGAAAGTGTACATCCTGGTCATATAGAATTATAATATGTACATGTATCAATCACAGAGCTCCACGTTCCAAATGGCGAATAGTATATATCCGGATAAACTGAAATAATTATATACATGCATAAATCATAGTTAAATTCGTGGACTAAATGGAGAATAATCATTATTATATTCAGACCTACTAATACCCTCATTTTCCTGCATATGTTTCCGGACAAAGTAAATGGCAAACGTTGTTTTCCTGATTTATAACAAGCATGTACCAAAGGAGCGGGAGGGAACATGGATCAGGGTCTACACAGATACATCCGGATATAGTATATGAGCCGCTTCGTGGGAAAACGTACCTTATGGCCAAATGCTGACATTTTTACTTTTTGACGTTTTCCGATGCAGAGCTCATTTCTGAACATACGGATATTTGTTTTATGCAATTCCAATGTAAATCGGCTTATTTAGTAAACTTTTAGCACCTACACTGAATGCGATTTGAACGTCACGTCGCTCATTATTGTCTATTTTCTGACGTCACATTAATTACCTCAGAACAAGGTCATCGTATTTCGTTTTACGCCATGTATGATACATATATAATTCCAGCACAAAAATATTTACACAATTCCTTAACATTTGATTACCCCGTAGGGAAGTCTCTGTCCAAAATTTATATCCCAGTAAACTCCCACGCCGAACTACTTTCCGTAACCGTGAGGCGCAGTTAAACTAATTCTTAAGAAAACGGAAAATAAACACATTTTCTTGATGAATATATTTCAAATGCTGGAATTATAAGGAATGAATGGCATTTTTGTTGAATTTATCGGGGATATAAACTTGGAAAAGTTTATACCCCGATAAATTCAACAAAAATGCCATTCATTCCTATAATAGCCTATAACATACAAGTACCATGTAGAGGCGAACATGTGAAGCAATATATAATTGAACGTAATTAGTATAAGCCGTGTTTGAACTAATAGAAAATGGTTCCTCAAAAGGTTTATAGATTGGGCGGGCGGGCACCTTTCCTCTCTCATATCGATGGTCTAGTAACATAAGGTCGTAAGTGGTATGCTTTAGCATAGCAGTTACGACCTTATGTTACTAGACCATCGATATGATATATGTTCGCAGTTTGTATGAGTCACTGTGTTATCACATTGTGTGTAATACAATTCCTTCGTTACTGATACATGCAAGAGTTTACCAAATACGAAATTGTATTCACTAAATGCAATTTGATACACATAAATGAAATTAAATCAGAAACAGATACGCGTATAAAGCAATGGAGACGCTATGTGACGTGCACTGTAACGTTTATACATGTACGTTTTTGAACTTTCACACTAGTATTACATAGCATTTTATCCATATAATATCATATATCTCTGTACATGCATGTATGTATTATCTCGGTAAACGATATACTAACACAAAAAGAAAAACATTTATCGGGTCCATACGCGAACTGGCCTGCCGACACCACCAGCTCACATGCTACTCAACATTATTCGTTTGTGATCATTTATTTTCATAACAACCCCGAGAACGTACATTTATATTTTGACATAAAATGGTAATTAAAATAGTCAATGGTTTACATACAATTGTTTTGTTTCGCTAATGGTACACCGACTAGCACACGATAATACACTAATGTTGTTTGTCATTACCAGCTGTCAAAAACGACGTCAGCTATGTCAAACGCATAAAGTAAATGGAAGCGACGTTTTCTACCTCATTTACTCGATAACGTCATTGTCGCACGACGCGGCTCATATAATTGTTGAAGAGGTAAGCCGATGTTCACACTTGTAGTCTACGTTTGAGGGTGTATTTGTGGCATATGTATGGGGCGTTTTCGTAAAATATACACGTATCCCAAAAAGGGCGGACAATAATAAAGATCAGGGTCTACACTGATACATAAAATAGGTTATACAAATTCTGATAACGTAAGGAGAGCATACACTGATATGGTTGAGGGTGTATTTGTGGCATATTTATATATATTAAACTATCTTTGCATGTATTTCCCATATGATTGGTGATTCAATGTGCATTAATCGAACATATGGCCAATTTAACAGATTTATTTGACTACATATGTCAATTATATCATGTGTTTTGTCAGTATATGCTTTACACTACTATTTGACACTATATAGGGGGTATTTGTAGTATATTTATATGTATTTAGACTGTATTTGGGTGGATTTGGATGTATTTGGGTGCTTCGTGTAACCGTGCCCCGGACCCCACAAGCATTCTCACGAACTGTCAAAGAGGCGATCGCTCTGGTACATTATTTGGCGAAATTGGATGGTCATGTCATCCAAGATGGCCGCCGAAAGGTCAACAGGTTGTTATTTTATTAGAGATTTAAAAATCTTCTTCACACGAACCGCTTGGCCCATGGTGGCCAAACTTCACAGTTATGGTCCATGGGTGAAGCATTTTCAGATTTGTTAAAACGGAGGTCGTTGCTAATCCAAGATGGCCGCTGTCTAAAAATATCACAAATTCTTAACAAATCTTCTTCTCATGAACCGCCAGCCGGATTTCGAAGAAACTTGGAAGGAATGATCGATGTACAATGCTCTTTCAATGGTGTTAAAATGGTGACCCCGGGGTCAAAAATGGGCGTGGCCCGTGGGGTGTAATTGGGGTCAAATTTTATTTTTGACCGAATATGATCATGTCTATATCAAATCGAAGGTATCAAAGAGGCGATCGCTCTGGTACATTTGTTGTCGAAATTGGATGGTTATGTCATCCAAGATGGCCACCGAAAGGTCAAAAGGTCGTTCTTTTATTAGAGATTTCAAAATTCTTCTTCACTCGAACCGCAGTTATGGTCCATGGGTTTTAAAAACTGAGGTCGTCGCTAATGCAAGATGGCCGCCGTCTAAAAATAACACAAATTCTTAAAAAATCTTCTTATGAACCGCCAGCCGGATTTCGACGAAACTTTATGGTAATGATTGACGTAGAATGCTCTTTCAACGGTGTTTAAATGGTTACCCCGGGGTCAAAAATGGGCGTGGCCCGTGGGGTCAAATTTTATTTTGTACCAAATATGCTCATGTCATATATCAAATTGAAGGTATCGATGAGGCGATTGCTCTGGTGCAATATTTGTCGGAATCGGATGATTATGTCATGCATGATGGCCTCCTAAAGGTCCATTTATTCGAGATTTTGAACGTCTTTTTCTCAGGAACCACATGGCCGATGCTGGCCAAACTTCATAGTAAGTTAAGATCCTTGGGTGAAGCATTTTCAGATTTGGTAAAATGAGAATCATCGCTTAATCCAAGATGACCGCCATCTAAAATAACATTTTTTTTAAAACACATATGAACTCAATGTCACATTCTCCTCGGGTGTGCATGGAGTCAGGTGAGCGAAATAGGGCCATCATGGCCCTCTTGTGTTGGATTACGACCTCAAACGGCAGTTTCTGGCCAAGTGCACAATAATTGCTCAAACCCCAGCCTACACCCTGGATTAGACTCTCAAACTGGGGTTTAGTGAATTATTGTGCATTTTGCGAGCCTAAACTAGGGTTTGGACAGTCTAAACTGGGGTTTGAGCTGAAACCGTGGTTTACGCTATCAGAAACCCTAGTTTGAGAGTCTAAACGGTGGTTTCTGCTGCCAAGTGCACAATAATTGCTCAAACCAGGGTTTAAGAAAACTACCATTTGTGATCACAAATGGCAGTTTAAGCCTAAACTAGGGTTTGAGGAGCCTAAACATGGTTTAAGGAATTATTGTGCATTTGGCTTGCCATAGCTGACTCGAGTACCTGTCTTGGTTTGTAGGGACGTCCAGATAGGTTCTTATTCAGTCTAGGAAGTAAGCAAATGTGAGACGGTGCGAGGTCATGTGAATACGATGGATGAGGAAGAACAGTCACTTTTTCCTCGTTCAAAAACTTGGTCACAATGGTCGACTTGTGTGCAGAATCGTTGCCGTTGAGTAAACGTACATATCCAATTTTCGTCGTCGGCCGATGCTTCCAATAGTCGGATTTCAGTTTAATCACTACATAATGTTTGTAAAGTTAACCCGTAACCGATCTGTAGCATGGTTATGGCACCTGAATCACTGGATCGTTACTAGGGATGAAACCAGCGTACACAACATGTTTTTGCACGTTGAGTCATTCTGGAAATACTTTGATTGTTCCCATGTTTGATAGTCCATATTTTTAATACCGATCTTTCTGTTTGTTTTAAATCCAAGATGGCTGCCGTCCATCAATAATGTGTATATATTTACTAATTTTAGCATGCCACACCTGCTGGAGGGGTTGGGTGTTGGTTTGAAAGTCACTAAGTCCTTTAAATCCAAGATGGCCGCCGTCTACCATCTTGAACAATATAAAACACAATATTGCTGTGGGGACAATTAAGCTAAATGTATAACTGATGTGACATTTTTGCTAATTTTAGCAGACCACACCTACTGGAAGGGTTATATCTTAGGTTGGGTGCTATCAGGATCAGGAAATTCAAGATGGCCACCTTATGCCATCTTGAACAACTGAAAATACAATAGTTTTGAGACTGCGTAAAAGTAAATGTACCTTAGAGATTATGATGACTGTCAAATTTCAAAATTGCAACCATATATGAGACACGCCATGTGAGTTTGTACCTTCAGAAATTTGCGTAATTTCATGAAATACGTTTACAAAATTTACAATATTTTTCGTAAATGGCGTGCATGTGGAATTGTATTCCAATTTTTTACTTTATTTATGAAAAAATATTTAATGAAATTACGCAAATGTCCGAAGGTACAAAATCACATGGCGTGTCTCATATAACATAATATATCGATGGTCTATTAACATAAGGTCGTAACTGCTATGCTAAAGCATAGCACTTACGACCTTATGTTACTAGACCATCGATATATTGTGCATTACAAGTGGCTCACTGGGTATGCTGGATGATTAATTATGCACGGCAACCCCGCGAAAATGTTGGCTTTCATTTTAGTTTACATGTATAACTGTGAAATCCAAAATGGTTGCTGTTTAGTATTTGCCATATTGAAAAGAAGTAACAAAGTGATCAAAGATTGGTAATATATTTTTGAGTCCGATAAGATTGAATGTCAACTTGTGAGGTTGTTATCACTGGTACAGCCAGTCGATATAGTACAAGCGAAGTGGTCAGGTATATTCCTATCTAAAAATGCATAACACTCAGTACTTTTAAACATGATAGTTTGTTGAATGTGTTGCTGCTAACCAATTATGTCCAATCGAATACATGTATATATATATAATTTATATGTTATGTTTATCACTGAATATAATACATGAGCCACGGTCAGTAAAATGTGTGTGTGATAGTGTGTATGCTATCCTCACTTCTTCAGTGCGTTGGTGCTAGAAGGTATCATAAACAGCAACATGCTTCCTTTTGATGTATGTGAGTTATCTAAGGAGTACAACTCCAGTGACTTCTTGCATCAGATCAGATGCATTCATAGATAATGATAAACATCGAACCGAACACATACATATATTTTCTAAGTTTGTAGATAGTGTTATGGCATTGTATATGTGACGTTAATTAGCTAGTTGTGTCTACATTTTGCAGTTGCTGCATCAGAAATTGTCCGTTGTCAAAATCACAATTCTTATCAGTATCATCATTGGCATCTTCCTAATAGTTTTTGCTTACTTGATGCTCTGGGAATGGATAATACAAGTATGCCAATATACATTATGTGTGGTGTTATGGACTTGTCAACCCTATAGTGCAATCATATTTCCTATTTAGAATTCGGGTCTATCCGTTATTAGTTCATTTGAGTTGTGGAAACATTGTCTGGGGTGTAGTAATTTCTTATCAATATCAGCAATCAGTGATCAAGATATATTTCCACACCATCTTATGCTGAGAACCATATACAGTTTATATGTGTAATGATGAACATGGTCAGACTCGGTGTGTAGAAGGGCAGTATGTCAATATGTAATTTTTTTTTTCATTTATTGGTAGTTAGCTCACTACCGACTCTTCGCTCATGGTTGTTCTACAAATCATGTCGTGCATACATGTCATATATGTGCTTGGAGGGATGAGTTTCTATATAAAATGGATTCATCAAGAATGTATAATTGATTTATAATCAAACTAAATATATCACTAGAGGTGGCCACAACTTAGGCCCCTTGTAGATTCAGCTTAAACATTTTATATAAATATGATGGACGGCCTGCGAGCAGTATCTAGCTAGCAACACAATCAGTCAGTGATTAGTTCATGGACACTTGACTGATACTTATCCGTAGAAGTAAGACCAACATGCAACACATCTTCTACATTCATTAACTTACTGAGACTCGTGTAGTAACGTTAGAACTCATAATAGCATAACACTAATAGTAATATGTATGCCTTTAAATTTGGAATAATGTCACCATTCTGGAGTCATGATTTGCCTACGATTGGATAAATAGAGAATACCAGGCTAGTGTCTTTTGATATCAAGTTTATCAGGCAAGGCTAGGAAACGTGTAGGAATTCCTCGGCTTGCCGAGGAATTTCTACCGTTTCCGAGTCGAGCCTGATAAACTTGATATCAAAATACACTAGCCTGGTATTCTATTTATCAGGTAACGTTTTATGCTGGAAAATGACATTAGATGACGTCGTATTCTATGGACAGAACGTGGACTTGTTTACGTTGCGTCATTACACTAACGTCATTCGGTAACGTCACGTGACGTCATCCGACCAATGGAATGTCAGTTTCCACTTTGTTGTAACCCGGATGTTGATATCAGGTCAATGTCTGATACAACAATATGTTATCAGTCAGTACGTATTCGGTCAATACAGGGCAGGTTACCTGATACAAATGTGTACTTCTGCGTTCACTAGACCGACTTGTCCTAATAGTGGAGCACTGTATGAATTTGAAGATAGCTGATAGTGGCCATCTTAGATTATGTTATCCATGGAAGGCCAGCATCACAATATATTTTACCCTAAGATTAAACAATGCAAATTAATTCCTGTGGTTTCTCCCATCTTCTATCATTAAGAACAGCCACACAAGTTAAGTCTCTATCTTATTTGGCCTAGGATATATTGCAGTTTATGCTTACTTTCAAGATCGAATACAGAAGCAATCTTGAATTTAATACTAAATATAATATACAGCCAACCAATAAAAAAGTTGCAAGGTTACAAATTATGTGTAAGAAAACAGATTTGTTGTGTAATTGTAACTGATATTGCCCCATATATAATACATTTAGGATTTTACAAAAACAGCGGCCATCTTGAATTTAAAGGCATTGCTAGCCTCCAGTTTATCAAACTGCTTTTACAGCAGATGTGGACTGCTAGACTGTGTGAAATACTCCTGACTTGGTACTTTTAGCCTATATGCCATCTTGGAAATGTTGTATGTTGTCTTTTCAGTGGACATCTTTAATTTCCAAGCCCCGATAACATCCAACATAACAAACAACCCTTCCAGTAGGTGTAGTCTGCTGTTAGTATCGAAAATGTCGCACCATGTGTGCCCTTAGCTTAATATTCCGCTCAGAAATATTGTGTTTTATATTGTCCAAGATGGCGGGCGGCGGCCATCTTGAAATTAAAGGGCTTAGTGACTTTCTAACCAACACACAACCCCTCCAGCAGGTATAGCATACTAAACTTAATGAATATGTACACATTAGTTTTACTTTTAGCTTAGCTAACACTAACACTATGGACTAGTATGTATTTTAAGACAGTGGACGGTGACCATTTTTGGATTTAAAGGTGCAAACTAAATATTAACCATACCAGTAGTTTTGGCATGTTATAATTATTAGGAAACGACATCATTTGTGTTTTTTGCTTACCTCATTATAGAGAAAATGCATTTATATATTTCAAAATGGCGTTAGCGGCCATTTTGAATGTTGTCCTCTAAAAGGTTTCACCATCATTTTTTAAAAATGCATAGAAGCTATTTTGCTCCTAAAATGGTTCAAGTTGACAAATCAACAATAAAAAGGTAGGAACATGATGGTCACGGAATCCTCAGAAATTACCCTACTAATATGTTTCGGGACGATTTGGCTACTCGAATATAGAGAATAGTAGGTTAGTGCCGTGAATGGGAAAAATATCCGGCAAGGCTCAAGAATTTCTTTATTTCTTATCAGAAGTATATGTTGTGACCACTCATTTGAACCGTCTCGCCGAGACGGTTCAAATGAGTGGTCACAACATATACTTTGGTTCAGAAATAAGGAAAATAGATAGAGAATAGTAGGTTAGTGCCGTGAATGGGAAACAATATCTGGCAAGGCTCAGGAAACGGGATGGGCGAGGCTCTGCCGAGCACATCCCGTTTCTGTGCCGCGCCAGATATTATTTCCCATTCACGGCACTAACCTACTATTCTATTTATCCCGTCAACATCTTCAAATGGCTGTAAAATGCAAAAATAGTATTGACTAGATATCAAAAATGTTTCACGGCACCGTGTTTCACGGCATATACGCACTGTGTTGACGGGATAAAATACTCCCGAGCGCCAGGCGTCGAAATCGTGTATACTCATATTGTAGACGTCAATCAACATTGCAATCGGCTGAAACATGTACATGGGTGTATTTAAAGGTACCTAGCTGGTCAATTCGTACCAATACCATTTCGTACCCATACGATTTCGTACCCGGTTTGGTCAATTCGTACCCATAATCAATTCGTACCCATACTGAATATTTTAATAGGACTGCATATTATGATGGGATTTGTTTTTAAATATGCAGAAATAATGCAGGAAACGTAAATTATATAAAATTTCAAACTAGTGAACACGATTCATACGTCTGATAGAACACAATGTGACGATTAACAATATACGTGTATATATATATGTATATATTTGTTATATATCAATATGTGTTTTGATTAACTCCATTATCTGTGCAGATTGTTTCATACTTTAAATGTTAACCCTCTTTCAGATATTTTATAATATCCCGTATCTGTTATTATCCAAGTATATTTGCTTGGATATAGTCCTTATACGGTTTTTGAGACCTCACATGATTTATGCAAATGAGTAATTGTCGACCAACGAACGTACTTCATGCTTCATGATTCTAGCTACGCCACGTGAGAGAGTTCCAAAGTGAGCTGTGCATTATGAACGTGTCACTCACATTTTTGGCCAGCTACATTTTTTTTCATCTACAGTTATATTTTTAAAAAGAGTTTGTGATTTTATAAAATATTAACTGTCGTGTTTCATAATAAATATTTTGTTAGGAAGGTTATATTTTTAGCGCAATGATCGACCGCTCCACATGTAATTTATACGTAGTTATACGCCATGAAAAATAGTTCTGATAGTGAGCTAACATTATATTGTGTAGTGTAATACATGTGTTGTTAATTTTTCTGTACGACATTTATATTACAAAATGTTTATCTGATTTAATATAATATAAACTGACATGTATTAATTTGAGTATATTATTTTTTCACGCGCACTGATACAATAACCTCGTGTCTCATGAAAAGTAGTTTCCGCCATTTTATGCCGACAAATTACAGAATCGTTTACATAGTCATAGGTCAATGGCTCGATAAAATCCAACATTGGACAGCGAAATGATGATGATTTAAAACAGAAACATTGTTTTTTTGACAGTTACATACCGCATGCTTTAAATAATCATCTTGAGCCATCGATATTATTAATCAGTGTCCATTTTACTTAAAACATCAACTAATCTATAATGACGTTACACAGAAAATGCAGTACGATACACTTCACAAAGGAAACATTGTCTTAGAGTTTGAATAATTTTAGGTTCCGCCGAACGAACGAGTACGCCGAAATATATTTCCGTACAAATCCAAAAACCTATTTATTATATACCCGTTCAACAAAACATGCATCCTAATCATTAAATAATCCGATAGTGTGATGAAATGCGACTCTCTATTATTTTTGTTGAACAATCCGAGCGCCTGTGATGGCTTCAGTTTATTCAAATTGACAAGGTCATTTCGCGCACCTGAATCGATACAATAATCCGGGGTTGAAATTTCACTCGCCCAGCTCGCCATGGCGAGTGCTTTTTGTGGCGGTCGAGTACTTTCTACAGGCACTCGCCCAGTTTGGCGAGTGAAAGATTAGGTCAGGATTTTTTTTTTTGGAAGAAATTGCCAATTAATTCCATCGATAACGGCCAACAAATGCTATTAATTCAGCGACCATTTGTTGTTTACAGTTTACGTCAATTTTCGGGAAGCAAGATTCAAGCAGTGTCTATGTACACGGTTACGGGTAGAATCTCTAGCGATTATGAACACGGTCCATATCGGGCAAGTTTAATTCACGGATTATTTGTCGGCTTTACGCGGCCGGGCTAACAAATAATAGGACTGCGAGTATAGACTAGTGTATACGCGGCCACATATATCGTCTCGTATACAGTTGGGTTAACGCGCATTTCAGACGCCGAACATAACGGCTTGGGACGAAACGGTCGGCGCCGGGTCCGAAACCATTGAATTTAGTAATTAAGGCAGCACGCAGCGCATGCAAACATAGCCACTATAAATTAAACTAAATCTATGTCACTCAACGCTTATATAAAATAAGAAGTGTGCAAGCCTCTGAGCAAATTCGCTGCTATTTGTTTGTTTATGTTCATTTAATACTTAAAATATAAATAACAATAATAGTGAATATGTCTCATACGTTTTGGTAATGATCATATGTAAAAGCTTTTTTTTTATAAATAAGATGCAACATTACAAAAACTGGAAATAGCAATTTATTTTTTAAAAAAACTGGGCGAGTAACTTTTTGACCTGGGCAAGTACTTTTTTTTTATTTTCTACCTACCTTGGTTCAACCTTGGTTGAAGGCCGTTTCTTGTAAGCTAGGCTTGTACTGGCCTATTTTGGCGACGTCAAATTGGATAATTGTCTTTGAAACTGGGGGGAGAGCGCAACTAAATCATGGTTAAAATGTCTGTACAATATGTTCACGTGTTGAATTTGCTGGGTCTCTTCTTCCAGGCGGAGTTGAGTGAACTTTTGAAACTATTTACTGTGTTCGAATTTACACAATCACTAGGGAGTGCATTCCAGTCTGTGACGACTCTTTGAGAGAATACTTTTTGTCGCAACTGCGAAGGATTTCAGGACTTTCAGTCCTTTGATATTTATAACATTGGCCAAGAGTGTAAACCCAGATAGCTATATTTACATATAATTCACTGAATCATCAGTTATGACATTGTCATTAAAAACCCTTGCCAATACTGTATACCCAGAAGAGATATATTTAACTCACTGAATGATCAGTTATTATATTTTCATTAAAAACTCTTGCCAATAGTGTATACCCAGAATAAATATATTTAATTCACTGACTGATCAGTTGCTATACATTGTCGGTAATAACGATTTTTAAATAGTGTATGCCCTGATCTGTTATATTTTAATTCACAGAATGACCAGTTACTACGTTTTCTAGATCACGGTTCGCCCGCATGAAAGTTTATTTGCATTAAGCCAACTGGCCCATGAGCATGTACAACATATACAGAAACATTTACAATACATTGTGACTAATGGCATAGTGAAATATAATCTAAAGTTTGCAAAGTACATGCACACACATATATCTACATTTACAATTGACATATACATTTATGATAGGTAAGAGTGCATGCACATTACAACTATGTAGTATGTTACATAAACTTTGAGACAAACCAATGCGTTAGGATAAGGACGTTTAAAAGCATTATAACATATTAGACGTTATGTTATTTTGTATAAAATACGATTCCTTATGGCAAATGCCTTGTAAATAAATATGGCATGTTTTCTAATAACCATGGCATTTTCTGAACTGATATTTAACATACTTGGCCTTTTCCAATAACGTTTCAAAATATAAGATTTACGCAAATCTGTAAACATGGTGCATTCCAAAACATAGAGGATATTTGTTTTCTTCAGTGTAAGATCGAATTTTATTTCATCTCCTGGGCGAAGCCACGAGTGAAAATCCGACATTTTTCGTCCACGAGATGAAATAAAATCGATCTTACACTGAAGAAAACAAATATTCTATTTCTTTTATGACTATATAACGCCCCTTTTACCGATTTTTGCATTATTTAATTATTTTATGTTCCCGCTAGACACCTCTAGTTTCTATCGTAACCCGTGGGGTGCCTCAAATTCCAATTTCTTCTTTCACACGCCGCATTACAAAGTAGTTAATTTTGTGTGGAGGAGATTTATGACTAACAGAACTATCCCGTGTCTATAGAAGATACTAAATCATATTAATATGAAAAACTAAATACGCTTTAACATACATTAACAATTCGATGTGTATGCTTTATGGATTTTCTACGCAAAAATACCGCCATGGCAACAGCAAAGTGCGGAATAATATGTTACATGAATATATAATCAATAATATATAATGAGGCGAGGAAATGAAAGTGCCGCCATCTTTTATTTTATGTTCATTCCAACTAACGAGAATAGTGTCACAACAAGTTGTTTAACAGTGTTGTGAACAGAATGTGATGCATGTACACATTCCCTATTCACTGTCGCTGTAGTGCATTAGTCTTTGACAAGGATCACAGGCTAAGGAATGAAGTGGATAATCATATCGTCTTACGAAAACTGATGTCGCCATTTTAGAAACAACGGTCAGGATTCGTGGTATTTTGTTTGGATAGCGACTGGTTTGGAAACGTGAAGCTAACATTTCCGTTGAATGTTGGATGAACAAAAAATCCTGGAGAGATGAGAGACTGGTTGGCGCCTTGATCAATAATAATAATCATTCGTGCGACATGTGTAAAGTAGGTGGGTGGGGTATGTTTTCTCAGATGTTGTATTTTAGATTTTGTTTTTTGTTGGTTACAAAGTATGTCGGAGATGTTCCTTGTTTACATAAGTGTTCAAATGGCTGCAGTTGTTTAAACAAACGGTTAGCATTTTTTTTGTGGCTTGATATTTGTATTATTTGATTTTGTGGCACGCCATCATCGGTCAACTTTTGGATCAGTTTTTTTCTGGCACTGAAAGGAACAATGATACAATTAATTAATTGTTAATTCTCAAGTTGATTTTCATTATTTTTGCTCTTTGTGTAGCACTCTGTTTCGATTTGTCAAACTGAAATTACTGGTATGTGGACAACTCTCGATGTTTTATGTTTCTTTTTTAGACATCCTGTCAAAATGTAGTTGCGAACGGTAACTTGCATTCTACTCCTGTACCATGCGTAGGCTGAGTTACGATTCCACTCATATGCCTTCTCTGCAGAATAGCGAATCGGATCTGATTCGCACTTTAGCAGTTAATTGTAACATGTTATTTTCGGAATTTCCATCTGAAAAAAATATTAGTATTATAAAAGTAATACATACTGATAATTCTGAAACAAATTTTACTATTGTAGAAGGTTTAGAAAATTATTGTTGGCCTTTACAAAAAATGGACCCCATCTTAACTTTTACATGTTGGAATTTGGCTGCCGCTGACTGGATCACTTGTTGATAATAGCTTAAATTTACTTTATCAGGTCAACTACATATGTAAATTTATGTACTTGAATATGTTATTTTCATAATATTGACACTCATTTCAGTTCAAAACTATATAAAATCTTTCACAATTAACTGTTAAAGTGCGAATCGGACCTGATTCGCTATTCTGCAGAGAAGGCATATGAGTGGAATCATAACTATGGCTACGGACGGTACGGGAGTAGATTGCAAGTTACGGTTCGCAACTAGTCAAAATTATGATTGAAGATTGAAGATGTTTGTTTACTTATTGCTCTCTGAAAATAATGAAAGTTCACGATATATTTGGAAGTTATTTTCACCACTAGCATTCACAGAGTTAAATTTAACATGCTTTTCTCTGACTACTGTAGTATAGAGATTTAGGATAATTGACAGAATTCTGAAAAATATTTCAGTGTCTCTCTGGTGGATTACACAGAAAATGTCAACGTTGTCGTACAGGTTGCAAATGTCCGTTCTTGGGGCGACTGTTCTTTTGAAAATAAAGTAGAACAGTTATGTCGCAAGCATAGATACAAGCACCTGATTCATCACGGAGAATTTCAAGATCAAGAATGAAGATTAACAATTCTAATGGAATTCCATGGATTACACAGAAAATGTCAACGTTGTCGCACAGATTGCAAATGTCCGTTCTTGGGGCGACTGTTCTTTTGAATATAAAGTAGAACAGTTGTGTCGCAAGCATAGATACAAGCACCTGATTCAGCACGGAGAATTTCAAGATCAAGAATGAAGATTAACAATTCTAATGGAATTCCATGGATTACACAGAAAATGTCAACATTGTCGTACAGTTTGCAAATGTCTGTTCTTGGGGCGACTGTTCTTTTGAATATAAAGTAGAACAGTTATGTTACAAACATAGATACAAGCACCTGATTCATCACAGAGAATTTCAAGATCAAGAATGAAGATTGCTGGATATTTTAAGATATTCATCATGTTTTATTTGTTATTTTGATAAAATGTTTCATGTTTCATTCGTATCTATTTGCGAAGGCAAATTGTCCAGTTCTGCGATTTCCTCCTTCCTCCTTCGGTAGCAGATAACAAATGTTGCTCGGTGTGCGCATCCAGCAAGGGAGCTAATCGCAGGTGTGCAAGGGACATAAGCATGCAACTACTAAAATTCCCCAATTGGGTGGAGCCTAAGAAAGTAGTTCGGCAAAACCTTGACATTTTGAAATCGATATTTCACGGGCGCATCTGGTATTTCACGGGTGTAAGATGGATTTAGATTTCACGGGTAAAACACGGTAATTCATGGATAGTCATAAAAGAAAAAGTGATACTCATCTTCTAGGATTGAATAAGAAAAGCAATTACGATTTCGTATTGGTGTCCTATTGGGTTTAGTCCATCTTCCAGATTCGATTTCTAGACGATGTGATGATGTTTGTAACTGCAATGGCAATACGAAAGTTAGATACCTTGATATCATTTATGTAAGATTTAAAAGAAAATGTTGCGACATTATTGTAAAATAATTATCTAGCTGCTACTATTATGAAGTTTATCATTCCAGTTCTGTATAGATTGGTTGCAAAATTAACATATCAAAATCCATTCCAGTTACTTAGGCGTCAAAGGGTTAAGCGTATAATGGCTCTGCGTCTCTGATGATATACGATATATTTGGTTGTGACTGGATACATGGGGCTTGTGTGATTTGTGACCAGTGCAGGTCCTGATCAAATATCACACTCCTGTAGCATAACACTTATCTAGATTGCTTGTTAGTGTATTTCATTGATGGAAAGGGTAAAAGTGCTGATATTGAAAACAGGCTGATCTGGATATACATTCGTTGCAAACCCCATACGCCCCATATCTCCAGTCACATATAACTTGGAAATTGTCTATGAAAACAAAAGTTATATATCTCAAATCAGTCTACAAGTACTAAACCTATGTTTAAATCACTTATATAAATGGCCATTGTGATGTTTAAACGTTAATTTAAACGGAAAACAAATGTCGCAGGGTATGGTAGTTGCGAACGGTAACTCTTGCAATTACTAGCTACGGACAGGTACGGGAGTAGATTGCAAGAGTTATCTTCGCAACTAAGGGTATGGAAGCGCCAAGGCCATAAAAAGTACTTTGGTTCTCAGGTATCGCTGAGTTACGTTCCTGTGCGTCAAGCATTGTATTTGCATGAACAAATATAATATAGGAATGAATGGCCTTTTTGTGGAATTTATCGGGGTATAAACTTGGAAAAGTCGCGGGAATACTGGACGAAGCTATAAAAATTTTTTTTTTTTTTTTTGTTAAGGCCGGAAGGCCTCGTCCAGTATTCCCGCGACTTTTCCAAGTTTATATCCCCGATAAATTCAACAAAAATGCCATTCATTTCTTATAATTCCAGCATTTGAAATAAATTCATCAAGAAAATGTGTTTATTTTCCGTTTTCTTAAGAATTATTTTAACTGCGCCTCACGGTTACGAAAAGTAGTTCGGCATGGGAGTTTACTGGGATATAAATTTTGTAAATATTGTGTAAATATTTTTGTGCTGGAATTATTATTACTGTAAATTCGCCACATGATAAAAAAAACAACAATACCATGCAAAATTATATTCAATCCAATCACGTATGATGCAAATCTGGTGGGGTTTTTTCACGCCTAAAGAGGCTATAGTGACTTTATAGAACATATATGCATCTGGCGACTTCAACAAAATCAGAATCGAACATCTCAAACAAAAAAGAAATTAATAAAAAAATCTGCCCTCCCGCGTCACATTCGACAAAACCTATTGGGCCGTAAAAATATCTTTAATTAACGTAATTAATACCAGTATATATATCCGGGTCATCGTTGTACTTATTCAAGCAATACACTGTTCAAAACCTGTTTCTGAGAACCAAAATACATTTTTACGGCCCAATAGTTCAATAGTTGACAAAATTTCGTCAAATACAACGTGTGGGAGTAATATCTTTAATTAACGTAATTAATACCAGTATATATATCCGGGTCATCGTTGTACTTATTCAAGCAATACACTGTTCAAAACCTGTTTTTGAGGGACTGGAGCAATGTGAGATTGACTGATGATGATGTGAGATTGACAGGTGATATTTCAAAATGTTGACCAGCAAATTGACGGAGATTTACGTTCGCGGCCTTCTCGAGAACCGCGAAGGTAACTCGCACTCGAACGATTATTGCTTTACAGCATAACCATAGTCTGTCGTCGTTACTGATTTTATTAGTCGAGTCTAAAGCACAAACAGAAATTGTCAGTACAGTGCATATGCACTTTGTGCCCGTGTCCGTCGATGCAGGTGATGTTGCGATTTGCCACACAGTCGGATGAAGTAAGACATGCTGAAAGAAGAATATAGTTTTTACTAACCCTTACAATGCTGAATTAAATGTTGTCGTCAGCTGTTTCTATATTTCTGAAGAAATACATGGCTTGAGAGCACTTCAGAATCATTTGCATTTGAAATGATTCTAAAGTGCTTTCAAACCATATCCTTAGTGAGAAAAAATGGAAAACTATGAAAGAACAGCAGACGACCATTTTCTTTTCCCATGTTATAAGGGTTAAGGACACACCATAGTTAACATTGCATTATCTTCAAATAACTAGATGGCCGAGGCCCGCATATCGCGCAGGCCGAGGCATTTGCTAGTACTAAAATAACTTTAACATTAATAAGGCAAATTATATTTCCATAGACTTTACATGGGGCCACAAGAAGGTTACATCTACCTTAAATATACATAAAAGTATCACTATGTGAAAATCAGGAGCTACATGTACAGTTGAAAGTTTTTGTACTCCCTGTTATAACACATTACAAGTTAGGTGACTAGGTTTTCAATGGGTCGTACTCTGGCGGCTTCGAGACAACGGAATTTCACACCAATTTCTATCATTTCCATCTACTGCAAGAGTTACTGTCTGTTTCACGAAAGCTGCCGAAATTGTATGGCTATATAAGCAATGCAAAGACAATATTATTTAGATGATGTTAATTTTATCAAAATATAAGAATGAGCCGTCTTTTCATTTTGTAATATTTGGTCTAATATTGAGTTTATAACGAAAAAACGATTTCCCCATGTTAAATCCCCATAGAAATATTCACAATTTCAGAAATAGCGCTAGTGGAAAGATTTTCAAAATTTAACTTTTGTTTTCTTAGTTAGATCATTTCCTTTCTATATTATCTATACCGACCCACATGATTATCTATACCGACCCACACGATGTCGTATTGTACGCTACGTTATATATACCGATCCACACGATGTATTGTACGCTACCTTATCTATATCGACCGACACGATGTCTTATTGTACGCTACGTTATCTATACCCACCCACACGATGTCGTATTGTACGCTACGTTATCTATATCGACCGACACGATGTGGTATTGTACGCTACATTATCTATACCGACCCACATCATGTTGTATTGTACGCTACGTTATTTATACCGACCCACACGATGTATTATTGTACGCTACGTTATCTATACCGACCCACACGATGTCGCAGTGTACGCTACGTTATCTATACCAAACCCAAACGATGTCGTATTGTACGCTACGTTATCTATAACGACTCACACGATGTCGTATTGTACGCTACGTTATCTATACCGACCCATATGATGTCGTATTGTACACTACGTTATTTATATCGACCCACACGATGTATTATTGTACGCTACGTTATCTATACCGACCCACACGATGTCGTAGTGTACGCTACGTTATCTATACCGACCCAAACGATGTCGTATTGTCCGCTACGTTATCTATAACGACTCACACGATGTCGTATTGTACGCTACGTTATCTATACCGACCCACATGATGTCGTATTGTACGCTACGTTATTTATACCGACCCACACGATGTATTATTGTACGCTACGTTATCTATACCGACCCACACGATGTCGTAGTGTACGCTACGTTATCTATACCGACCCACACAATGTCGTATTGTACGCTACGTTATCTATAACGACTCACACGATGTCGTATTGTACGCTACGTTATCTATAACGACCCACATGAGTATCTATACCCACACACATGATGTCGTATTGTACGCTACGTTATCTATACCGACCCACACGATTATCTATACCGACCCACACGATGTCGTATTGTACGCTACGTTATCTATAACGACCCACACGATGTCGTATTGTACGCTACGTTATCTCTACCGACCCACATGCTTATCTATACCGACCCACATGATGTCGTATTGTACGCTACGTTATCTATACCGACCCACACGATTATCTATACCGACCCACACGATGTCGTAGTGTACGCTACGTTATCTATACCGACCCACACGATGTCGTATTGTACACTACGTTATCTATACCGACCCACATTATTATCTATTTATATCGACCCACACGATGTCGTATTGTACGGTACGTTACCTATACCGACATACACGATTATCTATACCGACCCACACATGTCGTATTGTACGCTACGTTATATATACCCACCCACACGATATCGTATTGTACGCTACGTTATCTATACCGACCCACATGATGTCTTAGTGTACGCTACGTTATCTATACCGACCCACACGATGTCGTATTGTACGCTACGTTATATATACCGACCCACACGATGTCGTATTGTACGCTACGTTATATATACCGACCCGCATGATGTCGTATTGTACGCTACGTTATATATACCGACCGACATGATGTCGTATTGTACGCTACGTTATATATACCGACCTACATAATGTATTGTACGCTACGTTATCTATGCCGACCCACACGATTATCTATACCGACCCACATGATGTCGTATTGTACGCTACATTATATATACCGACACACACGATTATATATACCGACCCACACGATGTCGTAGTGTACGCTACGTTATGTATACCGACACACACGATTATCTATACCGACCCACATGATTATCTATACCCACCCACAATATGTCGTATTGTACGCTACGTTATATATACCGACCCACATGCTTGTCTATACCCACCCACATGATGTCGTATTGTACGCTACGTTATATATACCGACCCACACGATTATCTATACCGACCCACAAGATGTCGTATTGTACGCTACGTTATATATACCGACCCACACGATGTCGTAGTGTACGCTACGTTATATATACCGACCCACACGATTATCTATACCGACCCACATGATTATCTATACCCACCCACAAGATGTCGTATTGTACGCTACGTTATATACACCGACCCACATGCTTATCTATACCCACCCACATGATGTATTGTACGCTACGTTATATATACCGACACACACGATTATATATACCGACCCACACGATGTCGTATTGTACGCTACGTTATCTATACCGACCCACACGATGTCGTATTGTACGCTACGCTATCTATACCGACACACACGGTGTTGTATTGTACGCTACGTTATCTATACCGACCCACACGATGTCGTATTGTACGCTACGCTATCTATACCGACCCACACGATTATCTATACCGACCCACACGATGTAGTATTGTAGGCTACGTTATCTATACCGACCCACACGATGTCGTATTGTACGCTACGTTATCTATACCGACCCACACGATTCGTATTGTACGCTACGTTATCTATACAGACCCACACGATGTCGTATTGTACGCTACGTTATCTATACTAACACACACGATATCGTATTGTACGCTACGTTATCTATACCGACCCACACGATGTCGTATTGTACGCTACGTTATCTATACCGACCCACACGATGTCGTATTGTACGCTACGTTATCTATACCGACCCACACGGTGTCGTATTGTACGCTACGCTATCTATACCGACCCACATTATGTCGTATTGTACGCTACGTTATCTATACCGACCCACACGATGTTGTATTGTACGCTACGTTATATATACCGACCCACACGATTATCTATACCGACCCACACGATGTCGTATTGTAGGATACGTTATATATACCGACACACACGATTATCTATACCGACCCATACGATGTCGTATTGTACGCTACTTTATCTATAGCGACCCACACGAAGTCGTATTGTACGCTACGTTATCTATACCGACCCACATGAAGTCGTATTGTACGCTACGTTATCTATACCGACCCACACGATGTCGTATTGTACGCTACGTTATCCATACCGACCCACATTATGTCGTAGTGTACGCTACGTTATATATACCGACCCACACGATGTCGTATTGTACGCTACGTTATATATACCGACCCACACGATTATCTATACCGACCCACACGATGTCGTATTGTAGGCTTCGTTATATATACCGACACACACGATTATCTATGCCGACCCATACGATGTCGTATTGTACGCTACGTTATCTATAGCGACCCACACGAAGTCATATTGTACGCTACGTTATCTATACCGACCCACACGAAGTCGTATTGTACGCTACGTTATCTATACCGACCCACACGTTGTCGTATTGTACGCTACGTTATCTATACTGACCCACACGATGTCGTATTGTACGCTACGTTATCTATACCGACCCAAACGATGTCGTATTTTACACTACGTTATCTATACCGTCCCAAACGATGTCGTATTGTACGCTACGTTATCAATACCGACCTACATGATGTCGTATTGTACGCTACGTTATCTATACTGACCCACACGATGTCGTATTGTACGCTACGTTATCTATACCGACCCACACGATGTCGTAGTGTACGCTACGTTATCTATACCCACCCACACGATGTCGTAGTGTACGCTACGTTATATATAACGACCCACACGATTATCTATACCGACCCACATGATATCGTAATGTACGCTACGTTATCTATACCGACGCACATGATGTCGTATTGTACGTTACGTTATATATACCGACTCACACGATGTCGTATTGTACGTTACGTTATCTATACCGACCCACACGATGTCGTATTGTACGCTACGTTATCTATACCGACCCACACGATGTCGTATTGTACGCTACGTTATATATATCGACACACACGATTATCTATACCGACCCATACGATGTCGTATTGTACGCTACGTTATCTATACCGACCCACACGAACTCGTATTGTACGCTACGTTATCAATACCGATCCACATGATGTCGCATTGTACGCTACGTTATCTATACCGACCCACACGATGTCGTATTGTACGCTACGTTATCTATACCGACCCACACGGTGTCGTATTGTACACTACGTTATCTATACCGACCCACACGATCGTATTGTATTGCTACGTTATCTATACTGACCCACACAGGTCGTATTGTCGCTACGTTATCTATACCGACCCACACGATGTCGTATTGTACGCTACGTTATCTATACCGACCCACACGATGTCGTATTGTACACTACGTTATCTATACCGTCCCACACGATGTCGTATTGTACGCTATGTTATCTATACCGACCCACATGATGTCGTATTGTACGCTACGTTATCTATACTGACCCACACGATGTCGTATTGTACGCTACGTTATCTATACCGACCCACACGATGTCGTAGTGTACGCTACGTTATCTATACCCACCCACACGATGTCGTAGTGTACGCTACGTTATATATACCGACCCACACGATTATCTATACCGACCCACATGATATCGTATTGTACGCTACGTTATATATACCGACTCACACGATTATCTATACCGACCCACACGATGTCGTATTGTACGCTACGTTATATATACCGACCCGCATGATGTCGTATTGTACGCTACATGATATATACCGACCCACATAATGTATTGTACGCTACGTTATCTATGCCGACCCACGCGATGTCGTATTGTACGCTACGTTATATATACCGACCCACATAATGTATTGTACGCTACGTTATCTATACCGACAAACATGATTATCTATACCGACCCACATGATGTCCTATTGTACGCTACGTTATATATACCGACCCACATGATGTCGTATTGTACGCTACGTTATATATACCGACCCACATAATGTATTGTACGCTACGTTATCTATGCCGACCCACACGATTATCTATACCGACCCACATGATGTCGTATTGTACGCTACGTTATATATACCGACACACACGATTATATATACCGACCCACACGATGTCGTAGTGTACGCTATGTTATATATACCGACCCACACGATTATCTATACCGACCCACATGATTGTCTATACCCACCCACAAGATGTCGTATTGTACGCTACATTATATATACCGACCCACATGCTTATCTATACCCACCCACATGATGTCGTATTGTACGCTACGTTATATATACCGACACACACGATTATATATACCGACCCACACGACGTCGTAGTGTACGCTGCGTTATATATACCGACCCACACGATTATCTATACCGACCCACATGATTATCTATACCCACCCACACGATGTCGTATTGTACGATACGTTATATATACCGACCCACATGCTTATCTATACCCACCCACATAATGTCGTATGGTACGCTACGTTATATATACCGAGCCACACGATTATCTATACCGACCCATACGATGTCGTATTGTACGCTACGTTATCTATACCGACCCACACGATGTCGTATTGTACGCTACGTTATCTATACCGACCCACACGATGTCGTATTGTACGCTACGCTATCTATACCGACCCACACGGTGTCGTATTGTACGCTACGTTATCTATACCGACCCACACGATGTCGTATTGTACGCTACGCTATCTATACCGACCCACACGATTATCTATACCGACCCACACGATGTAGTATTGTAGGCTACGTTATCTATACCGACCCACACGATGTCGTATTTTACGCTACGTTATCTATACCGACACACACGATGTCGTATTGTACGCTACGTTATATATACCGACACACACGATTATCTATACCGACCCATACGATGTCGTATTGTACGCTACGTTATCTATACCGACCCACACGAACTCGTATTGTACGCTACGTTATCTATACCGATCCACATGATGTCGCATTGTACGCTACGTTATCTATACCGACCCACACGATGTCGTATTGTACGCTACGTTATCTATACCGACCCACACGATGTCGTATTCTACACTACGTTATCTATACCGACACACACGATGTCGTATTGTACGCTACGTTATCTATACTGACCCACACGATGTCGTATTGTACGCTACGTTACTATACCGACCCACACATGTCGTATTGTATGCTACGTTTATCTATACCGACCCACACTATGTCGTATTGTACACTACGTTATCTATACCGTCCCACACGATGTCGTATTGTACGCTACGTTATCTATACCGACCCACATGATGTCGTATTGTACGCTACGTTATCTATACTGACCCACACGATGTCGTATTGTACGCTACGTTATCTATACCGACCCACACGATGTCGTAGTGTACGCTACGTTATCTATACCCACACACACGATGTCGTAGTGTACGCTACGTTATATATAACGACCCACACGATTATCTATACCGACCCACATGATATCGTATTGTACGCTACGTTATATATACCGACTCACACGATTATCTATACCGACCCACACGATGTCGTATTGTACGCTACGTTATATATACCGACCCGCATGATGTCGTATTGTACGCTACGTTATATATACCGACCCACATAATGTATTGTACGCTACGTTATCTATGCCGACCCACACTTTATGTCGTATGTAACGCTACTTATATATACCGACCCACATAATGTATACGTTACTATACCGACCCACGTATCTAACCGACCCACATGATCGTATTGTACTACGTTACCCGACCCCACCCAGATGTCGTGTACGCTACTTTTATATACCGACCACAGTATTGTACGCTACTACTATCCGACCCACACGATTATCATACCGACCCACATGATGTCGTATTGTACGCTACGTTATATATACCGAGACACGATGTCGTAGTTGTACGCTACGTTATATATACCGACCCACACGATTATCCTATACCGACCCACAGATTATCTATACCCACCCACAATATGTCGTATTGTACGCTACGTTATATATACCGACACCCAAACGATTATATACCGACCCTACACACCGAGTGTCGTAGTGTACGCTACGTTATATATACCGAGCCACTCGATTATCTATACCGACCCACATGATTATTATACCCACCCACACGATGTCGTATTGTACGATACGTACGTATATATACCGACCCACACATGCTTATCTATACCCACACTAATGTCGTGGTATTTTACGCTACGTTATATACCGTACGACCCACAATAGTATTACTATACCGACCCATACGATTGTCGTATTGTACCGCTACGTTATCTATACCGACCCACACGATGTCGTATTGTACGCTACGTTATCTATACCGACCCACACGATGTCGTATTGTACGCTACGCTATCTATACCGACCCACACGGTGTCGTATTGTACGCAACGTTATCTATACCGACCCACACGATGTCGTATTGTACGCTACGCTATCTATACCGACGCACACGATTATCTATACCGACCCACACGATGTAGTATTGTAGGCTACGTTATCTATACCAACCCACACGATGTCGTATTGTACGCTACGTTATCTATACCGACCCACACGATGTCGTATTGTACGCTACGTTATCTATACCGACCCACACGATGTCGTATTGTACGCTACGTTATCTATAATGACCCACACGATGTCGTATTGTACGCTACGTTATCTATACCGACCCACACGATGTCGTAGTGTACGCTACGTTATCTATACTGACCCACACGATGTCGTATTGTACGCTACGTTATCTATACCGACCCACACGATGTCGTATTGTACGCTACGTTATCTATACCGACCGACACGATGTCGTATTGTACGCTACGTTATCTCTACCGACCCACACGGTATCGTATTGTACGCTACGCTATCTATACCGACCCACATTATGTCGTATTGTACGCTACGTTATCTATACCGACCCACACGATGTCGTATTGTACGCTACGTTATATATACCGACCCACACGATTATCTATACCGACCCACACGATGTCGTATTGTAGGCTACGTTATATATACCGACACACACGATTATCTATACCGACCCATACGATGTCGTATTGTACGCTACGTTATCTATATCGACCCACACGAAGTCGTATTGTACGCTACGTTATCTATACCGACCCACACGAAGTCGTATTGTACGCTACGTTATCTATACCGACCCACACGATGTCGTATTGTACGCTACGTTATCTATACTGACCCACACGATGTCGTATTGTACGCTACGTTATCTATACCGACCCACACGATGTCGTATTGTACACTACGTTATCTATACCGACCCACACGATGTCGTATTGTACGCTACGTTATCTATACCGACCCAAACGATGTCGTATTGTACACTACGTTATCTATACCGTCTGACACGATGTCGTATTGTACGCTACGTTATCAATACCGACCCACATGATGTCGTATTGTACGCTACGTTATCTATACTGACCCACACGATGTCGTATTGTACGCTACGTTATCTATACCGACCCACACGATGTCGTAGTGTACGCTACGTTATCTATACCCACCCACACGTTGTCGTAGTGTACGCTACGTTATATATAACGACCCACACCATTATCTATACCGACCCACATGATATCGTATTGTACGCTACGTTATCTATACCGACCCACATGATGTCGTATTGTACGCTACGTTATATATACCGACCCACACGATGTCGTATTGTACGCTATGTTATCTATACCGACCCACACGATGTCGTATTGTACGCTACGTTATCTATACCGACCCACACGATGTCGTAGTGTACGCTACGTTATCTATACCGACCCATACGCTACGTTATCTATACCGACCCACACGATGTCGTATTGTACACTACGTTATCTATACCGACCCACACGGTGTCGTATTGTACGCTACGTTATCTATACCCATGTCGTATTGTACACTACGTTATCTATACCGACCCACACGGTGTCGTATTGTACGCTACGTTATCTATACCGACCCACATGGTGTCGTAGTGTACGCTACGTTATCTATACCGACCCACACGATGTCGTATTGTACGCTACGTTATCTATACAGACCCACACTATGTCGTATTGTACACTACGTTATCTCTACCTACCCACCTGATTATCTATACTGACCCACACGATGTCGTATTGTACGCTACGTTATCTATTCCGACCCACATGATGTCGTAATGTACGCTACGTTATGTATACCGAGCCACATGATGTCGTAGTGTACGCTACGTTATCTATACCGACCCACATGATGTCGTATTGTACGCTACGTTATCTATACCCACCCACACGATGTCGTATTGTACGCTACGTTATCTATAACGACCCACACGATGTCGTATTGTACGCTACGTTTTCTATACCCACCCACACGATGTCGTATTGTACGCTACGTTATCTATACCGACCCACACGATGTCGTATTTTGGACGCTACGTTATCTATACCGACCCACACGATGTCGTATTGTACGCTACGTGATCTATACCGACCCACACGATGTCGTATTGTACGCTACGTTATCTATACCGACCCACATGATTATCTATACAGACCCACATGATGTCGTAGTGTATCTACGTTATCTATACCCATCCACATGCTGCCGTATTTGTACCTATGTTATCTATATATAGATACCGTAGCGTACAGTACGACAGCACGGGCCCGTTTCACTAAACTTCGTATGACTAAACTGTTCGTAAGTGCAAATTTAGGATCGTCTGTAAATTTAAATTGATGGATTTACAGTTATTGAGCATAGGTTGCATGTGCATCCTATGCTCAATAAACGTAAATCCAATAATTGTTTACAGGAAAACATTGTTAGTGTGAATTTACAGACTATAATACGTTTGCACTTACGAACATTTTAGTCTTACGAAGTTTAGTGAAACTTTAGTGGGGTAATGGGAACTTTTGAATGGGTATCTTCATGTCAGTCACAGGTCCGATTCTTCCAAATGTGATGGTGATCGCGTACGAAAGGTCACAGAACTCTCTGTGCTCGAAAACGAGGCACTGTGTTACATACGATGTGGATTCACGGAGCACGTGCAGAGCCGGTCGTTGTTACACTCGATGTGTGACGTGTTCGAGTTCAAGCAGGACGTTCCATGGCAGTCAGACCCTTGATGGCACGATTCACTGATCACCAACCAAACGCACACTGCAACAAAGAAGCACAAGCATGCTGTGGTATGAACGACCAATCGCTCTTTAAATATTACCCGATTTTACTCTGATAAAAATATATACAAGGTAGGACGCTCACCATCTTTTCAATCACCGGAAGTGGTGCTAGTGTACATTGGGTCCGGCTCGCTAGTTCAATAATTGTAACGCGCGTTACAATTACTGAATTAGCGAGCCGGACCCAAGGTTAATAATCCACTTCGGAATCCGTTGATTGAAACCATAAACTTGGGAAAGTCGCGGGAATACTGGACGAGGCCTTCCGGCCTTCGTCCAGTATTCCCGCGACTTTTCCGGCGAGTGACTGTTTCATACCTTGTATACATTTAATATCGGAGTAAATTTGGGTATGGTTTAAAGAGCGTTTTGTCGTTCAAGCATGTACCACAAAGTGCCTGTGCAAAGAAGCTCGTTAACAGTTCGTCATCACAGGTGGTTTAAGCGTGTCCTGGATGGTCCATTATTGTTTGTACATACAGAAAACACCTTCTTTCTAAACAATGTAAAAACAATTCAAATGCGCCCAAGTACTTATTACACCCGGGCGTATTTTAATTGTTTAATACATTGTTTAGAAAGGTGTTTCATGTATGTACATGTACAAACAAGGACCACCCAAGACACGCTACAAGCACCTGTGGTCGTAATCACAGTTTTATAGCCCGTAGTAGTGATAGTTAATAGTGTATATTTAAGGTTCGACCATGCCCAGTCGTGGGTAAACGATTTCCGTGGCACGAAGGAACTGTTTGAACCCCAATGGCGTATGCCGCGGGTTGGTTAAATATGTTCCCGAGTGCCACAGCAAACGTTTACCCATGGTTGGGCATGGTCGAACGTACTTGTTACATTTCCATCGGAAATATCATGCCATTTGAGCATATATGCATTACTTTCGGTACGTTGTTACCAGTCCAACAGCTGATTTACACATACATATTCCGGGGCCGCAATACACGCCGCGTGATGCAGCCGCATCAATTTCAAAATCAAGTTGCATATTTTCTCAATCATCATCCAGAGGCAAATGTACTGTGATGATGCAAACCCATTCCCATACATTCGTTTTCTCTAGAATAAATTACGGTTTGAAACTCCCAGAAAATACTTGTACGAAACTGGCGGCTAACTGTTCACTGTTACCTAACTGTGAGAACTAAAGATAATAGCTGCCATAAAACGCCATAGGATAAGTTGGCACAGGGCACTATTTTCTTGGTCTTACTCGCCGTTTAGGCGCAGCACGACCAATGGCTGTCCCCATACAAATTTGCGTGACACAATATGCTATCTCAAGGGAGATAATATATAACAAGTCAGAGAAATACCCCTAGCTCTGAAAACCCAAAACGTCACAAAATGCCATTTACAGTAAATGGCATTTTGTGGCGTTTGTTATTATTTATCTTTTTATTTGTGGGGGTGGGTGGCGGTGGGGGTATCTTCAGAACCATATATCAGTACGTTGGTATTCAGACTGTTCATTGTAATGTATCCATGCGTTTGAACTGACATGCAAATCTGTACTTTGTTCAGTGAACTGTCTGTATAGTTTGTTTTTGTATAAGTACATGTAGCAAAGAGAATACAAAAAATATTAAATTAAAAAAAAAATCTTCAGAAACATAAGTGAATAACGCGTGGCATGGTAAAGTAGTTTAAAAAGAAATCCTAATGATGTTGAGAAACTTGCAGAAAGTCAGAGAATAAACATATCGATGAAAAAAAAAAAAAAAAATACGCCTTTAACGACATAATAATGTCTCACAGCGCCGTAGCTACGTTGAGGTGCCTCTGTTATATTTTCTGGATGTTTCCATTATTAGTATTATTTTATGCGTTCATCATAAAAGCAGATCGTGATTTGACTATTCCTGACTATGCAATGTTATGCTTCCGAGTGTTTCCACCGGGAGACAAGCCTCCGGTAGCACATCAATTATTCTGCCATTCCTATGGTTGCAACATTTTCATATAAAAAGAGCAAACTAAGTTGTCGAACATATTGCTTTAAATTACTCCAGAACGCAGAAAATCTGGAAATGCGATGTACATGTACATTGGAATAATTTCCCGCTGGGGAGGGTTGGGTCGGGACTCCCTCCCTTATCAAACTCCCTGGGGTGGACCGGGACCCCCTCCATTACCAAACTCCCTCGATCCGCTCGTTCTCCGTACCAATGTAGTAGTATATAAGAGTCAAAATGATACCACCCCCCTCTAGAAGGCACCGGCTACGCGCGGTGCCTCCCACCGCATGGTGGTATCATTGTTGACTCTTATATACTACTTGGATGTCCCCCACTGTTCGGTGGGTATGTATGAGAACATATTTTTCATCAACCGCGAGACCATATATTTCCTAGAGCAAACAAAAAATAAAAAATAAAGAAAGTTTAGGTCTAGCCGAGATTCGAACTCACAACCCACGTCGCCATAGAGTGGCTCCTTAGCCCACACGACCACGAAGGGTGTTACTAAATATAAACCTGAAGATAAAACACCAGGTAGTGTTGTGCAATAATCGATAAGGTAAAATACACCTTATTAAAGATAAGAAATCCCTATGTTATACTCAGTATATAATGGTTCTAGTTAAGTGTGCGTGGTTGAAGACAGGTAGTCACGAGAGATGTTTTCGTACCGGTATTTACGAATATTGCAAACATCACCGTGCATGGATGCGAAGAGGTTCCGTTTCGCCTCGCCCATGTCGGCATTGTGGGGTAGGGACCAAATCCGAGTCATTGCTATGTCCACCATGCGGTGGCACTCAGGCTACTCATCGAATGGTTAACAAGGGATTACGTGCTCACAAGTATTATCGTTTAGTAATAATTCAAATCGGAAAGTCAGTTAGAAAGATAGAATAGATATGATGCGTAGTTTTCGATAAGTCACGGTGTTTCTACAGCATTAAAACACTGTAAAAAACATTATCAAAGTAATTTTATAAAATTGGAAATTGAACAGAAAAAACAATACCAATTATTAAAGAAAATGGATAATAAAATACAATTGGAATTGAAAGCTTATAATGCCTGTGTCGAAGAAGTTTACGAAGAATACGGGGGTTATAGTCCTATATATAAATTCTATAAAATGAAAACACTAGGCGATATCGAATACATGAAATATCAGCGTAATTTATTACGCTCCGATAAAAACGTTGCATTTACAATATTATACCGACAATTATGTGAACTATACAAGAGGCAAATACAAACATTAAGACTGATAATGCGTATCGGATATAAAACTAAGGTGTATTATATAAAATTGTTAAAACCCAACGATTCGTTTACGAATATACATTTCTACGATATCGCTTATAAAGATATATTGAACAAGCACAACAAAAAATAGCAAAAGCCTCCACTCGTGAACAACATCCCAGCGACTGGGCAGATTTCTAGCCGGCACCCAGCCACTGGGGTGTTGGAACCTTTCTTAAGCCCACGCATCTGTTGACTCACAGTCTAGTTTTACGGGTCGCCTTTAACCCCATTGTCAATTCCTCAATTCAGAGAAACCAGCGAAGTAAGGTGAGCCTAATTTTGTGAATTTGTTTTCCGAAATTGCAAGCTCTTAAGCAGAAATCTTTTAGGCCGGCACCTTTGAGCTACGCAATTACATCACCAAATACACACATATTTATGAACTGCTACCATTAAACAGACGAGACAGACGTCATACCGGATCAACAACATGGCATGCACGAGATGAGACCAATTGTTGTAAGGTCAACAAACATATATATACTCATCAGTTTCCTATACAACATACAAATGGTGTGCACATTATAATTATTTATTAATACCTATAGGCGAAATAAAACATGGGATGGTTCGTTATTTTGTTAATTTTATAATTAATTTTGTAAACTTTTTTAATAATTTAAAGCTGAACACCCCCTAAAATTACATAGTAATTAATTTATATTGTAACGACAATGTTTCAATTACACGGGTTATGAACCATGAAATTGAAACAGACAGTTATTTATAGCCGAGTGTTTCAATTACACGGGTAATGAACCATGCGTAAATTGATAGCCGAGGTAAACAGACAGTTTCAATTACACGGGTTATAAACCATGTGTAAATTGATAGCCGAGTGTATCAATTTACACAGACGGTGTGTACACAGTCGATTACAGTTTAATCCTCGACTGAATTTGTTATGCGATTACGGCGTAATTCTCAGTGAAAAACATATGTTGTATAGGTATGTAAATTTGTTTACTGCACCAATATAATTAATTATAAGAAAATTAATAATTTTTTAAAAATTATTTTATAAAATGTCACAATGGTGCTGTAACATTTCCTCCGACTTTACTTCCAAGTTTTACCCTAAATTTATCCCAATCAGTACACTCAATTTTAGGCATGGTGGCGCGCGCCTTGATTCTAATATCATTTTTTAATTCTTCATATCTCCCCATTTCTTCCACCATGGATTCAAACTCTAAATTTGATATTTTCTTATCGGCCAACGCTTTGGACACCATAACGTCGATGCTATTTTTCTTAGACCTAGCGAGAACGGATATTCTATCATGTTTTCTAAATTTTTTCTCGAGTTTTCCACCCGCCGCCCTAATTACCATACAAAGTATTCCAGATAAAACGGTAATTCCACTCAAAACCCCTGCAAGTGGAACCGTTACAATTGTAGATAGCGTTGCAGCAGTCCCCGCACCACTCATTACAGATAAACTTGACAGAACCGTACTAGATGCTTCAGCTATGTTCGCCGCGCGCTTATATTTTTTAGCGTGTCTTTTCTATTTGCACATTCTCTAACTAAAATATCCTGCATAGCGATGATATTATTCAACCTAAAATCTGAACTTCTTTCGTTAATTGGATACAGTGTTGATGGAGTGGTATTGATAATTGGATACAGTGTTGATGGAACGGTATTGACAATCGGATACGGTGATTCGTTCATGATTTTCAATATAATAGTATTTTACAAATTAAGTTCAATTAACAATGAGACAATAGTGGAAGAACTCGCTGGGTCAGCGATTTTCGTAACAAAGTTAATAACACTACCTTCGGAAAGTCTAATTAGGTCATCACCGGCGAACAAAACCACCGATGAAATATCTCCAGCGAGTTTATTGACTCCAACTCCCCGTTCTTCCCCATCCACTACAAGATTTATCACGACCGCGCCCACAGGTTTACCATTAGCATTAACCGAGCAGACAGCCATTCGGAGAAGTGTACCTGTAGCTGGCATGGCGTATCCCCCATATGTATTGCTCGCTTTGGCACCGAACGAATATTCATAGAGCCCCGCAGTCAATGGGCCCCGCTTCTCAGCCCAAACTGTGATGACACGTTTTTGCGTTTTCAATGTTTCCACCAATCCGGCAAGCCCCCCGATAGAGGTATGGGCCTCAGCACGAATCTTTTCAGAGGTCTCCTCAAGCGCTTTGGTCGCGGCTCTACGAACACGTTTCAGTTTTTCGGTTATTTTTCCATCTAGTTCAGTAAGTGCTACAGAGTCTTCTGAGCGCAATACCCCATACGCCTCTGTAAGGGCCGCCTGTTGGTCTTCTCGGACTCCCTCAATACCCGTTCGGACTCCATCAAGATCCAACCGGGTCTCTTTCCGGAATTCTGTTATTTGTTCACCTAGTTCGGTAAGTGCCGCTTCTCTGATGAGAGAGTCCTCTGAGCGCAACACCCTATAGGCCTCCGTAAGGGCCACCTGGTGGTCTTCTCGGACTTTCTCAATAACCGTTCGGGCCTCTTCCCGAAATTCTGTTATTTTTTCTCCTAGTTCAGTAAGTGCTGCTTCTCCGTTGGGAGAGTCCTCTGAGCGCAACACCCTATAAGCCTCCGTAAGGGCCGCCTGGTGGTCTTCTCGGACTTTCTCAACCCCCAACCGGGCCTCTTTTCGAAATTCTGTTATTTTTTCTCCTAGTTCAGTAAGTGCTGCTTCTCTGTTGGGAGAGTCCTCTAAGCGCAACACCCTATAAGCCTCCGTAAGGTCCGCCTGGTGGTCTTCTCGGGCTTTCTCAATACCCGTTCGGACTCCATCAAGATCCAACCGGGTCTCTTTTCGAAATTCTGTTATTTTTTCTCCTAGATCGGTAAGTGCCGCTTCTCTGATGAGAGAGTATTCTGAGCGCAACATCCCATACGCCTCCGTAAGGTCCGCCTGGTGGTCTTCTCGGGCTTTCTCAATCCCCAACCGGGCCTCTTTTTGAAATTTGGTTATTGTTTTACCTAGTTCGTTTAGTTCCGTTTCTCTGATGAGAGAGTCCTCTGAGCGCAACATCCCATACGCCTCCGTAAGGTCTGCCTGGTGGTCTTCTCGGGCTTTCTGAACCCCCAACCGGGCCTCTTTTTGAAATTTGGTTATTTTTTTACCTAGTTCGTTTAGTTCCGTTTCTCTGATGAGAGAGTCCTCTGAGCGCAACACCTTATAAGCCGCCTGATCTTTCTCAATATCCGTTCGGACTCCCTCAATTTGTGCAGTCGCCGTCAGCACTTCTACTCCTGTGAATCCCGTTTGTGACCTTCGATATAGTTTTATTGATCAGGGCCTTGGTTTTTCCAGTAGTTAAAAAGTCGCCCTCTGTCGGGATGAATCCCCCTTCTGCCGGTTCCAAATTCTTTGAATTTGTCACCCAATCGGAAGAACTACCTGGTCCGTATATAATCATAATTAAAATTAAATTATAATATTGGGACACCTATACTCAATTGGAAATTTCGAGAACTACCGAAATCGGGTAATAGTTATTCAACTTTCTCGCTTAATCATCGAGAATAGAGACCGTAAATTCGTGGATGTGTCCCGTTTCCAAAACTTTCTTCTCGGGGTGTGGGAAGTCTAAGGTCACCGTATTCCCAAAGAAACAGTCGCTGGCTTGCACGGTTTTCAGTAATATGCTGGGGGATCCGTCTACCGTGTTGTACGACGTGTTCACCCGATCCAGGTGCACCCTGAGAGTCCACCGGGTTATCACAGACGTACTCACCCGAGGTAAACACTCCTTTATTTACGGAGTATGTCTCTCTAAAACCGAGTTGAATACCCAACCCCGGGGAGACCACTACCTTATTACCAGGGCTGGTGGTCATTGTTGTGAGCCCGGTAGCCTTCGATACTGCGATGTTGATTATGTCTTATTCCCCACAGTCCGCGAGGCAGCTTTACACCGAATTGTTGTTCATCCTTCACATAGTAAAACCCTTCACTCTTTCCCACATTTTGCCACCCGACCGTGAAGGTGATTGATCTGAGGCCCACCCGGCGTTTTCCGCAGCAGTTGTCGATTGACTTTTGAAGTTCACAACTATCTTTTTGAACATTAATGATAGTAGCAAACATAATAATATCTTTCAATGGATACCAAAGCATTTAGCTTTAACTCTAATGCAAAGTACGCGGTCGGAGGTAAATACACGCAAAAAGACGTTGTTAACCATCTTGTACACCCAACTGTAACAGCTAGACCGAAAAGTGGCTTTACCACCAATTTCCCTAACACGTTTGAGAAATATGTAGTTCCAAAGACTACTATACTGAGCAAAACTAGAAACGTCCCTCCATGTTTAAGGAAAGATTCATCAAAAACCAAAAGGGTTACTTTTAAAAATCAAAATGGAAAAACAAGTTCATTCATTTCTGTATCAAAGCCAATAAATTGCATTTGGATATCTTGTTAAATATTCGAGAGATAACCGGCCAAGGGCGGTAGGGGTCAAAATCAAAAATCACAAAAACTCAGAAATGTGTTACTTAATGTTTAGAGATGGAATTTCAATAAGTAATGTGGCAAATTCAGTAAATCTCGTTAGTACCGAGTGTGGCCACCATTTGCATGAATGCATGCAATGATCCTACGCCGCATCGACGTGACGTAACGCAATACCAGTGCGTTGGGCAAATTCCTCCATTCCCGTTGTAACGCCCGTGTAAGATCGCGAACATTGTCAATCTGATTGTTAGCTCGTGCTTTGCGGCCCAGCTCATCTCATATGTGCTCAATGGGATTGAGATCCGGGGAGACCGTGGGCCATGGCATGACGTCGACGTTGTTTTGCTGTAAGTATTGAGTGGTGACCCTGGCTACGTGAGGGCGGGCATTGTCGTGCATCAATGTCACACCAGGACCATGCTGACGGATAAATGGTAAGGCATGTGCATTTAGCACATCTGCAACATAACCTTGTGCATTGATGTTGCCCTGTACAACAACCAAATCTGTCTTCCGGTTTCCCATGATCCCACCCAGACCATTACGCTCCCTCCCCCAAACCTGTTCTTCTCAACAATGCAACAATCGGTGAATCTTTCATTTTTACGCCTGTATACCCGTAATCTTCCGTCAGCATGACTAACTGTGAACCGAGATTCATCGGTGAACAAAACTCGGTTCCAGTCAGCCCTTCTCCAGTTCAGATGACGTCGCGCCCATAACAGTCTGGTAGCACGGTGACGTTGGGTTATTATCTGACCAGTGTACGGGCGGCGTGCCCGGATTGGTTGGGCGTTACGACGTAACCGGTTGCGAATGGTCTGCCCTGAGACACCGTATCGCCTAGCAGTGACTGTGGCTGCCAATCGACGTTGACGTAAGTGCGTCAACGTAATGTAACGATCGGCTCTAGCCGTCGTTACACGAGGCCTACCAGGTCGCTGCCGGTCGTGAACAGCCCAGTCTGCTGGTACCGGGCTGCAAGACGACCAATCGTCTTCCGACAGCAACCAAACCGAGGCGCGACCGCCCTGGCGGCCATCCCACCCGCAAGCATCCCAATTGCCTGATTTCGCTCGTTTTCGGAAAGCTGTGGCATATCGAAAACAGTGAAAAATTAAAAAAGTTTTTTAATTTTCCGAATAGCCCCTATCGCATGAATGGTACGACATGAACTGAATCACCTTATCGATGACAAGTATAGCGTGCACGTGCAAAAAGTGGAAATCAACGTTCCGGTCACTGGCCGCTATGTAAACCGTGTGTATCGGCTAAACTCTACACGATCGTATTCTGAACATCGCCACGGTTTAAAATACATGTACTTTGAACATGTGGTACATACATAGACAGAGCTACACCGGCTATAAAACAGGGACGTTTCTAGTTTTGTTGAGTATAGTTAAGATGTAATACTAAGATGGGATCTTTCCCATATGAACTTCTGGCAGAACCAGCTAAATTTCGCTGTATGGTGCGCAACGGCCGGATGCGGAGTTTCGCATCAAGACCATCTGACATCCAAGAATGTCATGCTCCGAAGTGTCTACAACTTTCACGTGTAGGAGGATTCTCAAAGAACTAGGTATTCCACTACCTCAAGACGACGGCTGGGATCCCATTTTCAGCACATACGACCGTAAGGCGTTCGAAAATTGTGTAACGAATTTGGGGTACCAAAAGACGCGGACTGGAGACAGAAAGTATACACCCCAACCAACAGTTTAGGGTTAGTTCACCTTAAAAGCTTAGTTAGTGGTGAGCATCTGGATAAAGTCCCCTCATATGTCTCAGGGTTGTGGAGTGCTCGCGGAGCTACCCCACCACCAGTTAGAAAAATGTCAACATGGACTAAATATAATTATAAGTTGAATAAGATGACGTTCGGTGATGAAGTGCTTGGTGGGCTTGCGTGTAAAGACGGTTATTGTCATTGGCTACCTACTAAAGTAGCCCACGTGGAATACCTAGACCTGGGTGATACTCAACAGATGCGAAATGCGTGGACCACCTTTATGTTAGATGAAAGCACTGGATTTACGCAGGGTGTGGTTATTCGCCTCAGCGAATCCATTCGCATATACGTATGGGCAATCCTCGCCTTACAGAAGCAAACGCGCAGCGCTATACTGGGTACGGGAACGGCCTTTGACGCAGAAAAACAGTTCTTGGCACTTGTCGAGGACGCCATCTCAGCTAAGGTGGACCTCCAGAAGGCGATCCAGAATTATCAAGACGTTTTGCAGATTGCCCGCACCCCGGTAGATTACGCATTTGGAATAGGTCTTTATATGGCGCCGAGCAATATGATACTACGAGACGACCCGGTTGACGGTTACAATAATCAGATCGTAGTCGCAACCACCAATCAAAAAATCGGCCGCAACGGGAACGTGAACACGGGTATCATCAAGCTCCCACCCAAGATGATCGGGAGCGGAGGTGAAAATTCAAATAAATTTGAAAAATATTTCATAAAAAACCCAATTCATCCAATCGCGATTGGCTTGGATACACCCACCCCACCAACCCCAATTCACGAATTGGACACCCCAGCAAGTTCATTTAAACCCGTTGTTCCAGCCGCTGGAACACCAATCGTAATTGGAAGCACAACCCACGAGGAGGAGAAATTAGGGCTCGTCGTCGCCCTCGTGGTGATAGGACTACTCGCGCTTTGGTTTTAGGAACTCTCTGGCGGAGAATAGTAGGAGACCGGCGATTGCCACGATTAAAGCCCAAGTATTATTGGCGAGCCATCCGACCGTTTTTGATAATATAGATAACAAGTAAGAAACGATACTTCCGATCAGTCCAGGTAGTGCGGCAGCCGCCTTTCCAGCTAATTTAGCTAGAAGACTGGCGAGGGTTTTTAGTTGTTTTTTTACCCACTCCTTGGCTCCACCGGATGGCGCGGGTGCTGGTGGTGGCGCGGGTGGTGACGCCGCACCACCAGTGAAAGCTAGAACTATGGTTGATATAGTCATGCCGACAGCTACGACGATGCTTGCTATCGTGACGCCCTGCTCTCTGAACAGAGTGCGAAGACGCTTACCGAGTGTCGTGTCCTCGTGCAGAACCCTCGAGATTGTTTCGCGGATCCGACTTATTTGGGTGTGGAGAGCCTCACGGTTAGTCGAGGCAGCCCCCAATCGAGGTTCTCTTTCGTCCCGCAACGACCGCATGCGTTCGGTGATTCGCTCGGTAGATTCTCTATCGTCACCGGCTTCCTCCAGTTTTCTTTCTTCTAGTGCGATATGTTCATCCAGCACCGCGAGTTTGGAGAGGTTAAGGACCAGTTCGCCCCGGACCGTTTGTACAGCCTTATCGAGTCCACGGAGTTCTCGAAGAGGTAACGGTGGGTCATCGTTGAGTATATCGTTTTCGCTGAACGTGGTCTCCATCGTGTTAATAACGTCGGTGGCTATTTGAGGGACCTCGCTGAGCTCTACCGTTTCTATCGCGGTGGCCGTCTTCGCCATCGTTTCGTCGGTAGATTGTAGGGCCTCTACAGCGCGGGCCGGCATAATTGTTTTACCACGCACCCAATCTGGAAATCCTAGTTCGTTATTTATGATTTCGCCACCGCCCCGGTTTCCGGCAATGGTGTTTAGCGATAGGGGTTTACCGGTACCCGTGTGGATGATCGGGATATTTGATGATTTTAGTCGCAACCTACCACGCATATCCAATTCGAACTTGGAGTAGTCGCGACCGACAGACGTGACCAGACCGATACGTGACCAGACCGATATCTGCCAAATTGTTGTAGTAGTCGTTTACAGCTCCCTCAAGTAATTCCTGACTTTGACCAACGCTGCTGGTAGCGCCACCTATTTCCCCCAATTGTGATTGGATTGGAACTGGAGTCTCTATGAAGGGCGTTTCGTTATCGTTATCATCATCATAATCATGGACTTAATCGTCTCTGCCGATTTCATCCATGTTAATATCGTAATCAGCCATCTTTATAATTATGTATTAAAGACAAAACCATACGAGTTTAATAGTTTAACTAAATTATGTCTTCGAGTCAATACGGTCGCAAACTCAATCCATACCGCAGACTGCGTGAGCCCCTCGGGGCAAAAGGCGTGAGACAGAGTGTCGTTATTACGAACAACCCATCGACGATCGACCAGAACCAGCAGCTCTTAGTCCGCTTCCCCAACCTCGGAACTCACGACGTCATTGTGCCGGGGACTGTTCGCCTCGCTTTCACTATTTCGCTAACATTGACGGACGCGAACCGAACCATCGTTCAGAACCTGGGTCGCGCCATAGTCAAGAAGACCATGATAAAGATTTCTGGTAATGAGGTGATGTCGATCGACGACAGCGACGTCTACCATTGCTATCAGGACCTATGGAAGACGGCGCAAGAGCGCGAAAACGCTGTCTATCAGGGTATTGACACCAGCAAAAATAAGAACGTAACCAAACTTAGAATCGGGGCTGATAACAAGGCAGATAACGACGCGAGCGACAACGCGATCGCGGCCGCTTACGGCAACCGCTTCTACATCCCGCTCGACTTTGAGTTGCTGGAGAGTCACATGCCCTACTATCAGAGTGCTTTGGCTGACCGCCTCGAATACGAACTAACGTTCAACGACTACGGCCGAGCTCTCATAGCCACCGACATGTTATCGACGTATGCGATCGACAATGTTTCGCTGGAGTACGACATGGTCACGATGCCCGAACTCGCACGATTGATCAGAATCCAGTACGCCGGGCGCGTTGCCATACTTTACGACCGAGTTCTTCGCCACCGTAAGATGACGAAAGACGACACATTGTGGAATATTAATTTCAACGTCCCCGCCCGCTCTATGAAAGGTATACTGATGCTGTTCGAGGAGGCTAGGTTCGCGTTCGGTGCTAGAAAAACCGACAAATTCTATAACCCCAAAATCACGAAGGTAGAGGTGACGATCGAGGGAGTCCCCAATCAACTCTACAGCGCAGGCCTTCGCGCTCACCAGCAGTGGGACGAAGTCAGAAAACAGTTTGCTTCCGGCTCTAAGCGTTCCCCGGAGGTTGCCTCGGTTGCCAAAGACCTGCAGCTATCGGCCGTCTCCCTCGCGGAGTTGCTGACTACCAAATACGCGTTATGGTTAGACATGCAAGCCAGCGACGACGACCAAATGCACGGTAGCGGACGTCAAGTTTAGAACGCTAGCGAGGGTGTGACGATCCAGATAACCAAAGAGGCGGATGGAAATGGCGCATTGAACGTGTACTTATATATAATTACAGACGCACAACTGAACATCGAAGATGGCCGATACGTATCAGCGATCTACTAAATCTAAGAAAATTAGCAATCAATACCAATTCACGATTGAAGATGCCCACTCTGCCATAATATGTGGGCAGACAGGATGTGGAAAAACGGTTTTCATCCTCGACTTACTCGAGGGGTCCTACCGCGATGCCTTTCGTCACATTGTGATCCTATGTCCCACTGTGCGGCACAACGATACTTATCAGCGGCGCCCGTGGATATGGACCGACCCTGAGGTATACGATATTGACCCCGGTGATAGGCTTCACGATTGGTTGCGTGGTTTATACCAAAGATTCCAGGGTGAGCCCACCCTATATGTGATTGACGATTGCTCGGCCAAGGCGGCGATGATCAAAAAGAAGGACATGCTCTCCGAGCTCGCATTTTCTGGCCGCCATGCGAGGCAAAGCGTATGGATCTCCACTCAAAAATACAACGCCGTCCTCAAGGATCTGCGCGAGCAAATGAAATGGGTCGCCCTCTTTTACTGCAAGGACCGAGACTCATTCGATGACTGTCTTCGAGAGAATGACGTTATCCCAACGCGCGAGGAGCGCCCGGAGGTTCGACAGATGCTTTCCGAAACTAAGCACGCCAAGCTTCTGCTAAAGACTGATCAACCAACTGCTTATAAAGTTATCAATTAATTAATTGTCTTAACGCTTAATTTTAAGAAAATTAGTAACTGCTGAGTAAATGCTTAACAATTAATTTTAAGAAAATTAGCAATTGCTGAACAATGCTGAAGAAATGCTTAACAAATGTTGAACAAATGCTGAACAATGGTTAGCAATGTTAACAATTTGGTGCTCCGCTGCGAGCTTTGTTGCGAGCATAACGGTGATCATAAGTATCGGGTGGTGCGCTTGGCAATATGTTAAAGTGATGAGACTTGTTAGAATAATTTTAAGAATAATGAACTGCGACGAACTTCTCGATCAGCTAATGGAAGAAACCTCAACTCCGGCTGCCGACACGGTATCTTTCCTGAAAGATAATGAAACATCAACTCCGACAGAGCAATCGGGGTTGACAATCGCGATTGGGGCCGATACGAATGAAAATGCGGCGCGACGCGAGCGGCTAGCTGCGCTGGTTGCTGGGGGACAATCGGAGCATTATCTCGGTAGGCGTCTCTCAGTTTGTCAGGTGGATAAGATGTCAGATGCGGAGATTGATAAAATGTATGCGCGATACGAATCCAAATTGGGGGCAGAGATGACAAAAACTCTTGGATCGGCGGCTATTCATTTGTTAGTGATAGTTAGTATAGTTAGTGATTGTTAGTATACTTCTCCCTATACCAAACACCGAGGGGTTGATTCAAGATCTAGAGACTGACCCTTTTATAGGACACACTCTTAGAACAGCCTGCTGCTCAATTTATCACAAGTTTGGAATGTACTTAGCTCCACTGACAACCGCGTTGACCACGGGTAAACACTGTCAATTTGGACATATATGCCCACGAACTATAAGCTCTAATATTATAAATGATGACACAAGACACACCCGCGAGAGTGACGGAACAGCAATCCCCGATTGCACCTCCAATGGCGTTGGGGATTGCTCCAACTCCAATTTCGAACCCGATTGCAGCACTTCCAACTCCGATTGATCCTACAACCCAATCGCGATTGGAGTTGGAGTTGAACCCGATTACACGACATAAAAACCCAAAAAGACAGGCAGCTGGGCGGGCGGCGGCTGTCACCCGAAAAGTTAAACAAGATAAAATACTCGCCGAGCTTCGGGAGGCCAAACTCCAATCGAGATTGGGGACGGAGACAGCAAAACATCTGAAGACAGAGAAATCGGTTCCGATTGGGTTGAGTGCAACAACACCCCCGATTGAATTGGAACCGATTGCTCCAACTGATTGGATCCCGTGGGTTGTTGGTGGTGATCTGACAGTTGTGCGCACCCTGAGTGTGCTTTACCATCTCAACAACAGAACCCCAACTCCAACGGCGGTTCCTAAAAAAGTTACGAAACGATTGGATGCACCCCATTTAAACATTGATCGCGATCCCTTTTATATGCAATAATTATAACAATGGCTGAACAAGATGGTAAAATGATAGTGAATGCGCTTTATCACGCCGTGGTGATATCGGGTTTCAGTATCGGGTATGTTCGACTATCAAAGATGGCCCTAGGAGGGTCCACTCCCAAATTGGACTTTACTGTGAGAGACGCAGGGCTCGCGACCTTTGATGTAGCGGCCTCAGTTTGGACCCGAGATTATCTAATTAAAGTTGGAATTCTACCTGCTAATATATGGAAATAAATGGCTTCGATCGGAATAATGATAGGTGGTGCACTTGTAAACGCATTGGCGTTCAGCGGTAGCAACTTTATATTCTCAAAGATGAGAAGCTCGAACGTGGATGAGGAGCGTAAGCGTCACGATTTAGCTGTAGAACAACTCAATAGCGCAAAGGAAGCGAGGTCGAAAAAACGAACCGCCCATCTGGACTGGGTCAACGAAGAGCTTCGCCGTGAGAATCACGCCGCGCAAACTTTCCAGAACGTTGAAGAAGCCAACCGCGAGTACTCGCTGGCATATCCGCAGAAAAGTCTCGATCCAATGGATCCCGAGCCCCAACTTTCAGATTTCTATGTACCGTCAGAGGCGCTCATCGTCGTGGGAATGGGTGTGGTGGGTCTCGTCGGCTACTATATTGAACAAAATTTTTTTTTATAAAAATATATATATAGAACGATGTTAATTGACGAACTTTATTTTGCTATGATCGATGTAGGCTACACTGCCCAAAAACATCGTATAGCTGGCGCAAAGAGTATGATTCGTCTGGCCCGATCTCGAGACGTGGCGCGAGGACGAAAAAGCGGCCACCCTTTTCGCAAAGCGGATGTTAGATTCCTCCTCAACTCCAATCGATTCCTCCGAGTTCCTTCAGAACTTAACCTCCAAAACCAATCGCGGTTGGAATTGTACTTCCAACAAAGGTTTATTATTAACGACGCAGTTACCGGACGAACTGGCGAGGGCATGTTGGAGATTGTCCGATATATTAGAATACTTCGCATACGATGAACACGCACAAACTTGATACCAAACTAACGCGCAAGCTAGCGAATACATACTATAGCCCACGTGGCTACTGGAAGGGACTCGCGGCCATCAAGAACCTCGCGGCGGCGACGAAGGTTTCAGAAAATGCTGTCAAGGAATGGCTCAAGAAGCAGGCCATCTGGCAGATCTATTTACCCGCGCCTCACAATATTCCGCGCCCGAAATTCGACGTGCCGGTGCCGAACCAAGTTCACCAAGCGGATCTCCTGTTTCTCCCTCACGATCGCGTCGGTCGCAAAACGTACAAGTACGCACTGACAATCGTTGACATAGCGAGCCGTTGGCCACTAAAGAGTCTAAGGAGGTGGCCGAGGCTCTTTCCCGAATATATAAGAGGAGTTCTCTCCATGTCGATCCCGGCCGCGAGTTCATGGGCGCGGTTTCTAACTACAGCACATGGTGTCTGGGAGTATCTGTATAAAGCATTATAGAATACATAAATATGGCTTAATGGTATACGTAACTATTGTGTGATATGTCATGATTGTTTATTAGATTTCCATAAACTTTGCATGAGGCCACAAAAACGGGTACAATAACCTTACACTATACAGTCATATCTACCTGCAATGGTGACAGTGAACAACAGCAACTTCATGTTGGTGCCGTTGTAGAGATCGCTTCGACGTGTACGTCCAGATTTCCAATTGCCTCTTATCTACTGGTTGTAGTATGTTTGTATATGACGTACGTGTCTATCACGATATGAGACACATCATGCGATTTTGTACCATCGGACATTTGCGTAATTGCATTAAATACGTTTACACAATTTACAATATTTTTCATAAATAAAGTCAAAAGTTGACACAATTTTCAGTATTTTGTAAACTTTTACCGCCATGTACGGAAAATATTGTAAATTTTGTAAACGTATTTCATGAAATTACGCAGATGTCCGAAGGTACACAATCACATGGCGTTTCTCAATTATGTGGCTGTGACTGGAGACAATGGGTCTTATGGGATTTGCAACGAGTGTAGATCCGCACGGATCTGCACGGTTCGCCATTCCATCAATGAAACACCTGTCATGCTTCAAAAATGAAATACAGATCGTCAGCAGGCTACATGAGTGTTCTATTTGATCAGGGGCTACACTCGTCGCAAATCCGATAAGCTCCATTTCTCCATTCACAGTCACATATAGAAACGGCTGTGTTGTTAGAGACCAGTGAATCTGCGGACCATCTTGACATCTGCACAGTCTGATCAGGGTATACATTGTCCGCTATTCAAATATACTGAAGTAGTACTCTTAGTGTCCTCAAAACACTATTCTAAAGACGCAATGGCAATGCGTATTTAAGCAAATGTGGAAGACTCGGACTCGAAAAGTGTCCCATTACCCCCACCCACTTGATCTCGTACTATACTGTACTGTACAATGTAGACCGATAGCACAGTACGAGACCAAGTGGGTGGGGTAATGGGTTTTTGTAATGGGCATTTTGTTGTGTTACAGTTCCGAGTCTTCCACCTGAATAGTTAAGCGCCATAATCGACGGTGTTTACTTGGTCAAACATTGGGGACTGTCCATTTTGTTATCTGGTTCCATAATTGGGTTACCAACTAAGGAAACGGTCTTATGATATGCGACTAGCGTATCCCCAGATCAGACTGCGCATGCATGCGCGCAGTCTGATCAGGGCCTACGCTTTTCGCCATTCAGTCATTTTTTGTTGTCGTTCTTGTCCTGAAATCAAATGTTCCTACCATGTTAACACGCTCTGCAAATTGGCGGAGATGTAACATACATGGTTGTATGATTGTTACAACATGTCCCGATAAAAATACCGGCAGTATATTCTCTCGTCGGGAATAATTAATTTGAAAATTAAATGTGCAATTTAGTTTTATGGTGTTTCAGAAAAAGTACATTCAGCGCCTTTGTAAACAAAGAAACAGCCATGCTAAAACAAGGGCGGATTCACGTAGGGGAAAACCCGGCGCCCCCACCACCCCTAAAATTTGGCGAGTAAAGATATTTTTGCTGTAAAATGCGCCATAACGCAGCAAAATGGGGTGTAGATATCAAAACTATTCCGGAGGGCATACCGCCGGACCCACCTAGCAGTCTCCCCAGTCTCTCCGCTTGGTCGACTAACAAACGGTGCTAGTTCGAAAGTATAGTAAACTATCCCGCCCCACCCCCACCCCCTAACCGGAAATCCTGGATCCGCCCCTGAAAAAGTACCGTGGCGTACGTACATGTATTTTTGCAAAGCTGCACACTATAATCCAGTCAGTGATTTACACACTATATTTGTCCGGATCACAACATTGATTTTGTTGGAATGACGCTCCACACCCTGCGACTATTGTTCGAAGCGGCTCGTTTGAATTTAGACGCGTTTAATCTGCAAATCTGGAATGTGTGTATTTGCTTTATATTATTTACACGCCTCCGACTAGAACGGCCCTTTGATAAAAAAAAAACAAAGCGTACATTGTTTAGTACAATGTAGTACAATGTAAGAAAATTAACAACAATCTGCCAAAGTCGGACTTCGTAAATGTGTAAATGTTGGAGACCTGTGCATCTGTGCAGTCTGATCAGTGCCAGCAATGATTGCGAATATACTAGTAAAATTGCTATACATTCATATAACCATATGTAGAATATTGACATTGTTATCAAACGGTAATCGTACGGCTGATTCAATGTCATATTTTTGAAAGTCGCTAAAAATTACGTGACACGGTACACGTAAGTGGTGGTATCAGATACAGATACAAATCAGTTGGCTACGTCCCTGGTGGCTACAATTATGTATTTCAATTATCTTGATTATTGTATCGCAGTAAGTATGCATGTGACACAATACCAACACACGAAGTACTAAAACATGTTTGGCCCAGTGTCACCATGGTGCGATGTGTCAGGAGCCAAGTATATTTTGGCACTACCATAATTTTACATCTGTGATACGCTTATTTTTCTGAAAATTTCCAAATTATATTTGTATGTTGATTTTCGAAACATTCGACAAGCGAAACAGTAAATCAAACTAATTAAGCCCTGTTGAACGTTATATGTCACAGAAACGAATATATCACACGTGTGAAGTATTCGTGCGAATACGTCACACATTTTGGTGAATACTGGCCGAATTCGGCCGAATAGATCACAAACCGAAAATGTCACCCAGATAGTTTTCACTTTTTGATATAAGCGAATATGTCACACAATCGCAAATTTCAAACTTTACCGAACATGGTCATATCATTATCAAATCCAATGTATCGACAAGACGATCACTTCGGAGCATTTATTGTCGAAATCCGAACATTACGTAATCCAAGATGACCGTCGAAAGGTCAAAAGGTCATTATTTTATTAGAAATGTCAAACGTCTTATTTTCATGAACCGCCGGGCTGATATTGGACAATATTCAGTTATTGTCCGTGGGTGAAGACTTTTCATATTTGTTAAAATGGAGATCATCGCATAATCCAAAATGGCCGCCGTCAAAAAGTATGTAAAATTCTTAAAAAAAACTTCTCACGAACCGCCAGACGGACTTCGATGACACTTGGTAGGAATGATCGATAGTTAACATGGTTAACGCTGTTTCAGATTTGTTCAAATGGTGGCCCCTGGGTCAAGAAAGGGCGGGTCGGAAGGGTCAAGTAGGGGTCAAATTTCAGAATTTACCGTTTATGGTCATGTTATATATCAACTCAAAGGTATCGACAAGACGATCACTCTGGAGAATTTTTGGTCGACATCGGATGATTATATAATTTAAGATGACCGCCCGCCGAAAGTTTATTAGTGATTTCAAGTGTCTTTTCCTTGTGCATCAGACTGTCTGTTATATATACCGTTCATCATTTATTCATATTTGTTCTGGGTCACATTTGTTAAAGCTGTTTTATAAGCATTATACTGTTTACATTGTTCTCAATGTTTATGTTTCAAGCCAACTATTACTAAGGTGGTGGACAGAACAATGTTGATGGTGTATTATAGGAATGAATGGCCTTTTTGTGGAATTTATCGGGGTATAAACTTGGGAAAAGTCGCGGGAATACTGGACGAAGGCCGGAAGGCCTCGTCCAGTATTCCTGCGACTTTTCCAAGTTTATATCCCCGATAAATTCCACAAAAAGGCCATTAATTCCTTATAATTCCAGCATTTTAAATAAATTCATCAAGAAAATATGTTTATTTTCCGTTTTCTTAAGAATTATTTTAACTGCACCTCACGGTTACGGAAAGTAGTTCGGCGTGGGAGTTTACTGGGATATAAACTTTGGACAGAGTCTTGCTACAGGCCAATCAAAAAATAGGGAATCGTGTAAATATTTTAGTTCTGGAATTATATACATATAATAGACAGTCTGGACCATTTCTGACTTTTGGCACATTTGGGCCTCTTGTTATATTACTGTTTAATCTCCATGTCTGTGATATAGAGTATATCGCATGAAATGTAAACTTCTATGATAATAGTAACTAAATATAAAACATTATGGTACAAATTGTTAACCGATGGTCAGTTTCGCCTCTTCAATATTTACATGTCCAATACACTTTACATATATAATAATGTTCCAATCATTCGGTGTTCTATTTAGATGATTACAATGAGATTAGATTGTATCATCAGTCAATGTATATTCCCGTACCACTCCTCCAGGGGAGTAGCGGGTCTTCATCTGGGCATGCTGGACATACACCGGTGCTTTAACCGCCGATGATGTCCTGCACTGCGGTGACATTACAGGTTCTTTAACCGTTGCTAAAAATGTGCTGCGACGTTCACCAACCAAATGGCCCTGCACTGCGGGGCATTTTACCGGGACATTTACTGGATTTAACAGCATAATTATTTAAAGCCCCTCTATTTCTCGAGGGGTGTGGGAGGGGGATGCGTGAGTGGCTGTTGAGCGGGTATGTAGTATTATTTACACAGACATATTTTACCTTCGAATGCATTCATGCCCCTTTAAACTGTGACCTTGCGGAATGCATCATCACTATCATAAGATGGGTGTCATTTAAAAGTTGCATATGCTTATTCGGCATAAATATACAAATACCGAGTTAGAATCCCACCACTGGTCGATTCGGCGTGACCTTGGGCAAGACAAGACACGTTCGTGATAGTCTAGTCCTATCGGACGGGGACTTAAAAGGTCGAGGTCATCGAGCCAGTTCCGTCGTTAAATCAAAGCGTTTACATTTACCTTGTCTGCATGCGTGGCATGAATTTCAAATAACCCGGCGAATATGCCTGCTTTATTCTGTTTTATTGTATCGCACTGTTATCCCCCATTCGAATGTTCATGTGACATATTCGTCTGGACAATATTTTATTAATTTTTGTTTTTGCAACATGTGACACATTCGTTTTTGTTGCAAGGGGTAGTGATGCCAAACGTAAACGTCACACATTTGTGTGATGTATTCGTACGTATTCATAACCATATGTGACGCATTCGCACGAATATATCACACGTGTGATATATTCGTTTCTGTGACATATAAGGTTCAACAAAGCCCTGTGCCCAGTTGGCAGTTCTATTCGTTACATAATACTGATTTTGTGATGGTGTTATCTTAAAAAAATACCGGTCGTATGGTTATTTAGTTTCAAATGTCAGGGCACAAGTCGTCCATATATGAGCCGCATCACGAGAATAACCTGTCTTCGAGAGTCTGACGACGTCACAAGATATGACGTCGTGAACTTAGCTGACGTAATTTCGATTTACATGTTGCACTCTGACTGCGAAGTTCAGTTGCTTGTTTCAGAAAGTTCATTTCCCCGTGAGTTTTAAATTTGCGACAAACAGTGCAGATACATGTAGTATTGCAATACGAATTAAATCGTTTTCCATAGAACAACATCTGCAAACCAAGACTTGCATAAATATGATGTAACACATTGTTGTATTCATGAATGTATGTAGCACATTGCTGTATACATGTATACATGAATGTACGCAACACATTGTTGTATACATACATGCATGCAGATGTATGCAGAGTGTGTCTACATATTGGAATACCGATACTGTAAGTTAAGGCTTGTCACATTCAAATGAAGGTTAGCGTGACATAGACAACAAACATACAGGTAGTCGAGTACAGCCGACATGAAAAATACCTAGTCGACTGTATTCGGCCGACAAACCCAACCCATATTTTCTTTTAATTTGAATAAGCGTGATGTCAGATCAACGGTTTTCCAGAGAAAAACAATGTTTGCCAATTCGTCTTAGACAGATTACATCCAATTACATTCTCTGTACATTCTAGTGGAGGAATATAATTGTATTGTGTCTGTCCGTCCGTTTCGTCCGTCCGTATGTGTATGCATTTTGTGTCTCATCCACTTTAAATAGTGGAAAGGGAAACATAGCGGTTTCCCTCGGTATCTGCACTTCAGCGATTCGAAATTGCTGTAGTAGTTGATGAGATAGTTAGGAAAATGTAATAGAAAGTGGGCTTAATTGACAGGTGCCCTTGACGTATATTACCCAGCCCTGACCGTGCTTTGCTCATGCACCTCCGATGAATCAAATGGACTACAATCTGACAAACCATACTTGACAAAACATCTAACACGCGTCTGGATAAAGGTGTGAACAACAAGTGTTGACTTGTGGATAAGATACACAGAAATGGAACAGTTTGATTGTATCAACATTCGTATTACGAGGTCGATTTTGTTAGTTTATTAATCTGATTATATATTAATTAAAAATGGGGGTTAGGGTTAGAGTCAAATAGGTGCTGTTTGTACTTAGGATTGTTTTGACCCAGGGCCGTTTTTACCAGCTCCCATTTTACCGATTAGGTGATATGGTTGTACACGGCCCCGCACTGTGACGTCACGGCTATATAAGATGGCGACTTACAGGCGATTTGAAGCCAGTTACAAAACATGAATAATAATGGGATTGATAGACGTTATTTACGTAACAGTTAATTGTGACGTCATTTATTGATGTAGACATTACGTCACTCACCAAAGACCAAACACAAATAACTAAACGACATTCCGGGTGTTTAAAACTGAAACAATCTGTGATTTAAACAAATGCACTATTTTCTGTAGAAATGAATGACCTGAATTTGGTTAGAATTTGGATAGGCCTATGGCTGCAGATATCAATGACTTCAGTGCTCGATGGTGTCTAGAGGGTAGTCGGACACCCCCGGGGATTTTTAAACACATTAAAAATCGACTGTCCACACCCGACTCTCGGAATAAAATGTATATCTCAGAAAGCGGGAGGAACGTTTTCCTGTGTAGCCAATATGACTGACGGACGGTCTTGTGTACATGTACCTTGTACTAGCAGGTAGGAGGTCTATGGGGAAATCCTGCGCTGACCCCCACCCCCATCGGCTGCCCACCGCTGCGCCACTGTCCCCACACCGAGAGGGCAGATATTGTTGGGTGTGTCCGCTTAAAAAAGTTATTGTGTGGGCTACCCGTCTCGATCCTGTCTGTGAATTTACTGCCGGTACTGAATTTTTATGCCACCGGGTTTCGAAGAAACGGGTGGCATATAGTGTTTGGACCGTCCGTCTGTCCGTCTGTCCGTCCGTCCGTCCGTCACACTTTTGGTTAACCACTTTGTCACAGTTTCTCAAATATGCTGCAGGTGGCATCCGCGTTCGACAGACGCATTTCTTGTTTTATATATATATATATTATATAGACTGGTACTGCACTCAGCGTAAGCGTAAAATGTATCACGTCAAAATAGGCGCCGGATTCCTGACGAAGTTCCATTCAGCTACATGCAGAAGATATAGCATACAGTGGGGTCAGCGTGTAAGTGCACACACGAACGAACACGACAGGTTGGTTCGCTACCCACCCAAAGTGTACGTTGTTACCACTCAGTTGAACCGTCTCGCCGAGACGGTTCAACTGAGTGGTAACAACATACACTTTTGATGCCAAATGAGAAAAAATGCATGAATTACAGTGGGGTCAGCGTGTAAGTGCATACTTACACTCTGACCCCACTGTAAACATAGTTTCGTCTAGCAATCATGTCAGTAAATGTCAGTAAGACATTTGCGCCGGTTAGTAGATGAAAACTGCGTTTATTGGACAGCTTTATGTAGAGCTGAGTGTCAATCTCGTCAGGAAACCGGTTTATTTTTCGATGTGAAACATTTTCCGCCGGCGCGAGTGCATCAACAGTGCATTGACAGCATTCGCAGGGTATTATATGGGATCACGTGGTTTCCTAACGTTTCAAAATGAAAGTGAAGTACTTACAGGTACATGCCCACTCAGTAGGCACAAAATGTTCTGTATATCAGAGACATCATCTGAAACATTTTCTAGCAAAATAATAAACATTCATTCACCATTACCCCACGTATTGATTGGCATTATTATGCATTTTATATCCGGCGTACATGTACACACTGATATCAGGGGCGATAACCGTGTTTCCTTAAAATGATAACGGGCATTACTATTTATGCTCTGTATTTATTTGTTGATGGGCAATGATCATCCTTTATAATCTGTCGAAAGTATTATTTTTTTTGTTCAGGTGACGCGTTTAATTAGTATAAATAATTAAAAGATATCATGCCTGATTTGCATATGAAAATTGCCTGATACCACAGCGCGTTACTATCAGTAAAATAAATATTACTAAATGATTATATATATGTGTAGCGGGCACTCGTAATTTTTAGAACTGGTGGAATAGTGACACAATTATACACTTATTTAATTGCCATAAAGTTTGTGCCTACTGAGTGGGCACCTTTAACGTGTCTGAAGTGCTACAGGAAAGTACTTCATTTATCATGTATATACACATATGTGTACATTATAGACCATTGCACCTAATCAGGGGCGTCGGAAGCATCATAAGATTGTTCGGCGAAAGCAAGGGGTGCCCCTCCCCCACCCCACCCCACCCCACATCAACTAAAGTCTATGTTGTTACCACTCAGTTGAACCGTCTCGTCGAGACGGTTCAACTGAGTGGTAACAACGTAAACGTTTGATGAGAATTTAGCAAAATTGCAAATAGAAGTTTGTGTATTGGCTGATATAATATTATCCAACGAGACCCAGCTGACAATACAACCATAACACACAACTTCAAGGTGCATGATCACGTGGTTACAACAACAACAACGTCGCCCACTTCAAAGTAAGTATTATTTTATATTTTCCTTAATATGCAACGGATTTTGATGAAATATGGCGCAGCAAACCCGTCTTCATGAGCTGCATCTGGTGGTCTAGGGAGTTTGGCACAGACTTATGTCGTTTATGCGAAGAATCGACTTCCGTGTCAGAGACACGGAAATCGATTCTTCGCAAAAACGACAGAAGTTTGGGCGAACATACAGAGACCACCAAATGCAGCTTAACAAGACGCGTTTGATGCGCCATATTTCATCAAAATCCGTTACGTAATAAGGACACTATAAAAGAATACGTACTTTGAATCGGTACTTGTTGTTATTGTTAGTACCACGTGATCATACACCTTGAACTTCAGGTTCAAGTCTCCAGTAGTATGGGAAACGCATAGTTCATGTTTATATACATTACAAATGTGGCTGGGTTTTTTTTGTTTTGTTTTTTGTTAATAGAATTCTAAATGTTTCAAATCATATTTTTGTCAAAATTATTGGTCCGGCAGTCGCCAGTCGCTGCCGGACCTATTCCGACGCTCCTGCTAATGAGCAATCGTAGCTAGTTATCTCCCGTTGAATTTATTTATAGATATCCGGTTTCACTAAACTTCGCACGACTAAAATGTTCTTAAATGCTGTTGTAAACAATTAATGGATTTACATTTATTGAGCATAGGCTGCATATGCAGCCTATGCTCAATAAATGTAAATCCATCAATCGCAATTTCCAGACGATCCTAAATCTGCACTTACGAACATTTTAGTCGTACGAAGTTTAGTGAAACGGGCCTCAGACACATATTGTTATGGTCGCTCAGTTTGAGTCGGGGTGGCCTCTTTTAAAATATGGATGGGCACCTCATCAACTCGCATATTTAACTTGGTTTTGAAGCACGTTTGATGAATCTATGGAAGCGTCCTGGTGCCAATGTTAAAATTAATTTATATCCTAATTAGGATATACTAACTCCTAATTAGGAGTTAATAAATCTAATTATGAGATACTAACCTAAGTTCTAATTAGGAGATAATAAGTCATAATTATTGATAGGATAGTAAATCATAATTGGGAGATACTATTTCCTAAGTAGAAGTTACTATCTCCTAATTAGTACTTACTATCTCCTAATTGGGACTTAGTATCTCATAATTAGGAGATAAATCTATTTCAGCATTCCAATACATTCCTATTTGACGTTGATATCACATTGCCTTTACCCTTTGAACACGGCGATCGTCGGGGACAGTGTCACCCACTAAACAAGGTCAAGGTCACACTATGAGGAAGTCCAATATTATTCATACGAATTTCACTGTAAATCAAAGTCGAATGACACTAGATGGATAGCTATAAATGTGAGGAAGCTATTTATGAAGTTTTGTCTTGATCCGATTATAGAGATATTCAACATTTGGACGTACGTCAAAGTTTGTTGACACCAATGTCAAGGTTCCCATGGTCACGGCCACCCGAATGACACATGTTGGATAGTCATCAATGTGACAAATCTATTTATGAAGTTTTCTAAGGATCCGACTAATGGATCAGGAGATATTCAACATCAAGGTGCATGGTCACGTGGTTATAACAACTACAACAGTGGCTGAAAGTGTTGAAATCTTGAAAGTATTATTTGATATTTTCCTTAATATGAAACGGATTTTGATGAAATATGGCGCAGCAAACGCGTCTTCGTGAGCTGCATTTGGTTTGGCACAGACTTTGTGCGAATATACAGAGACCACCAAAATGCAGCTTAACAAGACTCGTTTGATGCGCCATATTTCATCAAAATCCGTTACGTAATAAGAACATTATAAAAGAATACGTACTTTGAATCAGATGTATTCTGGAAATTTCAGTACGTGTTGTTGTTGTTAGTACCACGTGATCATGCACCTTGAACATTTGGACGTACGTCCAAAATTGTCACACCAATGTCAATGTGACCACGGTCACAGTCACCCGAATGACACTGGGTGGATAGCCATCAATGTGAGGAAGCTGCTGATGACGTTTGGTAAGGAACCGCCTAATATACCAAGTGTACGAATTTAGTGAAACGGGCCCCATGAGATATTCAACTTTTGGACGTACATGTACATCATTTGATAAGTATTTTGAACATTTTAGGACTACACTTGCATGTCAAAGAAATATTCTAAAGATTTGTCTTCATTCGTTAGGTGACTCACGTCTTCACAAAACTTCCGGGTCGGCTCACGTGAAACTGAATGTGTTAAAGGACGTCAACATTCCAGTTTAGGATGTTCTCCCGATCTTATGTGCTCGTAATGTACATACATTATTAAACGAATGTTCAGTTGCGTCACATAGCCCAAATAACGGTTACTATAGTAACGATATATCACGTCAATTTTCCGAGAAACTTATGGAACTTTTTCGACGGACGTGCATTCAAACTGAGGCAAACAATCAAAAACGATTTCTCAATAAATGCAAACTATATAGCTCCGTATAGGAACTTTTTGAACTTTCCCTTGTTAGTGTGGTGAAAATAGAGATGAACCCGGAAAAATTGCGGACACAGTTTAAACTTTGCCAGAATGACTAGAATAATATGTAAAGGAAGTAAAAAAAGTTCCCCGAGTTTCCCGGGGGTGGAAGGCATCTAATTTGCATATTTGCAAGATGGCCGCCATAAAAATAGCAAAAAAATAGGTTTTGACCAGAAACAGCTAGAAAAAATGTTAAAGGTGTCTAATTTCATTAATTTGAGTATGGAGAAATGATTTCCGATGTTTTTCAGTTGATTTAAAAAACTACAAGACATCGAAATTGCATATGTTCAAGATGGCCGCAATAAAAATATTTAAAAAATAGGTTTTGAACGGAAACAGCTATAGAAAAATGTTCAAGGCGTCTAATTTCACTAATTTGAGTATGGAGAACTGATTTCTGATGTTTTTGAGTAGATTTAATAGCGAACAAGACACATAGTTTGTATATTTTCAAGATAGACAGCATAGGATATATCGTAATTACCCTAAATATTCGGACACCAAAACCAACCAATTGTTATAAGTGTCATAAACGTTAATCAAGTTGATTATGTTGCCCAGTAGGGCATCCAATATGTGCTGATACAATGGAAAACAGTGCAGACCCTGACCAGACTGCTCCTTCAGGCTGTCTGGGTCTATACTGTTTGCACAGCCATTGATGTCCAAATATTTAGGGTAATTACGGTAACGTAACTTTTAAGCCCAAACTATGAGAAAATTGTTCAAGATGTCTAATTCCACTAATTCCCGTATGGAGAACTCATTAATACATATATTGAGGGCAAAGAGTTTATATTTGTGTAACAAGAAATAATCTTTTGGCAAATCAGAATAAGAATTCACTCTTTATTTGCGTCATAATAATTGTAGACATTCTCAGTTATGGAAAATGTGTTTGTACATTGGCAATTAAAACTACCAAATAATTATGTGACAGTGACTGTAGAAATCAAAGCTTTATACGGTTAAGATCAATGAATTAATTTTGTAACACACTCCTAGTGCATGATAATGATCTATCAGGTATGCTACTAAATGGTGGATGTTTAATTCATTCAATAAATAATACTATAGACCGCTATACCGGCAAAGTGTGTGCAATAGACAAACACATAAAACCTTTTTTTCAACAGTCATAAGCACATACCACATTTTGATACAAATGTATGTCTATACATCATTCTAATACAGCAGCATCTTTAATGTGTAACATTAGCGTAATTGCCATAAATATTCGGACAGATGTGCCAGAGTGAACAGTGAATAGACCCAGACCAGCCTGCTCCTGAAGGAGCAATCAGGGGCTGTGACCACCAAATTTTTGGAGTACGTTCTCCAATCTCAATCTCGAAATCCGCAAATTTGATTGGCCGAGGCTGAGCACAGCTGCACTGCGCTGTTTGCACCTTGACAGAATGCCTTGATGGCATAACATGACAACATACAGTTTAGGACACTTAGAGCAATTGAATAGGTCGTCCGAATATTTAGGGTAATTACGGTAATACCATCACCTGTTCAGTCACTATCCTCTACAATTGGGATATTGCTGCACGTTTCCAAGACATGTCCCACACATAGGTGTACATGCACGCCCTGCCTTCCTACATTTGCAAGAGGCCATTTTGCATCCCAGTTTACAATTGCAATGTATTAGTTCCAGTAGTCTCTGTGGAGCAGATGGATTTTCAGAGCCAACTGGAACTAGTACATCTGCACGCAACTCCCAGCCCCATTTGGTGCAATCCAGCTCAGCACCGCGAAATTGCTGAACAAGGTAATGTGCTCGTAGACTGTGTTGCTTAGATGAACCTGAAGTTGGAGGGAGGACAGCAAGATTGATAGGTTTTTGAGACTGACTGTTTGGCAATCATCTGTTTCAGCTTGAAGAATCTAGCCTTGTTTAGTGATCCGAAACGCTCTATGTCATACCATGCTAGAAAAAAGTGTTCACCAGCAACAGCAATTTCCTCTGTGATGCATCAGTCTTGTAGAATACTGACATTTCCTCTCTCAGAGATGGCCTCTTTTTCAGTAGATCACATGCCTGTGCCTTACCACGGCGGTATTGCTGCAGATGTTGTATCTGTTCCTGTGAAGGCATGGGCGAAGAGGATTACATCTTTCAGCTTTCCCATAGAGATCTGAAGCTTGTCAATGTCGACATACCGAGCGTTGCCAGCAGGCTGAGGGTGAATGAGTATAACCGATTCATTTGGAGGTTTGCGGTCAAGCAAGGAAATCAGGACATCCGTATCATTGCACAAAACATGAACACCAGGGTCGGTATCACTGTAACCTAGGGATGTGCTGACAATAAGGTTGTCTGCATCAGCTGAAGCTTGTCGAGTAGCAATGCCAACAGTGCTGAGCTCTTTGGAAAGAAGCTTAATGAGAGATGCCTTGTTGCTGCCATTTCCCAGAAACTCTTCCTGCTTTGTGGATGTGCTGATCTGTGGAGACACTTCGATGGTTGCAGATGTGTTCTTGTTGGATCTCCGAGATTGTTCCACTACCTTTGTGCTATGATTGGAATCATATCCATCAAATCACTACAGTGACAGGGCGATTTATGTAATGCCTTTGTAAATAGGTGACATACCCCTCTATCACATCCGCATATAAGCAGGGCGTTTTCCAGACAACTGCATGCAGAAGGTACCCGCCATCAATAACTATAGGAACTGATTCTGGAGCAGGTGGATCAACAAGATGAGACTCTACATCAAGGATACGATTTAGAGCAGCCTTTGCTGTCTTTCTCATGGACACTGCATCAAACAGAGAAGGGCATAGTTCACAAACTCGTAATGGACGAAGTTTCTCAACTCGTTGCTTGTTTGTAATACAGCTATAATTCTGTTCAACATCTGTTGTTCATTGACGACGACTGGCTCATTGCGCACCTTTATAGTGGCCCTCATTGCCGACAGTGGTACAACTCTGTTCTTGCGCTTTAGCTTCAGGTCTGCTACACTCTTCCCCAATATGTCTTGTTGTTGTTTCATCCCGATGTTGACAGCATCGTCACATGTTACACTGGAATCTGCCTCAACTCCGCTGAAGATTGATACAAGCTTGTCTGTATAATAAAATGGGCTGTGTGTCCTTAACCACTCAACCAGGTGCTTCCTGTCAGTATTGTCTTGTGTCAGTCTGGCAGGCTTCAGTTCTGCATGATCTTTTTGCGGACGATGTTGGTTTGCTGATTCGTAGTTCACACCCGAGAGATCCTCCAGTGCCTCACACATTGGTAGACAAAGTGGTACGGCGCCAATCCACTGTGCGACTGTGCTGTCAGTTATATGGCGTCCACGTGTAAGTCCTCCACTGGTCTTCATCCCTCTCATCAAGACCTGTTCTATAGTCATGTCGGCGGACCATACACCTGACCAAAACTTGCTTGTTCTACGAATGGTGAAATAGCCTTCTTCAGTGAACTTCTTCCAGTCTTCCGGTGGCATTTTCTTCTCCAGATCCTCCATTACCTGTAGGTACACCTGTGATGACTTTGCATATGGAAGACGCCCTGCAGCATGGAAGAATGGCTGCATTTGACTGATGGTTTGAATGTGAAGTGAAAAGTAGCCGCTGCGCTCGGCACGCACAAACTGTAGCATCAGAGATACTTGCTCCATATATTGTATCCACAATTTAGCTGTCCTACTTTGACTACTGGCTTTCTGGAATAATTGGTTCAATCTTTCAGTGAGTTGTAGCACAGCAGGTGAACAACTGCATTACTATGTGCTATCATCCTCGGACAACAATCATATTTCTTCCATAACTGATGTAACGTGCCCAGATCGACTCCATCCATTGCTTCTGGCTTCTCCAGCAGGATCGTGATGAGTGCCTGAGCGGTGAGCCTATGGATCCGCAATGCACGTGCATATGAATGGCCATCAAGCATGTGTGTGACACTTTCATTACCATACACAGTTCTCCATAACTCTTCCAGTCCACTTCCTGACATTATGAAACCAGTGCCCCCATAAATGACATGAGCAAATGAAATCCACCAAGCCGAGCAACTACACTCGATAGTTCAGGACTAGCAGCTATGACATCTATGGCTTTGATAAACAATGGTTGATCAAATGTGACAACACAGTACTTGCGGTTGTATTTGGTTGACTCGTTCTGAGCAAAGAGCAATGCTGTGTATACTGCACTGAGGTTGTTTGGATCTAAGTTAATGAATGGCAGGGCAACCACATCACTTACTTGAAACACACTGTCTAGTTCTGTAACTAGATGATTGAAACCACCCCAGCCGGGGATAGACTTGATACCTAGAGCTGGAGATGCGAGCCACATAGAATCAAGGTGTATTGTTGCCTTCACCTCTGGGTTCACTTTAAACTTGCCAAGATCAATCTTACGACCAATGACCATTTTGAGACCAGTCTTTGCAGGTTTGCTGTACACCTTGACAGGGATATAACCAAATGTTCCCATTTCTGCTGCAGGTGGAACATGTTTCAGGCGCGGTACATCGAGGGAATTAGATGAGGTTTCATCACTGCGTGGTGTAGTGCATTTGATTCCACCCATACTGTGAAATGATTTATTTCCATCCAATGAGGATACATTCCAGTCTGCATTATCAAATGCAAACTGTATAAATGCCTCTTCGTTGTCTGGAAAAAATGTACTTTCTGCAAGTAAAAGTGATGATTGGCTAGCGTCTAGCTTCATCATATGAGCAACACATTCCAAATGCATGTAACATGTCTAACATCATTTTCGAGTCATACTTTCTGTACAAATATACACCTAGAGCAATTAGAAATGGTGACAAATATGACCTTGGACGCACTGCAGACAGTATCATTTGTTCTATGGCCAAACATTTTTTCTCATTTACTTTGGATACACTTTTGCCTGGCTGACTGATAATACCTTTAATCAATGTTTCAAGAGTTTCAGGAACTGTATCCTCCTCCATCGTATTGAGTGAAGAAGGAGACGGGTATTTGTCACAATCATTTATAGTTGCTTTAATGTCGGCTGCTACAAGCTTGGATGCTGCAAGAGTTATACGTTTTTTTTCAGCATTCTGATCAACTAGTTTGTCTGTATACCACTTATCATGTACAATATTACTGAATGCATCTCTAAACACCACTAAGCTGTCCTTTCCATTCAACTGGGTTACAAGTATGGATGTTTGGAAGTGTGATTTTAGTTTTGTGATCAAAGTTTTGCGCGAATATCCTTCAACTCCATCATCAAGGTATTCTGTCATGATATCCTCCAGCTCACAAATGGAATATTGACACTCCTCATTTTCCTTAAGGAATTCTATCAGACAGTCAAATGCTTTGTCTTTGTTGGCAACACTTTCTGATTTTGGCCTTGTTGTGCGAAAAAAATTGATTCGACAATTATTATGATAAACGTCCTTCTGCTGCAACCAAGTCTATCGTGTTTGATAACCGGGCCAGAACTTCTTCCCCAACTTTGTCATTACGCTGTACTGCATGTTTCTTAATTTTGTCCCCAAATGGTAATGTTTGACACTGGTATACAGTATTGTGTTTCCGCTTAAGCCCCACCAACTTCCTGGGCTCCTGAGCCTCAAGACCACAAAATAGACAGTGTTTTTGGAAATCAAAAGTTTCAATGCATTTTGAACGTAAATTTGGGTTGGATCCAACTGTTACATGTACTTCATCTCTTTCATGCTGGTTCTTGATATGTGCCTTTATACTTGATTCTCGTGTATAATTTTTGCGACAATCACTGTGCACTATCACAGGATCAGTATCTTGAATGGCTGCTGCTATACCGTCATTCCTGCGATTGCTAGCGGCTATGATGGTAGATCGGCCCAGCTGGCTAACTCGATTACATCTCGTCCATCTTCCAATGATAGGGAGCAGAATATACAGCAATGGCAAGTCTCCATGAGCCTGCAAAATAAAGTTGATGGTGTGAATTTCAGTTTGGAGCATGAATGAGACGACATGTGTCACACGGGTGTTGCCAGCTTTTCACAAACTTTGGTTTAAAAATTAATGTGGCTGCAAATAATTACAACAAAATAAATTTCCATTTGATACAGATACCATGAACCGAACACCCAGGCCCGTGATCATAAAACAATTTGAGTACGTTCTCCATTCTTATACTGAATCAGCAAATTTTATTCGACCAACCAATTTCCCAGATTTCCAGTATGAGTTTGGAGAATGTGCTTGAAGTTTTATGATCACGGACCCTGTAAACACCCTCACAACATGTGATCTCATAACATGTACATAATGTAATGAAATATATTTACAAGAATTGCATTTTATCAAATTTCACAATTTCGCTCTACCCCACCCCACCCACCCCTTTGCTTATTGTAACCGCTCTCCCCCTCTCCATTCCACTAATCCCTCTCCAAATCTCGCACCTCTCTCTCGCATTCTCTCTCTATCTGACATTCGTGTAACTCTCTGTGTCAGTTGAACATGATACTTTTACTGTATTATGCACCCTGTCCATATGAAAATGTAAACAAAATGTAACCTGCCACTGTAATAATTAATAATAATTCTAAGATCTATCCTTCAAACCATTAATTCTCTTAATGATTTGATACATGATTTGATACATGGAATGTACAACAGTTTATCGGAACTAGTTATTACCAGGGAGGGTGTGTGGGACCTAAATTGTATTTGGACTTTGCCCGCTCAAGAACTTTTGTTTGTTGTTGTTGTTGCTCTTGTTGTTGTTGTTTTCAATTTCAGCCGCTGAGTTTTCGGCACCCACAGTAACATGAGGATACAAACCAAAATAAACAGGGTACATTTGAAGTGTGGAATAACTTTCTGGACTTGTATTCTCTGATCCCAGGAGTCGAAGTCACTGCTGTTGATCTTGTTACGAAATATGGCTGCAATGTATAATTGTACATGTACATGTAGGCCTACATGCCACTGTATGCAGGCCATTCAATTTCATGTTTCAGTCCATTATTCAAGCTTATGTTTATTTCAGTACATGAATATACTCACCAAAAACTTCCAAAAATGTATTTTCATCATCATTCCAGTCAGCTTAGTTGGCTTGATCACGTGTCCTGGTCCTCCCAATTCAAATGTTAAGATTTTGGCTTTTCAGATGGCGGACATTTTGAAAATATGCAAATTAGGTGCATTGCGATTTTTAAATCCACTCAGAAACCTAAAAAAATCAGTTTCCATACTTAAATTAGTGAAATTAGACACCCAGAACATTTTTCTAGCCGTTTTTGTTTAAAACCACCTTTTTTTTAATATTTTTAATGGCGGCCATCTTGAAAATATGCAAATTAGATGACTTATAGTTTTTAAATCCTCTCAGAAACCTCAACAATCAGTTTCCCATACTTTAATTAGATAAATTAGACACATTGAAACTGTTTCTAGCTGTTTCCGTTCAAAACCTGTATTTTTACTATTTTTATGGCGACCATCTTGAAAATATGCAAATTAGATGCCTTCCACCCCCGGGAAACTCGGGGAACTTTTTTTACTTCCTTTACATATTATTCTAGTCATTCTGGCAAAGTTTAAACTGTGTCCGCAATTTTTCCGGGTTCACCCCTATTTAGGGCTAAATACACCATACTATGTAGTCTCAAGGGAAGTAATCATTGTAATGTATTCGGTATTTCTGCGCCGGCCAAGGTTGCACTATACGGAGCCCCGCAGGGGACGTAGATTTTTATTTTTGTTATTAATTCGTAATTCGTTCCTTCGACTTAACAATTCGTTCGTACGAATTCACAATTCGTTCCCTCAATTTAACAATTCGTTCCCACGAAATAACAATTCGTTCCCACGGGAACGAATTGTTAATTCTTGGGAACGAATTGTTAATTCGAGGGAAACGAATTGTTAATTCTTGGGAACGAATTGTTAATTCGAGGGAACGAATTGTTAAATTGAGGTAACGAATTGTCATTTCATTGGTACGAATTGTTAATTCGTGGGAACGAATTGTTATTTCGTGGGATTAATAAACAGGTGGAAGACTCGGACCTGTACTAGGACCAATAGTATACCCCACCCACCCATTTCAATACACTATACATTACAGCATTTCTGTAAGGTATTTGTGTATGGAAATTTGTTTTACAAATGAGCCAAGTATTGGGTCCAAGATCCGAGTCTTCCACCTGTGGGCCTCGGTTACACTATATTTTCAAGAGATAAGGAATGTCATGAGGTGGCACGTATTCGTGCTGGACATGTATGTGGCTGTGACTGGAGAAATGGGGCTTATCGGTTTTGCGAGCAGTGTTGATTCAGATCAGCCTGTGCATCCGCACAGCCTGATCAGGATCTGCACTGTTCGCCATTCCATCAATGAAACACTTATCATACTTCTTAGACAAGCCCAATGCATCCGCAAAGTATGATTAGGCTCCGCACTGCTCGCCGCAATTCCATCAATGAATAACCCGTCGTGCTTCTAACAACACGCAATATAAATCGTTATCAGGCTACATGGGTGTGATATTTGATCAGGACGTACACTGGTCACAAATCACATAAGCCCAATATATCCAGTTACAGTCACGTGTTCGTATTCGTGATTCGTGATTTTATTATTAGCTGCATGTTTAGCCCGTTCACCCAAGTGCATTGAATGGTCTGTTCCATGTTAAAGGTGCATGCCCACTCAGTAGGCACACAATGTTACTTACATCAGAGACATCATCCGACACATTTTCTGGCAAAATAAATATTCATTCACCGTTATTCCACGTATTGATTGGCATTATTATACATTTTATATTAGCCGTAAATTTACACACTGATATCAGGGGCGATAACCGTGTTTCCTTAAAATGTTAACGGACATTACTATTTATTCTCTGTATTTATTGTTTGATGTGCAATGATCATACTTGATAATCTGTCGAAAATATTATTTTTTCAGGTGACGCATTTAATTAGTATAAATAATTAAAAAATATCATGCCTCATTTGCATATGAAAATAGCCTGATACCACCGCGCGTCACTATCAGTAAAATAAATATTACTAAATGATTATATCTGTATAGCGGGCACTCGTAATTTTTAGAACTGGTGGAATAGTGACACAATTATACACTTATTTAATTCCTATAAAGAACAGTGTACTGCGTGGGCATGTACCTTTAAAAACCAGATATATTCCATTCACTATAAATTGCGTAATTTTGGAACAGATCTACAAACTGTGCAGATCCGGATGAGAAGGCTCGTTACGAGCCGGCTCATCTGGATCTACATTTTTGTAAACATTATTATATGCTCAGCAACACTAGAAAAGTCCCATTTTTTGAACCGATATATCTCTGGATATGTTTATGTTACACATTCTGTGAATGTACATGCGAGACATTTTGTGAATACACCCGTGTTAAGTTTCCACCAAGTACACGAGGTTCAAAACGGTCACCAACCGGAACGTTTATTTCCACTTATTGCACGTGCGCGCTATACCTGTACTAGATACATTAATTCAGTCAACGTCCTACGATACTTGTGACACAGGCTAATCCGAAAATTGAAAAACGTTTTACTTTTTCATTGTTTTCATCATGCCACGCTTGTTTAAAGTTGAAAGAAATCAGGCAATTGGAAAGCTGGACGCGGGAATGACGGCCAGTACCGTGGCCCGCAGGTTCGGCTGCTGTCGGAAGACCATACAGAGGCTTGTGACCCGGTATCAACAGACTGGGACTGTTGACGATCGTCCCCGCCCCGGTCACCCCCGTGCCACCACCGCCAGGACTGACCGCTACATCACGTTAACCCACTTACGTCAGCGTCGTTTGCCAGCCACCGTAACGGCTAGGAGATATGGTGTGTCAGCGCAGACCATCCGTAGGCGCTTGGGATGCAACGCGCTGCCAATCAGAGCACGACGCCCATATACCGGTCAAATAATGACGCGACGTCACCGTGGTGCTAGGTTATTGTGGTCACGACGTCATTTGAATTGGCGGCGGGCTGAGTGGAACCGAGTTCTCTTTACTGACGAATCTCGGTTCACACTCCGCCATGCAGATGGTAGGCTACGCGCATACAGACTCAAAAACGAGAGATTCGCCGATTGCTGTGCGGTTGAGAGGGACAGGTTCGGGGGAGGGAGTGTAATGGTGTGGGGTGGGATCATGGTGAACCGTAAGACTGAGCTCGTGGTCATACAGGGCAATCTCAATGCACAGTTGCTGAGGTGCTAACTCCTCATGCAATACCTTTCATTCGCCACCACGGCCCTGGTATAACATTGCAGCAAGACAATGCCCGCCCGCACACAGCCAGAATCACAACTCAATACCTGGCTCGTAACAACGTCGACGTCCTTCCATGACCTGCGGTTTCCCCTGATCTCAACCCAATCGAGCACGTCTGTGATCAGGTTGGTCGTAAGGCGAGGGCTAACCACCAAATTGACAACATTCGAGATCTGACACGGGCTTTACAACAAGAATGGAGGAATCTGCCTAACCCACTAATTCTGCGTTACGTCACGTCCATGCGCCGTAGAATTATGGCGTGTATTCATGCAAATGGTGGCCACACACGATATTAATCATACATAATACAGTGGAAGTTTGTTTAGAGAGAAATCATCAAGCCCTAAACATTTAAAAAAAAAAAAAAAAAAAAATCAGATTTTTGATTTTGACCCCTCCCGAATTCGCCGTGATGTCACTCGAAATATTTTCATCGCAACAAAATTTTGTCAACTGATATGGATTCACAAGTGATTAAACTTCATTTTCTGTACAGGTTTTAGTACCACCATCCTTATACATTTCCAGCAATCTTTCCCTGAATATGGTGGGACATTTATATTGTTGGTCAGTATAGAAAGCCGTGTCGTCGAAATGGATAGCTTTTAGATACAGTGCAACCTCTCTACAACAGCCACCCATGGGAAGATGCAAAATTGGCTGTTATAGAGAGGTGGCTGTTGTAGGGAGGTTAATGCTGAATACAATTTTATCGTCTGATGTTTATTTATTTTCTTCAATAATTCTCAATAAAAACATGTTTTGACAGCATTTTAGAATCATTTTCAATGGAAATGATTCTAAAATGCTGTCAAAACATGTTTTTATTGAGAAAGAAGGCAAAATCAACATCAAACGACAATATTCATGCTCAGCAGTGTAAGGGTTAGATATAGATGAAATCATCCATTTGGGATATAAAATAGCGGCTGTTACAAAGAGGTGGCTGTTGTAGAGAGGTGGCCGTTCGGGGAGGTTCGACTGTACATGTATCACGTTTTGTCATAGATCTGGATGTAATGTGTCAAGAATGAGTGTGCACAAATTCGAAATACATCTCTAAACCGGACACACCGGGAGGTCCCCAGAGTGATTCCACTGTGAATTAGAAATATGTGTATGTAAATGCATGTGGGTGTGCTTTGTGAACATGAACAGGCATTATCATCATATATAGATGACAATGAAACCCATAAGAGTAAATGTACATGCCCACTCCAGGCGCAGATACAGGGGAATCCGGGATCCGGGTACCCCCCCCCCCCCCCACACCCCCCCCCCCCCCCCCCCCCCCCACCCCCCTCCCCCCCCCCCCCCCCCCCCAGCCCCCCCCCCCCCCTGCTCCCCCGGCAAACATAAAAAAATCTGCAATACTCGAATAGTTGGATGACTTTTTTCGTGGCCTAGGTGTCAGGGACCCCCCGACTTTACGATTTCGCGCGCGCGGAGGTCGGATACGCCGAATTTTAATTACAGACCCCCCCCCCACCCTGCAATTATTTCTGTATCCGCGCCTGCACTCAGTAGGCACAAAATGTTCTTTATAGGAATTAAATAAGTATATAATAGTGTCACTATTCCACCAGTTCTAAAAGTTACTTCATTTCTTTTGCTTACGTTTAACGGCCGCACTGTCTCTATGGACTTGCACGCCGTCCTTCTAAAAGTTACGAGTGCCCGCTATACAGATATAATCATTCAGTAATGACGCGCGGTGGTATCAGGCTATTTTTGTATGCAAATGAGGCATGATATTTTTTTTAATTATGTACACTACTTAAATGCGTCACCGGACAGATTATAAAGTACGATCATTGCACATCAAAAAATAAATACAGAGAATAAATAGTAATGTCTGTTAACATTTTAAGGAAACACGGTTATCGCCCCTGGTATCACTGTGGAAATTTACCTCTGATATAAAATGTATAATAATGCCAATCAATACGCGGAGTAATGGGATGGAATGTTTATTTTGCCAGAAAATGTCTCGGATGACGTATCTGATATAAAGAACATGTTTTATCCCGCCAACACAGTGCATATGTACCGTGAAACACAGTGCAGTGAAACATTTTTGATATCCAGTCAATACAATTTTTGCATTTTACAGCCATTTGAAGGTGTTGACGGGATAAATAGAATAGTAAGTTAGTGCCGTGAATGGGAAAAAATATCTGGCGCGGCACGGAAACGGGATGTGCTCGGCAGAGCCTCGCCCATCCCGTTTCCTGAGCCTTGCCAGATATTTTTTCCCATTCACGGCACTAACCTACTATTCTCTATGTGCCTTCTGAGTGGGCATGTACCTTTAAGGATACAGAGACTGACTGCGTGTCCGGCTTAGAGAGGTTCTACTGTATGTGAGTCATCGTAGATATTGGTGACCACGGTATGCTCAAATTTTGCTACATCTTGGCTCGAACCCACCACCTGTCGGACCGTCTATCCCACACAGATCAGAAACTGCCACACCGTCCATTCTATCCAGTCTCTGTAATAAATAATGTCAACAACTGGAGAAATATATTCACGCTCACCCCCACAATTATCAAATATTGAGATTGTGTGGGTGTTTAAGTTATGCTTAGCGAGGTGCTGTGGTACTACTATTTGCGAGATGTATGGCGGGAGTTTGGCGGAATGGCAATCAGTTCAGACCTTAATCATTAACCCTTAGACCGCTATCTTAATTTTTTTGTCGTCTGCTGTTTATTTTCTATTTTCCATTTGTATCATCAAAAACATGCTTTGACAGCAATTTAGAAGAATTTACAACATGCTTTGGCAGCACTTCAGAATCATTTCCATTGGAAATGATTCTGAAGTGTTGTCAAAGCATGTTTTATTGAGAAATAAGGCAAGATATACAAGCAACAGCAGTCGACAATTGTTGTGAGTAGCGGTCTAAGGGTTAAATATATGCGACAAGCCAGAAGTACATGCCCTGCAGTTTGACACAGGGCTTCATGTGCACCGGACACAAATCTCGGTCGTAAGCATGTTCTATAATCGTGACTTCTTGTCTCTGTATTTACCGCCTTTCATAGGCGCACCGAAGATTTACCGGTCTTCGTAGCCTGCGGGTTACTGTTAGTCAATATATAGTGAATAAAGTTCAGTGAGTGAATGTAAAGGACTAAATAATCCAATGAAAAGTGAACAGTTATTTACAGTAGCACCCCAAGATCTATGTTTACTATATGTCTCTGTAGTGAGCAGGTTGGAAATAGACTTGTGTCGAGCCCAGTCAAAGATCTGACATTCTTTTGAACAGTATCTGGAACTTTTACATTTAGAACACTTTTTTAGTTCAACTTCTGAAGTTTTCGAGCAGTGTGCACATATGTTGTCATATTCTTCTGCTACAGAATCAATTTCATCATCACTGTCCACATATTCTGCAGCGGAATTCTCCTGGCAGTCTGTTGATGGTGAGATGTCTGAATGACTTTGTATTGAGGAATTTACATCTGACTCCAATTTTGCACATCAGTGTTAATTTATATTGTAGCACTGGAAACAGTTTCACTTTGGTGGTTGTCAGTAACTGGTTTCAAAACAGTAGCGGCGTTCCTTGTCAGTCGACCGGCGTCTCGCTTTCGTTTACGGTATTCTTGTTTTCTTGCCTAGTCTCTTGTGATTCTCGAAGGCGTTTTATGCTTGCGCGTGGTAGTCACAGGTCTGGAATTGGTCGGTGATTTTTGTTCAACTTTAGTTTCACTGAATGACTGTTTCGCGTCTTTTGTTTGGCGTTTGCGGCGATCTTGGTGTGCATGGATATTTTTTTTATTAATTGGTTCCCACGAAATAACAATTCTTTCCCAATAATTCGTTCCAACGAAATGACAATTCGTTCCCTCAATTTAACAATTCGTTCCCTCGAATTAACAATTCGTTCCCACGATATAACAATTCGTTCCCACGAATTAACAATTCGTTCTCGTGGGAACGAATTGTTATTTCGTAGGAACGAATTGTTAAATTGAGGGAACGAATTGTGAATTCGTGGGAACGAATTGCTAAGTCGAAGGAACGAATTGTGATTTCGTGGGAACTAATTAATAAAGAAAAAAAATGCTACGTCCCCTGCGGGGCTCCGTATAGTGCAACCTAGGCCGGCGCAGAAATACCGAATACATTACAATGATTACTTCCCTTGAGAGTACGAGGGGAAGTTTAAAAAGTTCCTATACTGAGTTATATACGTTGCATTTATTGAGCAATAGTTTTTGTCCCGTCTGCTTTAGCAGAAGTGGGACATATGCATAGCTTTTCCGTCGGCGTCGGCGTATGTGGCGGCGTAGGCGGCGGCGTGAACATATCACGTTAAGCTTTTGCGTTTAGCTCAGTTTCCAGAAAACTATCATCCTTGGTATACGACCTCCATCCTTGGTATACATCAACACTGTAGTGTAACCATCTCACACAGAGGGAGCCCATGTGACATTGGCCTAGTTTTCATGGTTCATTCACCTACTTTTCACATTCATTCAATGTTTTTGCGTTTGGCTATGTTTCTAAAACTTAACGCTCAGGTTACTTCGTTGTAACTTCTGTTTCCGTCAATGGAATGCTTTAATATAGTCCATACATGCATTTGAAACAACATCCCGCATCATTCTACGGAAAGCCCATGGTGCCCGCTAACCCCAAAGGTCAAGGTCACGGGCTTATAGCAATTCAATTCCGGGTTTCGAAAACTTAACGCTTTGTTTAATTTATTACAATTTCTGATTCCCTTGATGGAATGCTTTAATACTTCTTAGGTGTAAACAATAGCAACATCCGGCATGATTTTACAGAAAGCCCATGGTGCCCGCTAACCCCAAGGTCAATGTCACGGGCTTAGAAAATGCTCAGTTTTGAAAACTTAACGCTTGGGTAAATTTATTTTAACTGTTTCCGTTTTCCTTGATGGAATGTTTTAATATTTCATACATACATTTGTATGAACATTCCGCATCACCTTCAGAAAGTTCATGGTGTCCGGTAACCCGAAGGTCAAGGTTACGGACTTCAAACTGAATGTCTAGTATAGAAATTTAGCCAGAAGATACATCACGTCTATTTTCCGAAATACTTATGGAACATTTAATGTATAGTAACCGCTGTTTGGGCGATGTGACGCAACTCCACATTCGATTAATAATGCATGTACAGTACTAAGGGATCATGTGTTTCCGAACGCCGTGACGTCATGTTTTTTAGATGTGTTTACAGTAGATTTCCTGTAACATCTTTCTAATGGAATGACATGTTTTTATGAAATATTGTTATTTCGTGGGAACGAATTGTTAAATTGAGTGTTAAATTGAGTGAAAGAATTGTTAATTCGTGGTAACGAATTATTAAATTGAGGTAATGAATTGTTAAATTGAGCGAACGAATTGTTATTTCGTGGGAACGAATTAATAAAAAGAAGTATACGTCCCCTGCGTAGAGAGGACAGTGCGGTGCACATAAACTTCTAACATTGTCTAATCCAGGCCTGTACGCAGAGGGGATGCGACGGGTGCGTCGTACACCGTCACATCACTTCAACCCGTTCAACACCACCATGCCATAAGTGAAAATATGTGGTGATTGGCAAAAAGTGTAGATCCAGATGAGCCGGCTCGTGACGAGCCGTCTCATCAGGATCTGCACTTTTTGCAAGTAATATTCATAATTTTGAGAACAAAAACACCTCATGTTCATAAATGAACTGGTTTGAAAATCATTTTGTGATGATTGGAATGGGTTGCAAAATTAACATATCAAAATACATTCCAGTTATTTAGGGGTGAAATGGTTAATCTGCCGAGGTCTGTCAGATGAGCCGGCTCGTGACGAGCCGTCTCATCAGGATCTGCACTTTTTGCAAGTAATTTTCATAATTTTGAGAACAAAAAACACCTCATGTTCATAAATGAACTGGTTTGAAAATCATTTTGTGATGATTGGAATGGGTTGCAAAATTAACATATCAAAATACATTCCAGTTATTTAGGGGTGAAATGGTTAATCTGCCGAGGTCTGTCCGTGAATGTGCAAAAAAAACAATGTTGAGCCCTTCGCGCCGTCGATAAAGCACCCCTCTACTGTCTGTTTCACGAAACCTGCCCAAATTTTACAGCTATGTAAACAATGCAAAAACAATATTTTTTGTGATAATATTAAATTGAAGCAAAATTTAAGAACGAGCCTTCTTTTTGTTTCATGAAATTTTGTCAAATATTGATTTTATTGCGAAAAAACGATTTCCCCATGTTAAATCCCCAAGACATCTTCACAGAGTGAAGATGTCTATGGGGATTTAACATGGGGAAATTGTTTATAATTTCAGAAATACTGGACCGATTTTCAAAATCTAATTTTTGTTTTCTTAGTTAGATCATTTGCAAGATATCTAGCCAGGTTTCGGAGTCAATTTCCCAAAAAAATCGTTTTTTGACTTCTCCCACAGCTCCATTCCACTTCCTTTTCCCCCATCATGAATTCCCATAGACAAATAAATTTTTCGTAATAAAATCATTATTTGACCGAATTTCACGAAATAAAAAGAAGGCTCATTCTTAAATTTTCCTTTTATTTAATATTATCGAAAAAAATATGGTTTTTGAATTGTTTATATGGCCGTAAAATGTGGGCAGCTTTCGTGAAACAGACTATAATTTAATTCCTGCTTACGGGCCTGTAATCCAATAGCAGACAGGCCCTATCCCAAATGTGTCAAAGGTGATAGTGAATACTTACACTAGTAATATACATGTAATATAAGGTTCGACCATGTCCAGCCGTGGGTAAACGTTTGCCGTGGCACGAGGGAACTGTTTGAACCCCAAGCCCGCAGGCCGCGGGTTCAAACAGTTCCCGAGTGCCATACCAAACGTTTACACACGACAGGACATGGTTGAGCGTTCTTGTTACATTTCCATCGGAAATATCATGAACATTGAGCATTTATACAGTGCTTTCGGTACTTTGATAATCTGTTCCATTCAAGACAGCTGATTAACTCATGCATATTCCGGGGCCACAGTACATTTCGCGCGATGCAGTCGCGTCAATTTCAGAAGTTCGGTGCGATCGTTGTGAACTAGTCTGGCGACGTAATGGCGCGTTCTAGTAACGTCATGAGACACGTGCATTACGTACGTGTTGGCGTGGCCCCGGAATGAGCAGTGTCTACAGCCATGGTCAAACAGCACGCGTTGTACGTTTAAGCACGGCTGCGAGCGGTGTCAAACAACGGCAGTCATGTAACAATATATATTTGGTGAAGGACATCTACTAGTGCTCAGCTAGGTGTTCCTACGAAGGCAGAATTTATCAACCAGAACAAGAACATAGCTCAGCTCCACGTATCATCAGTGCAATGATTGAGCCTTCTGTGGAATCATGTCACGACTCACCAACTACTGTGCTGTAATTCTTGCAGAGATTGGAATCCGATAAACAACTATATTCTGGAGATTCCAGCAAAATGTGAACAGAGAATTATCTGTGACTATGGAATTCCGCGCCAAAATTGATATTGTCCGAAAACAACGGGACACGGCGGGCACTGCTTCACTATGAAGTAGCGACAGTGTCACACGTTCCCCGGATGTAGCCAAACTGAGACGTCGAAGTCGTCGTCTTCGAAAAGACGAGATGCACTTCTGGGGAATGTTTGAATACAACGCAAAGGTGTTTCCAAACTTGTGCCACTGACTGACAGGGATTCACTACCAACCGACCCTACTGGACAGGAATTTCGATCGCCGCATCAGTCTCCAAATGAATCTAACAGCCAGTCAGATTTTGTTTTGGCTTTTTGGCTTTGAAAGTTGTAAATCCAGTATCCCCAGACAAAAACATTATGTGATGAACTAGAAAATGAACAGCCAACCCACCCACCATTGACACCTTGTGAGACGTCTTGAGCAGCCCAGCCCCATTCCGGTCCAAAACATATATGTGGGTGTGACTGGAGAAATGGGGTTTATAGGTTTTGCGACCAGTGCAGATCCAAATCAGCCTGTGCATTGGTAAAGTCTGATAAGGATATACACTGTCTGTCATTCCATAAATAAAACACATGTTATGCTTCTAATAAGTAATATAGCTGATCGTTATCAGGCTACACGAGAGTGTTATTTGATCAGGAGCTAGACTGGTTACACATCCCATAAGCCCCATAAGCCCCATTTCTCCTGTCAAAACCACATATGAGACACGCCATGTGATTTTGAACCTTCGGACATTT